>CM076570.1:538261118-538850715 GCA_034641835.2 Pinus albicaulis
ATGACATATTGACATAAGGAAATCAGTTTCTAGAAAACTCAGCTGAAGATATAGTCATCACTAACATGTAAAAAAATACTGATGGCTAACAAAATGTTTGGATCAAAGACCAATTGGTTGAGGACCTAAAACAAATAATCAAGGATTACCATATCATGATTTCATATAAACATCAATGAGGTAGGCATTCCCATACTCAAAGTAAACATAACTCGATGAACTAGTAGAGAAATACACAAAGATTCACGTCAATAATAGACATAGTATGGACGCAACCATCAATGGATCTATATTTACAATTATGAATATTTAATAAATCAATAAAGCCTGGATAGATTAAACTATATCCAGGGTATTTATCTCCATATCTCGATTGATAGTACGAATCTAACCATGCGAGTGAATGTCTCGAAGGCGAACATGGTAGAGACCACTTGATTACTGACCAATGATGTGAACCATTAAAAAGTGTGAGAGAAACCACCATTAATGTCAATGGTCCTTAAGGTAATCCAAATACAAATTATGGAGTGTGATTAAATGTTTTGAAGTCAAACACTCATAGAATCATTTGATCGAAGGACAATGATGAGAACCTATCGTCGAAAGCGAAAAGCCTGCAGTTAAGGCATGCAGGCTTCAAGGTACTGAAAATGGTTTCTATATCAACTTCCTAGATAGTGAGATGAAGTCGAGAGGAAATGATCCATCGCAGGAGGACCTATGACACGAAACTACTTGTCAAGTTTTGAAGAAAAAATTGGGGTGATTCAGTACTGACTCAAGGATGACCGATGCGCTTGGAGGTTATGAATAAAAAGGTAATTCTTACTGAGGTTGGACTTATCTTGAACATATTTGCGACATGACATATGACTTGGTAGTGTTTGAATCAACGATAATACCCGAAAGCAACTGAAGACTTTCAATTAGGTTTGATTAAATGTGAGACAAATGGATTACCCAACCCAAAAAAAAATGTGACAGAGTGTCATGTTCAAGAGCGACATACTAATAATACAAAAACAATGTTCTTTCCCCATCATTACTGACAAGGACCTATTTATTTTTTTCAATATTGAGGAGGATAACATTTGTTTTTTTTGTATAAGATCATCCTTCAGATGAGTCCTCCAAAGTATTTTTAACAAACCCTATGAAGGAGTGGTTCTGTCTCATTGTAATCGACGAGTCCTGAACTACTTAAGTTTTACGAGTCCAGTGTAGGGTTAACTCGACGTCATTTTCATTTTTAAAGAATCTGAAAAGACACACAAAAAAACTCATATTTTTATTTCAATGCAAAATTTTAACGAGCCCAGAGAAAGTAAAACTTGGTGTTTTTCAGTTTTAGGGAGTCTGGAGAAAAACAGAAGTAAACTCCACAAAGTTATTTTTCGTAAATTTAGTCTCTCGAACCCGAAAAAAGATAAAATGGTGTAAGAAATAAATCTATTGACCATGATTTTTCAATGTATACCTTTTTCGTAATTAGTCCAGTTCAATCCGAAAAAGGGGTAAACTTATACTGAATATACGACTGTTCATTTATTTTAACGAGTTCGAATAGTCAAGTGCTTGACAATATTTTCATGTTTAGAGAGTCTAAAAAGGGCTTAAAATAGAACTCCAAGGGTTTCATTTTTTCATAAGTTTTAATGAGTCTAAAAAAGTGATAAAGGTGTATTTATATCACCGACTTTCAATTTAATTAACAAGTAAGAAAATGCGGAAAGAAATCAACATTTTCATGTGTTTTACGAGCATGAAAGATAGCAAAAGAATCTAGGTATTTTCATGAGTTTAACGAGTCTTGAAAATAATAACTGAAATGGACTCAAGATAGGTTTGATTTTCATACAAGCTTGAAAATAGAGAAAAACTATGCTTAAGAATGTTTTCATTTTTACACAAGCTTGAAACCTAGAAAAACTATGCTCGAGAATGGTTTCATTTTTACATAAGCTTGAAATAGAGAGAATTGTGCTTGAGATAAGTTTCAATGCCCCCCAAGCATAACCTGCAGGGGAACATGCCCCTCTAGCTCCATTTCATTCACCTAATTAGACTACTGGTTACTAATAGCTAGATGGAATGAAGGTTCATTTATGAGATCAGATGAAAGATTCAACTTAACATTTATGAGATCTAGTCAAAGAATCGACTCAATTAGGAGAGGATTTGTTTCATTTTTTAACGATCTTGACACAAGAAAAGAACTATGCTCATGGAACCTTTTTTATTTTTTAATGAGCTTGACACAGTAAAAATGAACTATCCTCATAATGAACTAATTCATTTTTTAGAGAGGTTGACATAATAAAAGGAACTCTCCTCACGGGTCTCTGTTTCATTTTTTAACGAGGTTGACATAGTAAAAGGAACTTTCCTCATAATAATATGTTTCATTGGTTAATGATATTGACACAGTAGAAGAACCATCCTCATGGAAACCTAATCATGGCATCCATCGAGAAGGAACACATATCAAGGGACGCACCTTGAGCATGGCTTCCAAGAGTTCTTCATTAGATGGAATAAAAGTTCTCTAGAAGGAACACATATAAAGAGAGTTAATAGGGAAAAGAACATCACGTTCAAATACCTCCATAGGGTTCACCATGTCAATTACCGGATCTAAGTCAAAATAAGTTGAGAAAACAATGAGAGGCTCGCTTACATTGGTAACTGAATCCATGGAATAGGTTTCCACATAATTAACTCATGGTGGGGTGGATACCACTTCCAGATAAGGAACATTCATGGATGTTAGATGGTTGGTAGTCAAATCAAGACTACGAATGAAAGTTGTTCAATAGTCACGATGTTTCCATTGTGAGGGAAATACATCACACGAAAGAGTGTCGATACGATATCATTCATGGTATATACATAGTCTCTCCCAAGGAGAAAATTTAAATCCAAGGGACCTTGAACTACCATAAGATCCATACAAACAATTTTACCTTCCAAGGTAATAGAAAACTTAGGAAGGGTCCCTCAAGGTTCATTAATGGTTCTATTAAAAGTTGATAGACTCTGTGTAACATGCACAAGCTGTGGAGAACCCAAAGCTTGCCAAGTAGTTGAGGATAAAATACTAACAGAAGAACCTTCATCTATATTTTTATGATGTGTTGTTCTCTGAGATAATTCTAGGTAAATTAATCATGCCAGAGCATCTATAATGTTTTGTTTATTTTAAATTGGGTTTTTGGATGACCAATGTATTAAGCAAATACAAACAGATGTCTTTAAAATTTTGATAATATTAATTATTAAGAAAATTATTGTTTTTTTTTTTGACAGAAACGGTTATGGAGTATTAATATTCATCTTGGCCTGAATGTCGGAAATCTGATTACATTGAGGATGTCTAAATCCTGACGCATCTCACTGCTAATAATGAGAATGCAGCCGAAGCTTGCAAACTTCTTCCATGATAGAAAATCTAAAAATTCGATTTCAGAGATTTTCCCCAACTTAAAGATACAAACAAATTTATTTAAGAGCCAATAGTAAAACATGATAATGAACAACTTATGGGATAGGTTCCAAAGATTATTCTTCGTCTTTCATATTGACCCCGACAGAGAGGAGGGTAGCTTTATTGGCTTCAATGTCCACCTGTTTATTATGAGTTCTCAGCACATGGTAGTAATTCAACTTCTGAAAAGCGTTTTCCAAACCCTTAATTCTAGAAATCAGCCTTGCTAGTTTGAGATCCGAGGCTGGGGAGTTGGAAACCATTGCGTTTATAATGATCTGGGAGTCACCTATGACATTAGCTTCACTTATATTTAAATCTTTGAGGATCTTGAGGCCTTGGTAGAGGGCCAAAGCCTCAGCTTGAACGCTGGATGAGAATCCAAGCCCCCAAGAAAAGGTATGAATTTTTTCCCCAATTGGACTTACAACAACACCTCCTGCACCAGCTTTGCCCGGATTGCCCTTTTCAACCCCATCAAAAAAGAGAGAGTGCCTTGAGTGTGAATTGAGCCAGTCTTGAAGGTCAGTTTTGGATTTCCTTATTTTCCAGTCTTTGAGAGAAGGGATGTTTCTAACTGCTGATTGAAATTGCAAGTCAAGGGAAGAACCCCAAGCAATGTCCTGTTGGCTAAGATTGGAATCATCTTTTATATGAGTCAAGAACTCCTTTAAATGACATTTAATCTTAATTTCTAAGACCTTGTGATTCTGTTTAATGTTTCTGAAGATTCTTCTGTTTCGTTCTAGCCAAATATGCCAACAAATAACCTTTGGAAGGACAGCCCATGCGGATTTAATTATCTAATTTTTAGGAGGGGGGCCAGGATATCTGATTGCCCAATTAGAAAAAATATCAGTAGTGGAACAAGGAAGAAAAAAGTTGGGATCCAAATTATGGATAAAGGAGAACCAGATCTGCTTAGAGAACTTGCATTTGAGAACTAAATGGACAGTTGTCTCTGCATTTTCATTGCACAGTGAGCAGATGGAGGGACCATAGAACCCTTTTCTCCGTAGGATGTCAAACGTAAGGATATTGCCGTGGCAGAGAAGCCAAGCAAATAAGTTGACTTTGGGCCATGAAGGAAAACGCCAGACCCCCTGCCAAGGTGCAGGGCTAGGGGGGACGTATGGCCTCTCTTTCAGCTTGTCATATCCCATGGAGACAGTGTAACCTTCGGCGTTCGGCCCCCAGCCTTTCATATCTCTTTTCCCCATGCATGTGGGCACCAAGCCATGAAGGAGGTCAAGCAGTGTGGACCATTCGAGGTTCAGATGAGCCGGCACCTCGATTCGTTTCAAACCTACCCAAACAGAGTCGTTCCAAAGAGAAAGATCCCACAATGAACACATCCCCTCTCTATCCATCCAGCAATGCAACACTCTAATGGAGGCTCTGTCTTCAATTGGGTCCTTATTCATAATTTTATCAGCCCAGATATTGATCTTTTTTCCATTTCCTGGAATCCAATAGGAGTGCGCATTGATTAAGGGAGCCGCTTTAACATACAGTTTGAGAAAATACAAATAAGGCAAATGGATTACATTGTCTAAACAGGTAGAACGAGGACCTCTGAAATACTTTTTCCAGAGAGCCAATTGGGCCCAGCCAGGCTTGGGCGTAATGATCCTCCAAATAATCTTAGTTGCCATAGCCACGTTTTGCTGACATAGGCTTTTGAAATTCAAACCACCCTCCCACAGAGGCTTGGAGATGGTTTCCCAACTTATAAGGGGAATCTTGTTTTCATTCTATTTGCCTCCCTTCCAAAAAAACCTTCGCATGAATTCTTCCATTTTTTTTAATATACTTGCCGGAGCGAGAAGCACAACAAATTGAAATAGAGGAAGAATGGAGAGCACAGATTTAATAAGGATAGATTTGCAAGCAGTGTTGAGCCAGGAGAAGCCCCAGGCTTGGATCCTAGACTTGAATTTTTCAAGCTGAGGGAGCCAGTCTTTTCTTGTAGATTTCTTATGAAAAATAGGAAGGCCCAAATATTTGAAGGAGATCCAAGTGGAGGAGGCTGCAAAACCCAAACATCTAGAAATAGCGGAGAGCAATCTGGGTGAGGTGTTCCAGCTGTAGATATGAAATTTGTTCTTATTTACTACGCTTCCAGAGGCTTCACTGAATTCATCCAAAACTACTTTAAATTTAGAGGCAGAGGAGAGAGGGGCAGCTCCCAAAAAAAAAGTGTCGTCTGCAAATAGGGCGTGGTTTATATTTTTGACCCCTCTTGCAATACACAGTCCGTTGATATCTTGATCTTGCATCTTTTTGTCTAACAGGAAACTGAGGACAGAGGCTTGGATGACAAAAAGCAGAGGGGAAAGAGGACACCCCTGCCTTAGCCCTCTTGAAGCTTTGAAGAATTTAGTGGCTCTTCCATTTACAAGAGGAGTGATCCATGGCTTCGAGATGCATGCCCGGATCCATTTGATGAAATTTGCTCCAAAACCAAACTTGCTCATGACTTTTAAAATAAAGCTATGGTTTACTCGATCAAAATCATTTGCTAAATCAAGTTTAATCACCACACCTTGTTCTTTTCGAAGAAGACTTGAGTGGATTGCATCTTGAACAAGGGTGAAGTTGTCCATGATTTGCCTTCCTTGGATGAAGCCTCCTTGATTCTCCAGAATTACTTTGGGAAGAATGAGCTTCAGTCTATTTGCAATAACTTTAGTGATTAGCGTGTACCCAGAACTGCATAAGGAAATCGGGCGGAATCTGCTGAAATTGTTGGCACCTTTTTCCTTATGTATGAGGGCTAAGAAAGTGGAGTTTGTGTTGCCTCCAATTTTCTGAGTATTTTGAGACTTCTGAACCATTTTGAGCAGATCCTTTTCAACAATTGGCCAACAAACTTGAAGGAACCTGGCAGAAAAGCCATCCGGCCCGGGGGACTTATCTGGATCCATATCAAAGAGGGCCTTTTTGACTTCATCTTTGGTGACTTTGGCCTCAAGAATCTCATTCATACGAGGAGAAATTGCAGAAGGAATAATGTCTAGCAGATCTGAGTATTGGTCTGAGTCCTTATCCTCACTATACAAGTTTTGAAAGTGAGAGAAGGCTGATTTTTTAATGTCTTCAAAATCCTTGAAGGTGACGTTATCCTCCTTAATCTCAGAAATAGTGTTGAAGCATTTCCTGGCCTAGGCTTGTTTGTGGAAAAAGGCAGAGTTCCTGGCCCCTGCTTTGAGCCAGATATTTCGAGATTTTAATCTCCAGTATTCTTCTTCAGCTAGGTAGGCCTTATGAAAGCGTTGTTGCAAATGAGCCTCTTGGTCTACCATCTCCTCTGTGACTATAGCGTGCTCCATATGAGTTTGATGAGAGGCGAGAGAGACTTTGATGGCTTTTCTTTCTGTATTCGGGTTGGACAGGGTTTTGTTCCATCGTTTTAGATCGCCTTTTACCCTTCTAAGTTTTTCCTCCCAGATATAGAAGGGAGAACCATTAACAGGCCGATTCCAACAATACTTGACTATTTGCATGAAGTCTGATTCCTTGACCCAGAGAGGACTAAATCTAAAAGGAATAGGACCCAGATATATATGGGCCAGGAGCTCGAGCTTAATAGGCTTATGATCCGAGGTGCTGTTAGCAAGGATGTGCATTCTGGGTTCTAATCCTAGTAACATATAAGAGCTTTGAATGAAAAATATATCTAATCTGGCAGCGATATGACCAGGGCCCACTCTTTTGTTAGACCAAGAGAACTTACCGGAAGAGGGTTTGATATCTAGCAAGTCCTAGTCCTGTAGCAGATCCTCCGCCCATTCCCTTGTCGGATCTCGAACAGTGCTGCCTCCTCTTTTTTCAGACAAGTGGAGAGTGAGATTGAGGTCTCCAGCAATAATTATATTTTCTAGATTTTTCAAGTCTGCTTGTTGCCTTATAGAATCCCATCATTCCTTTTTTTCCCCAACATTGACTGGAGAATATACATTGAAGAGGAAAAAGATTTCCTTAGTATCCAGATTCTGCATTTTCAGCAGCAACCAGTGAGTATTACTAGCCTCAAAGGTGACTACAAATTTGTTAGGGTTCCATAGAGTGCCAATCCCTCCCGAAGCACCCCGGGCAGAGATTTCTCTTGCTTCACTTTTGAACCAAAGTTTCTTGCATGCTTGTAGGAAGACTACGTCTTCCAACTTAGTCTCCTGGATGAGAAGTATGTCTGGAGTTTCTGTTCTTATTAAGCTTCTCATGGCTTCTTCCTTAACTTTACTCCCCATACCTCTACAATTCCAGGAGATGATATTCATTATTTATGTTTCTGGTGGGCTCCCTTGGAGCCTTGGGTCTGATTTTTCAACATCGTAGGCTTTGAGGCTAGCAACTTTTCCAGAGTTGGCTGGCTACCCTGTAATTTATCTTTGTAAGTCTCCTGCTCTCTTTTTTCCCTATCAGATTTACGGCCTCTTGTAGATCTTCGTACTGAGGTTTGGGATTCTCATATTTCTCCTTCCTCCTCTGACTCGTCCGTTTCTTGCTCTTCTTCCTCATCTTCTGAGGTCATACCATCGGGATCTTTGGCACTTGTTCCTTTAAGGGAGGCTGAGGGAGTGTCTTTGCTAGGAGAAACTGGATTTTGTGTCTCGTTCTCCTGAGTATCTTCTATCTGCTGGCTTAGGGGGTCAAATTTGTTTCCTTGCACCTTTTTGGGAGGGGGACGTTGAACATTAGCATGAAGAGAGCCTTTTCCAGAGGGTCCTCCCAGTTTTTTCCCTTTGTGATTGGTTTTTGCTCATTTGACTTGGTTCCAACCCTCTTCAATCCCTTTCTCTGGCTCAGCGTTGGACGAACAGTTTCTAGCAAAATGTCCATGAACATGGCATTTCCTACATTTGAACGACAGTTGCTCATAGTCAAAGATCTGTAAATGAGACCAGCTTCCAACTTTGATTTTGATAGCCTCTGGAAGACCAACCTCTAGATCTACTTCCACGCAGATCCTGGCATAGTCGTATTGGTCCTTATTGTTTTCTCGATCTATGAATTTCCCGAGAGTGTTGCCAATGTGTCTCAAGGAACTCCAGTTCCAGCAGTGAACTGGCAGGTTTGGAAGGCGAACCCACACCGGGACAGCCTTGGGAACATTGACAGCCGGATCAAAGTCCGGAGTCCATTTGTTCAGATAGAGGCCCTGAGAACCCATGAAATATGGCCCATTTTGAAAGATCAATTCTTTGTCTTCTTTGGAGGAGAATTCAAAGAGGAAGTACCCTTTCCCCAGAAATTACGAGGTGACCTTTTCCTTGATCATAGGAGCCCAATTCCTGTGAACCCATTGCTTAGTAGTTTTCGGAGAAGGCCACAGACTCGTGAACTGGCCAATGAGACCTCGATCCGCCAAAGATAAAGCTACTTGAATGGGGGCCTTCGGAGGCAAAGAGATCTCAGGAATTTCATCTAACTTCTTAACAAATTTGGATGCTTCGCTTCTTTTCTTCTGAGGAAAACTGGCAAGAAGCTGGTTGAAGGTGTCGATGGCAGGAGAAGAATGCGGATCCATACAAGGACCCAGCGTCTCCGTAGGGAGGGCCTTAGGCCGGCCGCCGCAGGGGCAGCCACGCAGCAGAAGCCCTAGCAAAGCTCAGGACGCGCAGAGAGAGCCGTCGGATCCCAACCTAGACATTGACACGACATAGCAGGACGCAGCCAGAAGGGCGCAGCAGGAGGCAGCAGGCACAGCAGGACGCAGCAGGAACACAGGAGGGCCCTGCGAGGGCAGGCGCAGCGCGAGGACAGCAGCGCAGGGGCAGTTCAGTTAGCGGAATATATTTATTAAGAAAATGGTTGTTGATTTAATTCAAACAGTGATTTAATTTTTCATATGTGAAGGCAGAAACTATAAGAAAATATGATCAGTTAAATATTTAGATTGAATGTTTAATTTATCATAAGTGTGAAATACTACCAAACAATGTTTAAAAACTTAACAAAACATATTTACATTATGAATATTACTGACAATTAATTGATATAGAGGGACTTATAAAAATAGATAATTCAGTAATTCAATCTCTAAAATGGATTATAAATTTAGAGGATTTAAGATAGACTGAAACACAATTTTTTCTTACCTACTTATATTCATAAAATCAAATATATGCAGAAAACAGAGTGAAATGAATACTAGAAAAACTTATAAGGAGACAAACTGATTGAAATAAATCCATAATCCTTTATCTGTCATCAATGATAAAAAAATCCCATACACTTGTACTTACAAATGCTCATCCAAGGGTGCAGCCCTTACTAAGTCGAACGGAGAGTTATTTATACTAATTTCTATCACTTTCAAGTATCTAAACTGATTACAAAAATAATATCAAATAGTAGGAAAACAAAAACTGATGGGTGATATGTCACTGTCTTTAAGGAAATAGTTGATGATGTGGCCCAAAAATTGCTGCTGTTATGGCATGTTGTTGGAGACAAAAGTTACTCAATGGTTTCACATAAGTGGTCCCATCTGTGTTCACTTGGAATTTCCAGATTTTCTAGTCTTATGAAAACTTCATCTACTTCTGTGTATATTTAAAAAGTAGGCTTGTTAATTAAGAGATGTTTGATTTCATGTTTAATTATCAAATAAAAATCTAAAGCTTCCAGAAAATATTTCCATGTCATATGGCATTTAATTCCTGCAAACTTAGCTTTGTAAATGGAAATGGTGTAGAGAATTTTTCAGTACTCCTCCAATTTGATAATTTTTTCATTGGGAGCTACTAATATAGGTAGTCCCATCTGATTTATCATATTAAACTTTGTGTGAAATCTTTAGACAACAATGTCCAAAGTTTGACATTTAGTCTCTAATTGATTCAGCAGATTCTTTTTCTACAATACTTTCTTGATTTCCAGAATAGTATCTGGTTTGTCTGTCATGTTGATCTGCTCCAACTCTACCCGGTTCTTAGAATTCAACACTTTAATCATGTTTTATGCCTCTGTTAGTTTTTGCTTGAGTGTTGCCTTCTCTTGTTCAGTTACTATTTTGCAATTGTTGATTAATTACTCTCGCTCAAAAATTATTTGTATGGATGGCCATACTTCTGTCATTTCTTCATTTATTTCAGTCTAGATGCTCTCCTTGGCTTGGGCCAAGGTGTCTGCCATTAGAAGCTCTCTTTCTAACTTTTAAACCTTCAGTGCTAATCTATGAGACTTCTGCATTTCTTCCATGTACAAGATGTCATTTTTTATCTTCTGGGTTTCCAATGTTCTGAACTTTTCCAGAAGATTTTCATTCTCTTATTTCTCTAAATTCAAATCCTACACAAGTTTAGTTGGATCAAATGCTATTGATGTAGGTTCCACTACTGTTGATGAAGAGCTTGGCTCTGTACATACAAATGCAATAGGCACTGTTGTAATGAGGATCATGTCAAGCTGAGTTGAAATTGAATTCCCTCGCCACATGATGAAGAGTTCGCCCCTACTTGATACCAGGAAATAAGGGTACAATTACTAACCCAAATGGAATAACTCCCCACTTCAATAAAAAATAGAAGGAAAAAAAATTCTCTGATAGAAAACAATTTCAGACCTAAATCGAAGGAATTAAATAGGATGGGAGCATAAGGAACATAATAGTTATAGTCATGATAACTATTTATGCCACACACAATCAACCCCACCCAATTTAGCATAGTAGAAACTAAATTCAAAAACCCCCTTGCCTTAGGATCCCAATCAAGACAACTCCATGCACACAGTATCAGAGCACTTGAGATTTTCCAATGAACACAAAAATAACCATGTTATCCCCAAAAGAAATAATAACAAAGATAAATATGAAGGAAAATAATATACCTAGTAGTCTCAAAGAAGAATACCCACTTTCCATTCAATAGTCATGCACCCATCACTTGCGTGACACAGTGTTATAAGGAGACCATGTGCCTACCTGTCACCTAGCTGAACCCAACATTTTTGCAAAAGTGGGGGGGGGACTTTCTATAACACGAGAGTAGAAAAGTCTCAATAACACCCACCAACTCGAAAGCTTCATGAACCTCAAGATAAAATCCACTCCAGAGCTCCAAGAAACTAAGGAAATTGTAAACCAAAAATTCCCCAATCTCTTCAACCAACTTCGACAAACACTCCCTGTCCCAAGCTGTAGATAACAAAATGCCCGCATCTAAAAGACTTTCGCCCCTCTTCACTCACACTTTCAAATATTCGACTTCCCCACTATTAGGGAGGAGTTGATTTTTTTTTCAGTCAACTAAATCTACCATATAGCTTGCTTTCCACCTCCTGTTACAATTTAAAATGAAAATCTTCCATAATCCTTTCGTACTTCTCCACACGAGTGCATCGATTCTGAACACCATAAACATCTCACACAAATAGATCCATACTTGATGCCATTAATACATGCATCACCTAGGTATCAGGTATGAGGTTACTCGTCATTACACTCTTGTGGGGCTGAGGCCACGTGTCCACACATATTTTCTATTTGGGGTGCTGGTGTTTTGCTCCTCCCCTCTATCAAGCTTGTTGCCCCTTATAAGGGGATAATCTACTATTATTGATATTAATACTACTGATTAATATTTTAATGATTGTAATAATAATTTGCACATATTTTGTAAATTATTAATGGTATTATAATATTTATAAATAAATAAATAAATAATTGAGAGAGAGAGAGAGAGAGTCTTAATAAGTTAACAAAACAAGAACTAACCTTGGAGTTAAAGGTAATGTGGGAAGTACTAACTTTCATGGATTATGTTAACACTACATCATCAATTGTTGTGGATTATCTCTTGAAAGTATTACCAAACTCTTTAGCACCTGTAATTACATAAGCTTATCTTACGTATGATTTTTCTTCTGCGGCTTCAAAATTAAATAAATAAAACTTCCATGAAGGAAAAAATATGCAAAAAGGAAATACATATTTATATATGATAACTGTAAATCCCACCTATATCTTCCAATTTTGGAATGCTTCAGAATGCCCAATTTTCCATTTTCCACCAAAAATGGGCGCAAATCTTATATATTGGAATAAAAAAACTATCAAACATATTGCACTAAATAGAAGGAGAGTGTAGTAGGTCGAAGGTGGGAAATAATTATGCAATAGTTCATCAAATATCCACCAATTAAATACTCGCAGATGCTTCATATGGATGACTGGTGGTGGGGTGTAATACCTTATAGGAAAGGTCAAATGGAAATGTTTATGAGGGAATTGTCAAATTATGAAAATTTGGAGAGAAATTTCACCTTTATAAATGAATAAGTCTAAACATTCTACTTTATAAACATTTTCTAGTAATCATCACCAAAATTTGATTTAGTGGTTGGTTAAATTGCAATTTCCATTGCTTAAGTTGCATTTTTGAATGTTATAAGTGATTTAATACCCTGCAAAAATCTTATAGTGCCCAAATTGTGCAATCTCAATAACTCATATTTGCAAAACCAACAATCTTCTAAATTTCTAGTTACATTTTGGGTAAAAGTGATCAGGAAAATGTACAAATGAAAAATTCAAAAAGTAGAATGTTTAGTACTACTTTAAAAATGCCAAGATGGTGTAAGTAGTATACCCTCAACATGGAAAAGGGACTCCCAAAGTGAATCCAAATGGTTACATTTGTCAAAGATAGGAGGTTATCTTTTTGGATGGTCCATGAATAATTGATAGAGGCTCCAGCCAATGTCAAAAGTAAGAATGAATTTAGGGTCATTGATACATTTTAATGTAAAATTTGTATGTTAACAATAAAACTCAATGAGAATAAAAAAATATTAGATTAGATGAGATCAATAGGCCACAATGCAATAAATCAAATAAGACACTATCCTGGAGTGCATGCATGGTGATTAATGCTCACTGTTATATACCATCTCCCTTGGGCTTACTTTCCTCTTTCTTGTTAGCGAAACCATAACTCTTCTTATGTTCTCTCCATAGCCACTTTGGACCTTTATATTATTTTTTGAAATAATATTTACATATCTGGAGTACACCATCAAAGGAACTACCACATGGCACATAGAAAACATCTTTAGCACAATTAGATGCTTAACCACTCTCTAGTTAGGCATGGGCCTCCTGCTATACACTAGGAATTGACATGAGAGATTTACATGAATTACACATGGGTTCATTTATTTAAGCTCATATGGTTCAAATTCCATCATCATAAAGAATTACTTATAGTTTATAGACAATTTAATTGAATAGATCCAATAAGTAAAAAATGGAGTAGAAAATTTGGCATACTTATATAGCATTATCAACATGGAGAAAATAACAAGTCTTAAAGATGATCATTTAAGAAATAAAAAACATTGGAAAATCCTAACTTATGAATTTTATTACTTGTGCAAGCACTCAATGGATGTATACTAGTGCTATTCCTTGCCTTGATAGGAGTTGTAACATTCAACATAGAAGCAAATACCATCTATACATCCCTTAAGATTCATATAAAGGAAACATTACACCATTTACACAGAGAATCATTAGAAGTATTCTAAGAAGAAAGTAAACATATGCACAATATTTTCATTAATGAAATTAGAAATATAGGGAATTTTGTGCAAATTGAGAGCTACTTGTGTGAAACATTCTCATAAAATATCAATTTCATATTTAGTTGTCACTCTATAATTTATTTTCATAGAAATAGGCCAAATACCAACAATTATAGAAAAAGCATCATAATTAGATCAACAAAAGGTAAGAATTTGTAGGCAATATTAATTAGTGTTGAAACTTGTAAACAACCTACCAATAATAATGTAAATGGAGCATGCTATCTTTAATTATGTTATCCTTCTTTCACATATATGCTTATGTATGTTAATCGTATCAGTATATAGACATAAATCATGATTTCCATGCTCTTAACCCTAGATGATTGATGGATGACATGACCTATGAAATGATGATGACCATGAATGGACTGAAGGGAGTAGCATTTCAGACCTAGACATATTCAGTGAACACAATTTTATTTGAAAACTGATTTGAAACCTGAAATTTTAACCTAGGACCACTTCTAAGAAAATCTGAAAGAGTACATTTTATCATTGAACATTTGGACACTAACAACTTCTGCCAAGTGTTAAAAAATATTAGGAACCCAAATCCAATTAGACAAGATTGAAACCTCCTTAAATCTAGAGTAAGCACATTCTTGTTAAGAATAATAATAAAAAAAACTTTATTAAATCAAGATACATATTTACAATGAATACACAATATTCTAATGTTTAATGAATCAAATGTTAATCCAAGGAAGTACTATTTAATAGCACATTTTTGTTAAAAATAAAACAAAAAATTATTTATTGAATCAAGATACATATTTACAATGAATACACAATATTCTAATGTTTAATGAATCAAATGTCAATCCATGAAAGTACTATTTAACATCTCACTTGTGGAGATGAAAAGTATGATGATGAATCTCAATTGTAATATTAAGTATGTAAGAGTATGAGTAATGGTGTCATATAAGTATTATCATTACACATAATTAGGCTCTTCCAACTTATCACATTATAAAATTATAAAAAATTATAAATTTCATAATTATATTAAGTCTTTATATAACCAAAAAATAATAATATACTAATTCTATCTATAAAATAAATTAATAAAAACAAAATTTGAATCATTAGCTCTACATAAATCCCATAACTAATACATACTTTTTAGTTTATAATAAATTTTATTTAATAATAATTATCTTAACAAAAGAAAAAAAACTAGTATAAAAAAGAAAAAATAGACTTGTTCTATTCATACAATTGTTCTCAACAAAGTATATTTCCACTTAATATTATAAATGATGTTTTATTATTAATACTTTAAAACTACTTAAAAAAATATCTTATTCAATAATCATTATTTTAAACAACTAAAAAATACATTATATCAATAATCATTATTTTTAAGGATTAAAAATGTTTTTAAATTTTTTAGATTATATATATATATATATATATATATATATATATATATATCCTTTCCTATTCCTATATTAAATAAAATAACATTAGAGAAAGTTATTGGAATAGAATGAGTAATCAAATTACTGCATTTTAATTAGAAATTTAGAAAATATAGTTATAGTGATTAAAGAAAGATACACATAAATATATGTATATTATTTTAAGACACACAAATTATTTAGATTGAATAATAAGTTTATGAGTCTCTTACCAGTATAGAAAACTAATTAACTAAAACAAAATCTTTGGAACTAAATAAATCTAATTATTTTATATCACCCACATTAAATGAAATAATCTAATAAATCATTTTCCTCCACTAAAATGTGCTGAATTAAATGGAGTAATTGAATCTGATCCTTTCTTTCATCATTTTCTTCCACAAAGCTGCCCTAATTAGATTTTGAAATGCTTTTCTTCCACAAACCTATCCTAATCAGATTCTGAACTGCTTTGGTCCTTCACCTGTCCTTTCACCAACATGGAGCCGTTCCACCTTTCTACATTAGCTTAACTGTTCATGATCGGATTTTACATAATGCAATGTTAGATTCAGGGGCCTCACACAATTTGATGCCAAAATAATAATGGAAACTTGGAATTTAGGCATCACTAGACCTTATAAAGATCTCTTGCATAGTCATGGATATTGTAGTAGCTGACATCCTCCTAAGCATGGAATGTTGTTATCTATCTCATGGGTAGCTAAACTGTAAGGATCTCTGCAACTTGATATGTCTTATGCAACAATATCAGTTTTTGGCCAACCCAAGAAACTTTACAGAGAGACATTAATGAAGTACATGATTAGTAGTGTAGAAAGACCTAGAAATTATCCTATTTACCCTACTACTGATATGGATTCATTCATTTTATGTAATTTTGAAACTGGCATTGAAAATAATACTGAACTAAAACAGGAAAGGAAAGCACCAAATAGTGACAACATTTTCATGAATCAATGTGGCACCTATATTTTGATGGATTAGTTAACAAATTAGGAGCAGGAGCAGGAGTTTGGATACACAATATGGAAAAAAATCATGTACAAGGTCATGCTTTTAGATTAAATTTAAAATGTATAAACAACATGGTTGAATATGAAGCTCTTATCTTAGGATTGCAGATTGTTATAAATTTAGGAGCCAAAAGAGTGTTAATCATGGGAGACTCCGAGTTAATTGTGAAACATATAACAAGAGATAATCATGGGAGACTCCGAGTTAATTGTGAAACATATAACAAGAGAATATTCTGTATATAATCCAAGATTAAGCCAATATAGAGATATTGTTTTAGATGTGATTAAGGAACTGCTTGAATGTGACTTTGCTGCAATTCCTAGAAAATAGAACATACAGGCATGCAAATTAGCAACTTTTTCTAGTACCTGTAATCTGCCATTTCACCCAAATCATAAATATACAGCAGAAGTTAAACAAAAGCCTACAATACCAGATAATCTAAAAAATTGGCAAATATTTTCTCAGGATGAACATATTTATCATTTCATGAATAATGAAGGAGAATTTTAGAATGTAATATAGACATAGATTGTATAATAGATCAAACCATAGATAGTGATATTGACATAAACAATGTAGATATAAATAACTTAGATTTTTCTAAACCTACTAAATTTACTCAAGTAGAAATAGATAATTTAGAGAAATTAGAGATTGAAGAGTTAGCAGACGATGATTCTGACATTTAAACCTTAAGAACAACTTTTTACCTAAGGGATTAGCCCCTTTAGAAGTTCTTTTTGATTCTAATGATGGTGCAAGGAAGCCTAAGATGGAACCATTAAGATCTAATATTGAAGAGTGCAATATAGGAACAAAATTAAAGCCTAAGATGATAAAGCTTTCCAAAGCCTTACCTCAAGAAGAAAAAGTAAAATACATAGCTTTGTTTACGGAATTTCAGGATGTATTTGCATGGAGTTGTGAGGACTTAAATCCTATGACACTAGCATAATACAACACAAAATACCCATACAAGAAGATCAAAAACCTTTCAAATAGAAACTTAGAAGAATCAATCCAGTTTTGATGCCTTTAATTGAGAAAGAGGTTAAGAGAATGTATGAAGCCCAAATAATTGGACCAATTAGATATTCTGATTGGGTTTCAAACTTATTTCCCACTAGGAAAAAGACAGGGGAAATCAGATTGTGTGTTGATTTCCGGAATTTAAATAAAGTGTCCTTAAAAGAAAACTACCCTCTCCCCAAGATGGATCACATTTTACAAAGGGTGGTTGGTTCTTCCATAATTTCATTAGTTGATGGATTTTCTGGATATAACTAGAGTTTAGTTCAACTGGAATACCAACCTAAGATTGATTTTACTACTCCTTGGGGAACTTTCATGTATGTGAAAATGCCTTTTGGATTAATGAATGTAGGAGCCACTTTTCAAAGAGCTATGGATATAGATTTTTCTAAAGAAATTCATGATTTATTTGTAATCTATCTAGATGATATTACTGTATTTTCAAAGACCGACAATGAACATCTAAATCATCTCAGACAAGTGTTTATCAAATGCAGGAAATTTGGCATTTCTCTAAATCTTAAAAAGACGCTATTTGGACTAGAAGAAGGTAAAATATTAGGAAATATCATATCTAAAGAGGGAATTAGGATAAACCCAGCTAGAATAGAGGTTATTCTAAAAATTAGTCATTCTAGGAATGTTAAAGAATTGCGAGCTTTCTTAGGTAAAATTAATTTTCTCAGAAGATTCATCTCAAATCTAACAGAAATAATTAGAGAACATAATAATATGTTGAAAAAATACTCATTATTTAAATGGAAAAAAAAGTCGAAAGATTCTCCTGTGGGAACATACTATTGCTGCATTTTTACTGCAGAAAAATGATTAGGGCTATGAGCAACCCATTTATTTTTTTAGCAAGTCACTTAGAGATGACACTTTAAAGTATAACATAATGGAAAAGTAGGCACTAGCTGTAGTGAAAGCCATCAAAGACTTTAGAGTGTACATCCTTTATTCACATATCATTTCTTATGTTCCAAATGCAGTTGTGAAAGACATTCAGATTCAGAATGGGCCTGATGGTAAAAGAGACAAGTGGATTGCTACCATTTTGGAATATTATATAGAAATTAAGCCCACCAAACTCATAAAAGGTCAAGTTTTAGCCAAACTCATGGCTGAATCAAATTGTCCTACTTTAGATATTAATTTTATTGCCCAAATAGATGATCAGGAAGAGATGGTGACTCCAGAGATCAATGAAGCCTTTTTAGACTCACCATGGTATGCAAATATTATATTTGTATTACTAAATTTACAAACTCCTCCCGGATTAACAAGAAATAAAGCTATATTTTTAAGTTTAAATGCAATGAAGGTTTGTATCATTGACAATGCATTGTTTTGGAAATATCGTGGTGGAATTTTATTGAATTTTTTGCTTAAGGAAGAAGTTGATAATTTTTTGGAAGAGTTTCATGCAGGTGACTGTGGAGGATATCTTTACTGGAAGACTATTGCAGATAAAATATTAAGAGCTAGTTTTTACTGGCCTACACTATTTGCAGATGTGAAAATGTATGTGACCTCTTGTCACAAGTGTCAAATATTTGAAGTAAAGAAAAAGCTTCTACCTTTGCCCCTAAAACCCATCTCCATAGAAATGCCTTTTCAGCCATGGGATTTTGACTTCATTGGTGAAACTCACCCTCCATCCTCAGCCCAACACAAGTGGATTTTGACAGCCACGAACTATTTTACTAAGTGGATAGAATCCATACCCTCTAGGCAAGCCATTGACACTGTCATAATCTCATTTTTAGAAAATAACATACTCTCAAGATTTGGATGCCCCCAAAAGATCATCATTGATAATGCAGCAGCATTCAAATCTAAAAATATTATTGACTTTTGTAATAAATACCACATTACCCTTAACCATTCCACTGCTTATTACCCTCAAGGTAATGGCCTTGTTGAATCCTCCAATAAAAGCCTTGTGAATATCATCAAGAAACTACTAGAAGACAATAAGAAAACATGGAAGCAAAGGTTAGTGAATGCCTTATGGGTAGATAGACTTACCACAAATAAATATATTAGTACATCCCCTTACCATCTTGTTTATGGGATGGACGTTGTTTTTCCATCTTCTTTAGGAGTACCAGTAATGAAGATAATCCAAGAACTGCAAGCTAAAACTAATGATATCCAAAGAAGAATAAACCAAACCATACATTTCCAACAAACCAGGGAAGAGGTCTATCTCAAGTCTCAAGTTGTTCAAGGAAATATTAAAAATATGTTTGACAAGAAGACTAAGGAAGAAGATTTTATATAGGTAACAAAGTTCTAAAGTGGGATTCAAGGAGAGAAGAGAAAGGTAAACATGGGAAATTTGATTTCTTATGGAAAGGCCCTTACATTATTTATGGTTACAGAGGTAACAATGCTTTATTTTTGAACGAGTTTGATGGATCAGATATGGCAGGTGGACATGTCAATGATAGAATGCTGAAGCATTACTATTCCCCAGAATAACAAATAGTTCACTTTGTTTACTTTACTCATCGTACATAACATTGCAGATTTTAGATTGGATTGGATGTTTTTCTATCAAAGTTGAAGCCCAAAGAGAAGGCCCTAAGCTTTTAAGGATAAAATATTATAAGTAAAAATAATGCATAGCTCAGAAAATAGTTCCAAGGCCAACACAGTCAAACTTCAAAGGCTACTAGTCTCAAAGTTATTGACATTTCATGAGGAAATGCCATCCCCATGTGGAGCCACTGTTAGGGTCCTATAATAATAGGATTCATAATTTTTTAATTGACTTTGATTAATCTTGTAATATGTACATACTTTTCTTTCTGCATATTATTTTCCCATATCATAAAAATAAAATAAAAAATGTAAAGAGGGTAAAAGTCCTAAACGAAAATAAAAGGAATTAAAATAAAAAATATCAAAAAATAATAGAAAATGGACCCCAAAAAAAAGGAGATAATTATAAAACATGAAAGTGATGCAAATCCAAATGCCACTACTATTTACTTTCCCTACAAAATAAAGATTGTGTGCAGCCTGTTACAATGCGAAAATCCATGAAGGTTAAAAAAATTAATACTAACCTCTCATGCTTTAAATTTCATGCTATTATATAGAGAATAAAGATCTAGCCAAACAGTTTAAACATGGTAGATCAGTAGTTAGGTAGAGAATAAATAAGGAGCTCAACAGCTTAATCTGAGCCCTTGGAAGAAATAAGGATAGAATTAGTTAGTTTGTTTTTTTAAAAGAAAAATGAACAAGGGTTTGCAAGCTCAAATGCATCCAGGTAAATGAAGAAAAAAAGTTAGGGTAGCATATGGGTAGGCAAAAGTAGTTTTTACAATCATGGATAAACAGAAAATTGGTCATTTCAATCACTAACTCCCTTCAAAAAATCATCCCCTTGTAAAAATATTTCATCCCCTCCATTTTCATTATTTCCCCGTCATTTTTCCTTTTTCCCCATTATCATCCATTTTCCTTTGCAAAAATCTCCTTTTCCTAATTTAAAACCCATTATACTTAAGAAAATTAAAACCCTTTAACTAATTCCCCTTTATTCAAAAATACCCAAAAAATACCCAAAAAATACTTTATCTTAAGTGTAAAAACATTATGTCGGGACTCACAAAAAAAAAATTATCCCTATATTATGTTCTACATTAGGCTTAGTCTATTTCATCTCCCTCATCTCATTTCATTACTAACACATTAATTTATATATTAACTCATTTATTTCACCTTTTAGCCGGTATTAGATTAACTCTAAATATTATTTCCCACCCATATTTTAATTTTAACCTCTGATTTATTTTTCCCACATTTTATTTAACCCACATCCCATAGGTTAAAACTATTAAACCCGACTTATATACCGGTCCCACTATATAATTAATCCCCACCAATGCTAATGTTACACTTATTGACATTACATTTCTCAATACATATATATCCTCTGCCTATCATATTTCACTCCAAAACTATATATTAAGCCTAAGTTTAATTTCATATTTCACCTCCCGCTGCATAGAAATCCTAGGCCCCATGCCATCTACCCTGCGGCTTGATCGCACCATCTCAACCATTCGCTTTTCATTTTCCAGATCCAACGGTGACTATCCCATGTCGCACGTTTCATTACAAAATGGTTAAACAAACCCAATGCTTGTGATAAACACAGTTTTCGGGGTTTCTCTCATCTCCACGTGTATTAATTACATTGGATTGCACCGATCATTCTAATCTCTCTTACCACTTTTAAACCTTGCGAAAACTGCCTGACGATTTTTCCCTTCCCCGTGCCCAAACCACCATCATGCTTGAATTGACCACCATTTAATGCATTCACTGTTCAACGAAATTGTTTATAAAACACCCAAATGCAGTGCTTTACCCTTCTGTTACCATTTTCTACATAAAAAAATCATTGCAGACCGAGATCAACACTACCGGCTCTGTTTTTAGCCTAAAAACAAACGAAATTCACCAATTTGACTGCTACAAATAGTGTAGAAGTCATCTGAGTGCCTATAAAGTCCAGAAAAAGCTTCTGAAATCTTTCCAACCTCAGAAACCCTCCTACACAACAAAATTACATTTTTTCCCAGGTATTCTTTAGAATAAAAGACTCACTCATTAATCTAAAAGAGTTAAACAGTTAATTCAATCTTTTAGGAGCCTGTGTACCTAAATAAAACCCAATTGCTTCATAAATCCTTTGATTCTGTAAACTCTGAACAATCCTCTCCCAAATTAGGAAACACTGGAATATTAATAATCACATATTGATTAAACTGATTAAGTTTAGCCATCTGCAGACCTAAGAAAGCCTCTGAGACCTTCAAAACATTTCCTACATTACTTAGGCATCCTTTTTCATAAAATTGATGTCCTAAGATTGTTTTATCACAGAAAGTGCACTGTAAACCTTAGATATCATTTGCTGAAGCTATAAGGTCTTGAAATTCCTCTTTTGATATAGAAATTACAGATTGGGTTTAACTGAATGAGTTTAAAACCTTTTGCAGACAAAATATATAATCCTTGTTTTATCCTTGTCCTTCTACAAATTTTCATAACTTATAGAAGTGTTTTACAGGCCTAAAATCAGTGTTTTAAAGATCAAAGAGTATAAAATTGATTAATCAAGCCAATAAATGGCTTCCAAAAACACTCTAGTAGTCAACCCTCTACAAACCCCTGTTGTAGATGTAGAGCATATTCCCTTGGCAGATGTAGAATTCAAGATTAATAATACTATGATAGAGTTCAACCTTCTTAAGCTCCATTGTTGGAGCTAAGAGAAATCCCTAGATTAGGTTGATGAAGTGTTTATCTCGGAATCAAACTTGCCAAAATATGTTGTTCCTAATACTTACCAATGCCTAGAAGTAATCAGACTCTTCCAGTCATGCTACTCTCCTGATCAAAGAACCATTATGAACCCTGAAAAGGAAGTTTTGTTTACCATTACAGTTGAGTCTATCAACCAGATGCTTCAAATACAACCTGGGCCAAATGAAGTTCCTTTGTCTATTGAATCCCTCACTAAGTTCTGCTTGGATCTAGATTTTCCCAAAAGATTCCAAATTTTTCAAACTTTCATGCCATCCTATGTGAAAATTCCCAACCTGAATCCTCCATACTCCTCTTCTAAATTCTCTGAAAGGACAAGACATATTATTTCCATGTTGTCTTTCATCCTTGATTATTTTACAAATGAACATGTTGATGTTGTAGTGCTTGGTTTCTTGTTTATTTTTTCACCTGGTCAACCTCCTGTTGTCATCTTTAACCTTTTCCCAATATATTGCTGACAGTATCCATGAGAAATTAGTCAAAAAGCCTTCTAAAGGTGTTTTTAGATATTCTTCATTCCTATTCCACATGTTCTTATATTTTTAGTCTGAAAAGTTTCCTATAAGCCTTCAAAAGCTTGATGTGGAAGGAAATCCACAATCTGTCATATTCTAGACTTCCTTGATAAGGAAAGATTCAAATGAGTTTACCTATTCAAAGTTCATAGTTTCTTTCATCCATCACTTGGTCAATTTTCTAAATAGCACTGTGCAGCCCAGAATTAATAGTGAAATCAATAAGGTTTTACAATTGTCTGAGCAAAATCAGACAGATGATTGGTACTTGTACCAAAATCACATTGAAATAAGAGATGCGTCAAGCCTTATCCCTTATAAACTTCCAAATACCTCCCTATGGGTTATTTTCCCTGGAGTATATAAGGCAAATTCTAAATTCAAATGCTGTCAATTTCTTAATTGCAAAGAAGAAAACATAATTCAAGTTGAAGAACCAGGTTGGCCCATTCATCTGTAATAATAGAGAAGTAGGGCCAGAGGCTGAAAAAAAGTTGCATGAGTTCAAATTCAGTCCTATTTTCCTATGGTATTATGATCCCCTTGGTGTTATTAGAAAAATGAGAGTTAAATGAAAATTAACTCCATACATACATCAAAAGAAGCCATAGATTGAGAAATTCTCAAACCAATTTGAATGGTTAGAGAATACATTGGTAGAGGAAGAGAAGCAAAGTGATACTAGTCAAACTTTGCAAACTCCAACCCAAGAAGACAAAAGTGTAAAAGGAAATAGGGAGGAAGGATATTATACAGCTGAGACTAAAACATAGAATAGATTCAAACTAAGATATAGCAAAAAGTTAAAGCTAAATCCTGTTAGTAAAGAAAAGGAGACAGTAGAGGTCATTGACATAGAAATTGCAGAAAAAGATAATGTACCTCCAACAATAATTGAAGAGGAACAACAGCCAACTACCTCAAAGACACAGTTAATTCAGAAACAACACAGTATAGAAGTGTCTTCCTCCAAGAAAACAACTGAAAAGGAAATGGATATAAATGAAAGATACAAGGAAATTAAGGCCAAAAATGAAGAAATAAAAAATGAAATATATTCTTAGCTTCTAAAGCAAACTTCCAGCATTCAGAACATGCTAATTTCAGCCTTTGACTACAAGAACAAAAATATGTTGATGAAAGTTCTTCAGCCCACAATTCCAACTCCTAAATCATCCTCTGATTATAAAAATATTGATTTTGAAGTTCCGGTCCAGGATATTCATCCTCTCGATAAAATTGGGTTTCATAAGCAGGCATGAGAGATGACTTATTCCACAATGACCACTAAGGCCATGAGTGCACAGAAACTTCAAAACACTTTGATAAATGTAAGAGATCAAATCAAATTGGAGAAGGCATCTTCATATGCAAAAGACACTAGAATTAAATCCTTGGAAGAGCTAGTGATTGAAGTAGGATATGATCCTCAAAATATGAAGTTGCAGAAGAATTGATCAAAAAGAAAAATGTATATATTGCTACACTTAAGAAACAATTGGAGCTACCCCCTATAGAGAATCCTCAAGCCAAAGATGTTTTACAGGATTCCAATTAGAAATTTGAGATGATGAGTCTCATTTTATAGTTAACAGCTCAAATAAAGGAAATGGAAATTGAAATGGACAAATTGGTCCAAGATAAAGAAGCCAACAAAGCAGAGGAAGTCCCCGTCACTGTGGTTCCTGTAGTTACAATATCTGTACCATATACTTTGGTAGAAACACTGGCTCCTAATATCCCAATGGCTACAACAGTTCCAGTTACTTCATCTACAACTTCAGCCACCAAATCTTCAACAACAACAGCACAACACTCAGATGAAGCAAGAAAATTAGTAAAGGAAATGCAAGATATGTCTATCCAGACAAATGAGATAAATAGGTTAAAAGAATAGATCAAAAATCTTGAATATGCTAAGAAACTTGCACAAATAAATGCTAAAAATAAAGAACAAAAAGCCAACAGATTGAATGAACAACTGAAGAAGTTGGAAAAAGAATTAACTTTTAAGGAACCAATGGCACATGTTAAGCAGTAATTATGGTCCAATATAATTGAAGAAGTCAATGATATTTGGCCATCCATACAGGTCATCTATGAGCAGAAAGATTTATTGAAATCAACAAGAGAAGCAATACAAAAGACAAAAGAAGAGCTAGGTAAAAAACCTAAAGAAGCTCTAGAAATCATCAAATTTCTAAATTCCAAAAATAAAAAAGAGTCGGAATAAATTGGAATTACTAATAGAACAGAGACCATCCTAGAAGTTAGGAAGGTAATCTCTAATAAAAATTTGATGACACGGTTAGAGGAGAAGTGCCAGAACATGGAGATTGCAATCATAAGATTCATGATTAAGTTTGATGTTCTAAGGTAGAAAAGGCCTTCCCAATCCTCTAGTGATTAATGATAGATTAATGAAGCAGGAGGATTATGAAAAAAAGATAAGAGAGTTTGCCAAAGAGTAGGTGAAAAAATTAGCCTTGCTCGGAATCCCAATAGGGAAGATACTATATAATAATTATGAAATTTTGTTTTACTTACAACATGAAGTAAAACACTTATTCGTGAAAAAACCAACATTTTCAAAAGATACTGAAGCTGATGAAAAATTCAGAAGGCTTATGAAGATAAAAATACTAGAAGCAGATTTCTGGGAGAAGTTGACTGATCTACTGTAAGATCAAATTACAGTGATCACAGAGCAGTGAAAGTAAAAAACAAAGTTTGTTGTTTTTACACCAGCATAGACAGTTTTTTGCATTAAAAGAGTATCAGTAAAATACTATCAGGATGAAAGTGTATCAGATGAAAGTTTAAAGAAAAAATAAGAGAAAAAATGAATCTACCAGTGTGAAGGACACCTCATTGTCCAACTGCAGTATTCGTTGAACAAGCATAGAGGGAAAGAAGTGATAAAATAAAGACAACAAACTATTTTATTTCAATAAAAAGGGACAACTAGCATTAGTTAGGGAGCTGTCACTATCTTCTTGCATGGAGATATTTCTTTTTCATCAATAATTACTAAGTTTATTCTATGATATTTTGTATGAGTTTTTGTATAAATACTTCTCATTAGGAAGCATTGAGTGTGGATGAATCGCTGAACATTTCTGTAGTTATACTATTCTGAACCTAAGCTTTTTTTGTATCAATTTCAAGTCAGCAGACTGGATCACAGGAAATAAAGAATCACATTACAGGATTCATTTGTTGGGGCACTGCAGTGAAGTATTTTCACTTGTTACCTTGTCAATATTCTTATGTTTTCCATCTATTCATGAATGTGTTCTAAATCTAATTGATAAATCAGAAATTGTTATTTCAGACTATGTTAAAAGCACTCTGTTTTGACTGATTATCATTTATATGTTTTCAACTGATATCTAGATTAGGGAACCCTTAATTGCTCCCTAATTTCGATTGACCTCTACCTTTTCACTCATAATCTGGATTTAAGAACCCTTAATTTCTCTTTTATCCCGATCAAAATCATTTCACCATCAGCCTTGAAGATTTGAAGTGACTAAGCTATCCTGCCCTGTAAACATTTACCTTTAGACCTTGATCCTGATCTGACTTCTTTACACATTGACTCCATTTGCCCAACGGGATACAGATTTATAACTATCCATATAAGTAAGTGATTTCACCACCAAACCAAATAAAATCAAAACCCAAAACCAATTTACCCTATATAACTAGCCTAAAATCAAATACAAATCAACAAAGTTAAATCCCATAGAGAGAGCCCTCTTTGAGCATTAGGAAGGTTAGATCCTAATTCTTAAAACTAGGTTTTTGGCTACCTCTGACATTATTTAAAACTAAAATAAAAAAATCATCACAACTTTTGAGAATTATTGGAGTGATAACACCTGCTTTCGTCGCCTTCCAAATCCCTGTCAAGATCTAGAATGCCAACATCTCCTGTTGTATCATTGATGAGGGGGCATCTACCTGTGTGATGTCTGCTTCTGTTTGGAAGCAACTCAAATCTCATGAGTTAGCCCCTTCTACTATCACCCTCTATGGTGGGATGTACACTCTTCCCATCCCCTTGGCATGTTCCACAATTTTCCTATTACGCTTGCGGGCAAGACTGTTTATGTTGACGTTGAAGTCATTGATGCCCCCTTAAAATACAACATACTATTAGGTTGTAGCTACACTTATGCAATGTTTTTTGTCCCATCTGTGGTTCATCGTAAGATGTTATTTCCTCATAATAGAAATATCGTCACCATCGATCAGCTGACATATTATGAACTGAAGTCACAGACCTCTCCAAAGTCCATTATCTCTTTTGTGGCCAATAAACAAGAAGTCAAACCTCCGACTAGTGTCTCACCCGGAGTCTATAAATATTCCTCTTTTCTTGGTTCATTCCCTTGTCTCCCCCCTCCTATCTCTAACCCTATATCATCGAATTCTTGCATGATGCAATTGTCATGCTCCGACCTCAAACGGACTGGTTCGACTAGCCAACAGCCTCGCCCTCCACAACTTGCTCCTAGTACTTCGACTCTGCCTTTAGGACCCCCTACTCCAGGCCCCTCTTCTGCAGCTGGTGTCTATGATCCTATATACCCTCCTGGTATAGTTCCCCTTGGCCTTAACCATCTCGGAGCTATCCCACCTAGCCATTGCCCCTCCAGTTAGATATTGTTTCTTGCTCCCCATCCTAGAGTATTTTCGGTACTTGTTATGGCTACCTTGTCCCTTCCTAACATGACCCTGGGGATCATAGTCTAGTACAATGATCCCCCAAACACCATCCCGCCTAGTCAGCCCAAACCTTATATAGCTTTGAACCCAGTCCAACCAATCACCGTGACCCCTCCCTTTGCTTCTGTGCCTAAACCACCTCAAGAGGAAACTAATCTTGCTGCAAAATTTTCGGGTGAGGGGGGGAAAGCCCGTAAAAAATCACCTAAGGAAAAGGCTGCCTAGACAACCCCTGCTCCTCCTCAGCCTCCAAAGCGTACCCTCCATGTGCTTTGTGTGATGTTGTCAATCATGCCACCCATAACTATCCTAAATTTCCTCATATCAATCCCATGGTAAATTTCACATTTCCTGAGTCTAAATTCCCTGAATGTAATATTCCAAATCAGGAAATGCTCATGAATCTGGCAAATGAAAATCCTTTTTCAAGAAAACATTAACAATCAACAACTGGATCTATTCTAGAGATTGAATGCAGGGGAATTTACGGGATATGTCACCTCTGAAAATAGGGTGAGATATAGAGGCTATTTGGCCCACTAGCAGACTCTATCTATAGAACTATGTCAAAGGCTAATATTTCCCTTTCAGGACTATTGACAAGCAGCTCAAGGAGAACGCTGTATAAGCAAAAATATGAAACATAAACACATATTAATGCTTGTTTCCTCTCATATGGAATTTATGTGACTTATGTATGTAATTTCAGCTGAAACAAATGAGCTTAGAGACCTTAAATGGATCTCCCACAAACTAGACTAGCTGAAAACTGCTGAAAGAGGAAGGTTGTAGCAAAATGGAAATCCTACTTTAGAATTCGCATAATTTATTTAGAAACTCAAGAGGGATTGGAAAATTGTTAGATCATATTCCATATCATATGCATATCTCATCATTTGACAAAAACTACAGCAAACATTACTTCAGAAAGACAACCAAGTGGGGAAAAGCACCACTAGTGACCCAGAAACATTGTTTTCCTGAGTATTGAGTTACAACAGTATAAAATAATGGTTTTTTCCCCTTATATTAGTCAATATAGGAGCTTCATGCAAGATTATTTCAGAAACAAATACCAATGGCAAGTTTAAATAGGCCTCCCATGCTCAAATAGCTGAAAATGGACAAAAACCCCAAAACATGCAAATGCCGGAGCTGCTGCAAAAGACACTGTGCAGTATATTGAAGTAAATACTTAGAAATATAAGAGAGAATGAATTATATCTATATTATAATGCTAAATGAAGAATGAATACAGATATCCAATCCCTTTTACACAATTTTATGATCAGCCGGTAAGGGTTTACCCACGGGAAACAATATGTAAAAGAGAAGTTGTAGATCTAATACTGAAATAAAACTGTATGGCTATAGCTCTGCATAAAATGGCTGAATATACATAAAAATGGCTTTATAATCTCTTTGATCAGCTCCAGAAGAGTATTGAGCGTCCCTTTGGGAAACTAGCTCCAAAGAATGGGGTTTTAACCCCTTCCACTACACATCTGTAAAAATAATGCAGTATCCTCAAGGGACTGCGTAGACATGGAGAAAAAGTGCTTGGCCTAACACCTGAAAGTGGAAATTACAGATCAGAAGCTTCCCTTAGATCTCTTGCTACAAGATCTCCAAGAAAAAGTGTTAGTATGAATCTTTTGTTGAAGTGTACGAAAAAAGACCACTTTAGCTACGCATAACAAATATCCCTAACATCAAATATGGTTGCCAATATCTTCAAATCTATAGTTATTTGATCAAGAAAAATGCTGCACAAATCCAAATCTATGCATAAAAAGACATTAAGCAGTGAAAATAAGGTTTTGCTCCATACAACCAATAGACAAGACAAGAACAATATTTTTGAAAGAATTTTATATTAAGGGCACCTGGGAGGAAAAAAAGAAAGGTGTTTCCAATTCTCCTCAATGGGATGGGTTCTTGAAAGTCCTCAGCGCTTCAGATCTAGCATTTCTCTCTCTTTTTGGTGTAGAAAACCCAAACAAACATAGAACTCAAAGGGAGCTCACAAAGCAAATAATGGAGAATGTGACAATGATAATGGCTCAAAGTCAGACCAAGAGTATACATCCAGAGTGATCTAATAGGCAACAAAAGGTGACAAATGAATGGAAAAACCCTTCTATTTATAACAAAATATTGGGTCATTCTAGATCTTGGTGCATGATTAAAATAATATTAACCAAATCTAGATCCACCTTTTATGGAATATTTTATTATATTTGTTGGAGGGGAAAGGCATTTGACTTGGGTCAAATCCCTTTTTTTGTAAATAATAAATAAATAAATAAATAAATGATTTATTTATTATTTTAAGGAAGTGGTTGAATAATAATTAAATAAATAATGATTTGTTTAATTATTTATAAATGATTTAGTCATATTTAACAAGGAATATATTTAAATAAGATTTAAATAATTATTCCTAGAAAATAATAAGATAAATAAGGATTTATCTAATTAATTTCCTTGTTTTGGGTTAAATATGACACGGGATAATAATTAAATTATTGTTTAATTAATTATTCCATGAGGAAAATCAAACAAATATAGATTTGTTTTATATTTCCTTTTGGGGTTTCCTGTTTAGACCATAAAAAACTTAATAAATGTGTTTTATTAAGTTATTTTACATAGTGAAAGCAATTTTACTTAGGGTAACATTGGTCTTACATGGTGTACTTGGGTCTATCTAATGATAATAGGTTACATGACCAAAAAATGGTGTAACAGATTTCCCCCCAGCGTGCGAGTGTTAGAAGAAAATCGTATGACCAAAATACGTTGTAAGAACTCAATTACCAGACATCAAAAGGGAATTCAAAGAGAGAAATGTAAGGTAGCCTAATGTGTTGAAGAACTAGACTCTGAGGAGATGAGACTTATAGGTGCAACAAGTATCTTTTTATGAGTGGGTACCTGTGCTAGAGGCGGCGGGGGAGACCTATGCCCGTCGAGATGAAGTACAAAAGAATAGTGCGTCCAGTAAAAAGGGGACCGAACTGTAAAGTACATGTTGGCATAAACATGACCTAGATAAAAGATATAATGATGAATCCCACATACATGTTGTGCCTGGGATAACAGCCAAGAATGATATAATAATATCTGAGTACATGAGATACAAATACAACCCAAATGCCCCTAGAAACGGGGAAGGGCTCGCAAAATCTAACTGATACATGCAAATCAGAGAGGTGCTGTAAGCGGCAAAGGACAAAATCATCAAATATATGGAGCTGCATCGAAGGCTGCAATGAAGAGGTCATCCAGGCATGTGGGGGGCTACTTGCAGGGCCACCCCCTCATGAGGGTTGAGACATCTCACACACACCCGGGAATCATAGAGAACAGCTATTGTATCACTGGACCATCAAGTATACGGATCTCGATCATGCTAAAAGGAGCTGAAGGTGAGAAACAACCAAGTCAAAGGGAAATAAGTAGCCCCTTTGCCTGATCTGGGGCGCCAAACAAGAGTGGAAGCTGGAACCAAGGTACACCGCCCTCTAGACCTGTCTTCTAGAATGAAAGAGTTGATGTCGACAGAAGGAGGTTCGCCATAGGTGAGGCAATAAGGAATCCTCAACTAAGGCACGAGAGAAAATAGTAGAGCGACTGACAGACTGACACCAATGATGATGATGAAATGGGGGGTACTGAGTAAAGAATGGATGACTTCCCTTGTTAAAGCATAAAGGGCATGGATGACCTCGCAGCGACTGACACAATATCATGAGGGATAGGGGACAGTGGGACTGAAGGCCATAATGTGCGACACGAGAGAGGGACTGAGCAATGAAGGATGGAGGACTATAGCAGGATACAAAGGGACTCAGGATAGATTCCATGAATGCGATGATGACTCAACTCGGATGCTCTAAACAAGGGTGACTTGATGGTGCTGCCACACAGGAAAGGTCCAATGGGGGACCATAAAAACATGAGTAGAAGAGGGTATCTCATGACGAAAATCAACACGAATAAAGACAAGTAAGGAGGTAAAGTGGTGCCCCAAATACAAGTGTTGTAAGTGAGGAAATCTGATTTGGAGGAGAGGTGAATAGACCCTTCGTGGAAAAAATGTGTCCTGGTGAAGTATAACAGGTACCCAGAGCTCATGAACAAGCCAGGTCGCACTTTTTGGGGTCTGTTTTGTGACCTGGGTAGCAGGTACTGGGTAGAAAACTATGACTTGTCCCAGGAAATGACCTGAAAAGTGCGACCTGTCAGAGAAAGGGGGTTTCAGTGTTGTTTTTGGCTTAGATCTGGGATTTGTATGGTTGAGGGGCCTAGGTGCCCCCAAGCAGGTTGTGGTCATGCCAAAATGTATTTAGGAAAAGGGGAATATAAACACATTTTAATGATGTGGTGCGCCATTTGTTTTCATTATGGTTATGCAGCTTGAGAAAAGAAATGGAGGATTACCAGTATCCTTTAGTACTGCATATATGAATCAAATGGACTTTAAGTTTCTGGGTTGGCATACCTAGTGTCACTATCCCAAAAATAGGATTTGGAGATAATGAACTGATGTTCTCTTAGAAAAGCTATAGGTTGGTCAACAACAATGTCTAAGAGACTGGGTTGCTGATGTAAGATGGAGGAACGATAAGGGGTATCATCCCTAGAGTGATTTGAAGTGATATGGGACTCTAGAAGTTCTTCTAAATGTGGAAGAATAATGGTACTAGAGTCGACACGACCAGATACACTGAGAGAGTTGTGGAGAATTGCTTCTCTTAGTCTCTCAAATATGGGTGCCCCCTTACCCAAACATTGGGTTTCAATGTAATGGCCACACGGTGTATGTGGTTAGAATGCATGGGGTCGATGTAAGGGGGAATAGATAAAGTCAGGGGAGGTGATTCCTTCCATAATGTCATCATCGTGATAGAAGATGAGGTGACTGGTGGAAGAAATACCACCTAACGCAGCGAAGCTACCTGACTCATCATCATGAGAAGAGAGGGTCACATGCACATCGTCACAAGGGGTGACAGAAGAGTAAGCAGATAAAGGATCTACCGATGTTAAGCCCAGGGTGATCGCTGAAGGGGGGTCGAGTGAAACATCAGGGGAAGTATCCAAGGGGATTTCCACCGAGGGTCTCATCGATAATGATAGGTAGAGGATGGTGGCAGCAGGCTCTGTCATCTCGACATCGGGAGGGCGAATGTTAATGGGAGCGGGTAAATCCTGAAGCTGACCTGAAGCATATTACGCAAGTATGGGAGAGGCAGATTGATTTTTTTCAATCTCGTACTCCCAGAAAACCTCTAAAGAGGATCGTTAATGCATCAAGTGAGGACAATGGTGGGAATAATGGCCATGGACACCACATAGAGCACCGCGTTTGTTGGTGCGAATAGTATTTGGGTTCTTGGCAGCGGTTGAGGAAGAAACGGAGGTTTCAGGAACCGTAGACTCAGGGAACGCAACCTTAACCATGGGTTTAATACAAGGAAACTCGGGACAAGTATGGGTGGCATGATCGATGACATCATACAAAGCACATGGATTTGCGGGAGAAGGAGGGGCGGGGTTAGTCGGGGTGGCCTTGTCTTTGGATGCCCCCTTGCGAGCTTTGCCTTTCTTTCTCGGAGCTGGCCTAACAGGAGAGGGGTCATGTTGAGGTGTTGAGGCCACTGTAGCAACGAGAGAAGCTAGGGGAACTGGTTGAACTGGTGTCAAAGCAAGGTAGGGTTTGGGGTGACCAGGCAGGGTAGCGGCTGGAGGGTCAAGGTACCAGACGGGTATACCCAGGGTCAAGTTGGGGAGAGAAAGGGTGGCCATGATAGGAACCGAATAGACTCCGAGAGGGGGAGCAAGGAAAGGTATCTAACCAGTGGGGTAGTGACAAGGAGGGATGGCTCCAAGATGGTTGAGGCCTGGTGGAACTGAACCAGGAGGATAGAAAGGCTCATTGGTACTAGTTGTAGGACAAGGGCCAGAAGGAAGAGGTCTGACTAGCTGAGACGAAGGGCTAGGAGCAGGTTGTGGCAGGCACGGTTGCTGACAAGCCAAAGCAGGTTGCTTGAGAGTAGCCCAAGACGATTGCATCATGCAAACATTCGCTAATTTGGGATCAGAGACAGGATGAGGAGGAATACCAGGGAAGGTTCCAAGCAAGGAGGAGTCTTTGTAGACGCCGGGGGAGACACTGGTCAAAGAATCGATAGCTTGCTTATTGGCTACATAAGAGATGGTCGAATCAGGGAAGGTCTGAGATTTTGGCTCATGATATGTTAACTGGTCAATGGTGACTATCTTTCCATTATGAGGGAAAAAAATCTTGCGGTGGACGGGACAGCAGACATGGCATAGGTGTAGCTACGCCCTAAAAGAATGTTGTAATCAAGAGGGGCATCGATGAATTCAACGTCAACGCAAATAGTCTTGTCCGCAAGAGTGATAGGACAATTACGGAAGAGGCCAATGGGTTGGGAGGCATGGCCATCCCATGCACGAAGGGTGATTGTGGAAGGGGCCAGCTCAGGAAATCCGAGTTGTTTCCAAACCGAAGCAGACATCACACAGGTAGATGCCCCCTCATCAATAATACACTGAGACACGTTAGCGTTCCGGATTTTGACTGGGATGTGGAAAGCAACGGAAGTAGGAAGGGGAGCATGGTCTGACTGACGGGCATTGAAAACAATCAATTGGTCATCAGCAGGATCTACAGTGCCCATGGCAGATAGTAGAGCCTTCCTTTGAGAAGTACACGACTGGAGGAGTTCCAGTGTTGAAATGGCAGCAGGAGACTGTGCCAAATCATCTACTATGCTATACAAATGAGCAGCTCATCCAGAAGTAGCATTTCGGTGTAATGGGCCCTTAGGAACCTTGGTATGAACCTCAAATTTGGGCTGAGGGATCTGCAAAGGACCATTGGGTGTCGAAAGAGGCTCTATAGGACCTAAAGAAGTTGACTCGGGGACAGTCGGAGTGGGAGGCTTGGGGTACTGACGAGACCGAGTTTGAAGGTTAAGGTCGACGGTTAGAGGTTGGTCAGAATTCATCATGAGAATCTGGTAATCAGAGGAACCAGAAGGGGAAGGTTGAGTGGTTACCAGTGCATGAGGTGGTTGGGTAGCCACGAATCCTTGCTGAGGGAAAGGATCGGTAAACACAGTCGGTTGAGAAGTAGCCGCATTGGGGGGAACAATGGGGGGGCACGCTGTCCTCGTAATGTAGCCTGAGACTCCCACATCTGTCACATCTATGGTAATAGGGGACAATCATGAGTGTAATGACCATAAAAACCACAACATGAACAAGGATTATTTGTACAAAGAGGCATGTCCGGCTTGGGCTGAGTGCCTTGTTGCTCATTTGCGGTGTTAGAGTCAATACCTGAAGGATTGGATCCAAGATTACCAGGGGCAGATTGATTTTGATTGCCTTTCCTCTTTCTTTGAGAAGAAGGAGGATTGGTCATGCCCTGCTATGCAAATACTTGCCCCGGAGGGGGTGGTAGTTGCTGTTGCGGGGGTTGAGAAAACAAGGGAGGTGGAGGTGCAAATGCGAGAGGAGCTAGGGCACCGGGTTGTGGATAAGGATACTGGGTAGGTTGGGAAAAAGGAGGAGGCATGCCGTATCCTGGATACATGCTACGTGGAGGGGGAAAAGTGCTGGAGGTGCTGGCCCCTCCCGGAGGGAAACCATAGCCCATAGGAGGTTGAGCGTATGGATGTGAAAGAGCTCCAACGATACCGTCGGCAGAGTGAGATGCCCTTGGGGCATTAGCGCCACCGGGTCTGGTGAGGTTAGGAAGGACGGTATAAACATAACTAGACTAAGCATATATGAGGTCATATTTCAAGGCTATTTGGAGGGTGTAAGGTCCCACCTTACCCACCATGAATAAGATAGAGAAGTAGATGTCACATAATCATTAGATCATGGATGTCTTTAAAAGGATCTTCTTCTTCTTTATTGTCGAATGCTGCCTCAATCATGTGACATTGCAAGTGAGATGTAGTTTGTGATTTATTAATGAAATTACTAATGACATCATCCTCTATTTGATCTTTAAAATCCAAAGCTTCTTCTATCGTTAGAGGTGACCTCATGTTTTCCACAAAATATGATGGTTCAAACTTCCTGCACTATGGGGGCGCCCATGAGCATTGTATCATCTACGAATTGCTGATGCGTTACTGTGGGTCCTTGGTGTACCGGTTTGATGCCTTTGAGTTGATTCTGTTGTTTTGCCTTGGCTAAGGATCTTCCTAGCCCTTTTGCCATAATGACAAAGAGAAACGGAGATAGGGGATCTCCTTGCCTTATACCTCTGGACGGAATGAAGGGTTGAAGGGGTCCTCCATTCAGTAGCATTGAAAAGAAAGCACCTGAGACCAGTTCCATTATCCAATTTTTCCATTGCTGACTAAATCCATAAGCCTGGAGGATTGCTCTCATATAGTGCCAGTTGATTTTATCAAAGGCCTTTGAAAGGTCAAGTTGGATAAGCATACCTGGAGTCCTTTTTGTTTTGAGAGAATGCAACACTTCCTGAGTGAGGATTATGCTGTCAGTGATCTGCCTACCTTCAACGTAGCCAGTTTGTTCCTGAGAAATGATTGAGGGGAGGACAAATTTAAGTCTGCTAGCCATCAGTTTGGAAAGGATTTTGTAAAGGACATTACAAAGGGCTATGGGACGAAACTTGTCGGGGGAGTCAGCCTGGTCTGATTTGGGAATTAAGGTGAGGAATGTGGAATTGATGGCAGGCAAAACTTTCTTGGTTCTATGAAAGTTCCTTACTAGGTTGAGAAGGTCAGCCTTAATAATGGGCCAGCAAGCTTTAAAGAATTCGATTGTAAAGTTGTCTGGTCTGGGAGCCTTGTTCGAGGCCATGTTGAAGATTGTTTCTTCAATCTCCTGCTCAGTGAATTCTCTTAGAAGGAGGGATTTTTGCTCCTCTGTAACTAAGTTGGGAATGGCAGCGATAATTTCATTGATGGCTTGGGTTCTATCTTGAATGGGATCGCTGAGAAGAGAAGTGAAAAAAGAGTTGAGTTCAGATCCTATATGCTCCCTTTTATAAACTTGATCGCCATTAGCTTTTTTGAGGGAGAGGATGCGATTATGTGCTCTATGCTGGATGGTTGACTTATGGAAGAAACTAGTGTTGCGTTCTCCCTGTTTTAACCATTGCACCCTCGACTTCTGCCTCCATAGCAGCTCTTCTTGTTTTAACCATTCTTCCCATTGCCTTTGCAGATTTGATTCTTGAGCTATTCTTTCATCATTGGGCCCTTCTTTGATCAAAGATTGCTAGAGGTTCGCCATTTTTTCCTCGAGTTCTTTTTTGGCTTGAAATATGTCCCCAAAGGTGTTTTTGTTCCAGCGTTTGAGGTTGATTTTTATTGTTTTGAGCTTCTGCTGGAATATGTACATGATATTGTCGCTCCTTATGGTGGCTTGAGTCCACCGGCGTTGTATGTTTTGCATGAATGATGGGTGCTCTGTCCAGAAGGCTTCAAATCTGAATTGTCTTTTGTGGGGCTTATCCAAATTGGTGAAGTGAATCTGCACTGGCCAGTGATCAGATCCTCTGATAGGCAGAATGTTGGCCTCCATGTCGATATTTTGCAGCAGAATGGATTCTGACATGAGGAACCTATCGAGCCTTGATGCTATCTGCCTGTTTCCTCCTTGCTTATTATTCCAGGTATGCATACCATTGACTGTGGAGATGTCAATGAGTTTGGATTCAACAATAAAGGTGTTGAATGCTTCCGAGTCCTTATCCAATCTTCGTAAGCCTCCCTTTTTTTCTGCTAGATTGGTGATCATGTTGTAGTCTCTGCCTAAAATCCAGTGGTTTGCCCCATGGTGTTGTCTGACTTCGTCCAGGTCTAGCAACATCTTCAGCTTTTCCTGGATTCGTTGGGGTCCATACACGTTGGTGATGTAGATCGATTGCCATGAGTCTGGCATGTTGAAAATGATCGATAATGAGTGCTTGGTGGACAGAGCATTCTGCAAGAAGAATTTTCTTTTGTTCCAGAACGTGAGTAACCCTCCTACTTGCCCGATAGAATCTATGCTTATGCAGTGATGACTGTTGGAAACAAGTTTTTTGAGTGTCTCTGTGCCTTTGGGAGAGAATTTTGATTCTTGAAGAAGTATGATGTCTGGGTGTAGCGAGAATAAGCGGTTTTTCAAGATCCTTCTTTTGGTGGTGCCGTTGAGCCCCCTGATGTTCCAGGTTGTGATTTTCATTGAGCTACCTTTGGAGCAGATAGGACCAAGGCCCTGATATTTCCTTCATTGATTAGGCATCTGCCTGGTTCTTGTATTTGGTGTCTTGTGGATTTGCGCCCTCTTCTTCTTCTTGGTCCTTGTGGCTTGTATTGATCCAAATCCAGGTTGGCTTGAATGCCCGTTTGGTTGCTATTTCCCCATTGCCTTTTGGCTGCATTTTGGTTGATGTATTCCAGCTGCAGGTATGCCATTTCTATCTTCTCCAAGTGTTCTTGGGGAATGGCATCGACTCCCAGTTTGGACCATTGCTCATTGACCTTTTGGAGATCTAGATCGCCTAGGATCTCCTCCAGAGGATTGTTTGAAGTGGTTGAGGATGGCTGCTCTGTTTTCATTTCTGTGCATTGAGGAGTTTGCAGTGAGGTGTGGCTGGTATTAATCTGAATGGGAGAGGATTATGGTTTGTGTTGCGGTGCCTGGGCATGGATTGAATCCAAGGTTGTGCTTGGGGCGTTGGTTGTAATCAAAGATTGACTTAATAATGACGGATCTTGATCAGTGGGGGCCTGGGAGACTATAGGGTGCTCCAATGAGTCAAGATTGCTCAGAACTTCAAAGTTGTTTTGCTGGGTCGAGGCAGTGTTGGTGGGGGTTGTATTGGTGGAGGGTTTCGGAGGCTTTGTGCCTTTCTCCCCTTTGTTCTTTCTTGAGATGGAGGTGAAACCAGGTGTCAACAGGCTTGCACAATGGAATACATTTCTTTGTCATAGGGTGATGAACTTGGTCTGATGTGACCTTTCTGCAACAGCTCCTGAATCTGCCTCTTGATTTCATCATTCTCCAGAACAGAGCGCCGATAGATCGGTCCATTGGGTAGCGGTGCACCTGGGGTCAGATCAATTGGGCGCTTGACCTGACAGTGCAGAGGAACCCCTATGGGTGGGGTGAAGATGTCCCCGTACTCCTCCACAACCTTATCCATTTGTTGTTGTCGTGCAGAGGAGCCCTGTCTGGAGGTCGTGGAATTATCTTAAAGCTATTCTTGAGGTGTTTGGATTTGATTTAAGATGGATCTATTGGATAATGCCTTTTATTTCTTCTCCTCATTACTTTATTCTTCTTAACGGAGTTCCTTCAACTCCCTTTAATGCTACCTGGGGTTTAAGACAAGGGGATCCACTTTCCCCCTTCCTTTTCATTATTGCAGCAGAAGGCCTTGGTTGACATATTAAAAGTAAGATCCAAGGAGGTCAACTTAAAGGCCTTAATCTTTGGGGGGCAGGTTTAAAACTTTCGCACCAACAGTTTGTAGATGACATTATGCTCTTCTGTCAAGCCACTCTAAAAGAATCTAAGGAAATTCTATCCATTCTTAAATATTTCATGGAAGCCTCTGGAACTCTTATCAATAATGAAAAATAAAATGTGTTTATATTTAATACTAATATTCTCTCCCAAAGATTCCTATTGCCTACCTTGGGATTCAACATCGGATCCTTCCCTATGAAATATTTAGGAATCCCTCTCAATCTAAATTCTCTTCGGGTCTCTGGGTGGAAATATCTCATTAATCGCATATAAGCTCGACTTCAAAATTGGGCATTTCGGGTGCTTAATGCTCTGAGTCGAGTTGTTATGTTAAGAACAGTCTTACAATCCATTCCCATCTATCAACTCTCTGGATTGGAAACGCCTAAAATCTATTGTAATGATATGGCTAAGACGTTTAAAAACATCCTATGGCAAGGATCTCAACAAGCCTGTAAATGGGCTCTCCTTTCATGGGATAAGCTTACGAAAATAAAAAGGACTGGAGGCTTGGGGTTAAGAGATCCATATTTGCTAAATCAAGTTATGGGAGCTAAGCTCTGGTAAATATGGATACAATGGGGTAGAGATATGTGGAAAATAATCTCAGAACAGAAGAATGAAATTTCCTTAACTATTGTAAGGAAATTAAAAGTTCCTGGCCGATTGACATATACTATGTGTAAGAAGAATGTAGAAACATTGGAACACCTATTGAATAACTTCTTTGTCGTTGAGACCTTGTGGAAAAACCTTTCCTCCCTCTTTCAATAAACAAATAGGGACAACAAGAGCCTCAGGCATACAATTGAAGTCTGGAGAAAAGGAGGGTATAAAAGCCTTGTTCTTAACATAGCGTGGGGACTCTTTATGGGATTTCTCATATGGGTCGCTTGGAAAGAAAGAAATTGGAGAACATTCAAAGATGAGTATCGACAAATTGAAGAGATATGGAAAGTGGTTCTCGAGAATATCAAAGAAACTGTCCTCACCGAGAAATGGCATGAAGTTGGCTAGAAAGCTAATGGGCATGAGGATAGGATTTTAGCTATGCTTAACTTGAAACCCCAAATGCTCGCCCCAGCCTCATGGAAACAAAAACCTTTGGGAAGACATCCACACGATTAATTCAATGCTCTACAATAGGAGGTTATTAATCTTAATTATGATGGGGCCTCTAAAAGTAATTTGGGTCAAGCAGGAGAAAGAGGTATATTTCGTGATTCAAAGGGTTTAGTAAGTAGAATTTATGTGACCGATTTTGGATTCGCTACAAATAACGAAGCCAAAATCACAGCGGTAAAACAAGGCATTTTGATAGTTGTAAGAGAACAATATCAGAGGACTATAGTAGAGGGGGATTCAACCATGGTAACAAGTGTTCTGTAGAAGTTGCAGTAGGGGACAGGTTGGGAGAAAATTAGTCGAAGCTGGTGAACAACTCGTCTAATTCAGGAAATAAATGATATTCTTCCAAGCATTGGTTACCTTATCTCATCACATATTCGCAAATCAGGGAATGAAGCAACTGACTACTTGGAGAACTAGAGTTGTACTCACGGGGGTGTGACAACTGGACATCAACCCAGCCAAAATGGTATAGGTGGAGAAGCTACAATCTCTATAGGAAATTGTTGATAGAGATAACGAGGATACTCGGGATCCCTGATCGGGGTGCCAACTGGTTAATTCGAATGACGAGGTGGCACGAGCTTGTGCGTACCACATGGATAGTTGATGTGGACATGAGGAGACGATGGTGGGTACTACCACCCACGCCAAATAATGACGGAATTAAATGCGGGTGGTAGAAAACTCACGGTGTCAGAAGGGTGTTGGAAACAGGGCTGGCATGTAAGGAATGTTACGAAGGCTAAAGGTGGTAATGTTGAAGGTGGTAATATGGTCTGGTAGTTAAACGTGAAGTTGAGATTAGAAAAGGAAGTCGGCGAGCAGTTGAAGGGTTGGACGATGGTTATGTGGTGCTTAAATTCGGGTATGTTCATAGCCTTTGTATCATGTTTGTTGCTGCGATAGGAAACATAATTCATGTCTTCACCTCATTTCTATTTTCTGCGTATGAAAGATATGAAAAATTATGGGGGTTTTGTTTGATGTACATGGATTTTGGGACAACTTACTGAAATTAATGCGGAATTTTACAGTCGTTAAGCCTTTGAACTATTGTTGTATTAAGGATTAGGGAGTATATGAAAATTTTCTTGTTGTCCTCTTCTGTGTTTTTTATTCTAAACCTACTTACCTCTTCTGTATGGGGGATGAGGGTTTTTATTTTTCTATTTTCTAGTATATTCTAGTTATTGTTAAGGAGCTTGGTGTTAACGTCCCAGTTTCTACGAAGGTCGCTCATTTCCTCGACCCTTATTTTACCCAATTTAAATCTGAATGTCTTTCAATTGGCTTTACATGGCCTCCTATCGGCTCTGGTTTCTTTTTCCCCATCTTGAATTTCCTCATCTCTTATCCTATTACTCATTTCCCCATCTCCATTACTAGACCGGCCTTATGCCCTGTATGTAACCTTCACAGCTTGGCCTACCAATCCTATGAAGTTCAGTGTATGGCCTCCAATGACATTTTCACGGGTAGCACTTTGTTAGATACCCCATCCAGGGTTTTGCCTATTCAGCTTTTTTACAATGTTACGAAGAGGAGGGGTTTGGGCCCTAATTGTAATGGTGGAACTACTAAAGTCTGGTCTCGAAAGGGTTGGATTGTTGTCAATCCATTTGTTTTTTGGGGTTTCGGTCCAATTTCTAGGGGTTCTTGTCCAACTTTATGGGATTTGAGTCTGGTCGGTGGGGTTCTTGTCCTATTCTGTGGGGTTTCAGTCCTATTAAGTGGGGTCTCTTCCATGTGTTAGTACACACGATGCAGGAGAATGGAAACACTCTATCCATGCATGATTTTTCGCAATAGTTAAGGAAATTTCTGTTTCTTTGGAAAATGATAGCCTCTCCTAGCCTTCCTATTGCAACCTTCATAGCTCTACGGATGATTGGAATAAGGAATGATGACATGCATTACACTGCTAAAAATGAGGATGCTACTCTCAGTAATCAGGATCTTTTCCTCTGTTATTTAACTAAATAAATTATTGAAATTATGTTACACTTCACAGGTATTTTTAAATCATATATAGGTGTTCGTCTAGCCATGGTTTCGTACTCGCCTCGACAGTGTCAGTTAATCCAACGATTGGTACTCCACCTGTAAGACAGAATGGTGAAAGGTCAAGCAGTGTAAAATTTTGCATAGGAAAAAGGAAATAAGAACAAGAGTAAGTCCAAAGAGGGCCCGAACAGGAGGGGAAGAAATTATTGAAAATATTTTTGATATCTACATGTCAGGTACTCCTTCTCAAGTAAAATAACTCATTTCAGGTTGGGAGCATGACTGTGAAACCAAAGAGGTGTAGAAATTTGCTAAATAAATCACTTATTCAATGGAGATTAACCTGATCACACATCAATTTCGAATTGCATGCATAACACATAATCTCTTCTACAATTAATCGTCACATGCGGAAAGAATAGAAGCGATTCCACATCAATTCATCACACACATTAACACAGTATGTATGGGGAAAGCTTATAGCTGAAAACCCCTCAGCTATTTTGTATATTATATGGAGAGATCATGCAACAAATACATAGCACAATACTCCTCACAAGTACTCAGTACTATCTCACAAAGCTACACACAAACTAGATTGGTTTTGAACAAGTCAAAGGTTCAAAACTCATCCACTAATTGCCTGCCTCTATTGCGCAATCAAGGCTGGTCTAATGAGAGATCCAAGTTCGAATCTCACTAGCTCCAACTGTGCAATTCTCATTGGTAATTTCCTCCAAGTGTGGTGCAAATCTCATGCACAACTAATGTCACAACTGATAGCTATCTCAACCCTTTCATCTACCTCTTTCACTTGTCGCCACTGAACTGTCCATGCACTGAGTTAAATTGATGTGTTCTTTAGTTGAATAATGAGTTAATAATTAGTGAATTAAATAATATTTAATTCACACAACTCATCTCTAGTGTATTAGCCAGTTAAACTAAATACAACTAGTTCAACTAGTTAACCAGAACACCATCTCCATTAAATGTCGCATCAACTCCACCGAACTCTGCCACTTGAGCTCTAACTGAAGTCAACCATGCATTAGCTCAACTAACCCATAGGAAAAGCGTAAATCCTTCTGGCAGCTGCGTGCCCCACATCCGGGGGTCAAACTGAAGTGCTCCAAGAGAGTAAACTGAAGTTTAGAGTCCAAATATTATTAAGGGTAAATAATATTTGACTGTTCAATTTTTAGCCCACCAGTCTAAAAATAGACTTCGACCTAAATGCTAAAAATAGAGGTCCATCTATTTTTACCAACTCGACCAATCATCCACAAATAGCATACTGCAGCTCCCGGTCCATGATCCATATGTCTAAAAATAGACTTTGCGCCAAAAATAGCCTGCGGGCCCACTTGGTGAAGGCGACTTCATTTCACCAAGCTCCATCATCTTGCTGCATTTTTAACACTCCCTCTCAGCAAGATATGGATTATCTTCAACCCCTATCCTGCCTCTGTGAAACTCGAATTTTCTCTTGGTGAGCGCCTTCGTCAAGATGTCTGCATCCTGATCCTCTGTGGGAATATATGAAAGCATCATGATCCTCCGCTGAACACAGTCTCTGATATGATGGTACCTGATGTCGATGTGTTTGGATCTATCATGAAATACTGGCTGATCCACATCCGGAGACTCATCCTTGGGAGCTAACATCTCCTCCTCTGCATGCAAGTGTGGCTCCCTCTCAAGCGAACACTACATGGCTTTCTCCTCCTGAAATTTAATATCCCGTCGCACAATAGTCTTGCGACTGTCTGACACATACACCCGATAGTTGTGTGGTGTATCAGTGTACCCCAAAAATATTCCAACCTCGGCGGTTGGATCCAGCTTCTTCCTTGCATCCTTCGTCACATGCATGTAGATAGGAGAGCCAAAAATCCGCAAATGGGAAATGTCAGGGCTCTTGCCAGAATAAGCCTCCTCTGGTGTACTCATGCCAAGAATATTGTGAGGACAACGGTTCTGCACATATACTGGTGCGTTGCATGCCTCAGCCCAGAAGTGAAGGGGTAGGCCCTGATCATGCAACATCGCCCATGCAGCACCCACAATAGTTATGTTCTTCCGCTCAGCCACCCCGTTCTGCTGTGGGTTATGGGGTGCGATGAGCTCTCTCCGAATCCCTTCTGCGCTGCAGAAGTCCTTGAATTCAGCCGAGATGAATTCACCACCATTGTCGCTCCTGAGAGCCTTCACCTTCTTCCCCGATTCCTTCTCGACCAGTGCTTTAAACTCACAAAACTTAGCGAATGTATCGCTCTTCTTCTGCATGTAGAAGATCTAGCACTTTCGAGAGAAATCATCAACAAAGATCACGTAGTACTTGTGCTTTGCTGTCGAAGCTACTGAGAAAGGACCACACACGTCTGTGTGAACTCTCTCAAGGATCGTCGTGGCGCGAATATCCTTCTCGTGAAAGGTGGCTTTCACAAACTTTCCTAAAGTACACCCCTTGCACTGATCTGACTGCGCAAGGGTGCCCTTAGGAAGCCTAGTAGAAATCTGTTGCAGGATCTTTAAAGCTCCATGGTGAAGGTGGCCCAATCTCCGGTGCCACAGTTCGCCCTCATCATCCCGGCTCACCACTTCTCCTGCTTTGCATGCCATTGCTGCGCAGCCATCTACTTGCAACTGATAAAGGTTCTTGGTTCGAACCCCTATCTTCCGGGGTTCTCCAGTAGTCTTACTACGCAGGAAAGCCTTTCTTTCGCTGAATACCACATCATACCCCTTGACTGCATGGCCATTTACCAGACCTTTCACTTTCCAAAAATAGCTTGCGGGCCCACTTGGTGAAGGCGACTTCATTTCACCAAGCTCCATCATCTTGCTGCATTTTCAACAAGAGGAGGGTGAAATACAAGAGGAGGAAATGGAGTTTCTGAGGGATCCACGTAATACTAGAAGTATACTGTCATTATTTCAATAGTATATCCATACTTATTGGACATTGAAATATAGACTGGCAAATTCCATAGTCAATGTTCAGGAAATTGGAGGGGACGCAAAAGCTGCCTCTATTTTAGCTTAAATGAGAAGGGATATCCAAGAAATCCACCTTCTGCAACACCACCATAACTTCTTCCTAGGCCACAGGAAGTGCCAATTGAAAAGTATGAATCAAGTGGATACGTCTAGCTCCAATTTTAAGGACTCTACACATATCGATCGATCTGATGATTGAGTTTTATGAAATCCTTTTCTTTTTTGTCATTTTGACATGCATATTATAGGTAGCATTTAATTTCTAAAGTTCTTGTATGTAATGGACAGTAAATTGGATATAGCAAACAGTATTAGGGTCAAACTTTATGAATTTTGGTTGGCCTATAACTCTTTAAGGTGGCCAACAGACCTGGTTTCCAGCATTATTCATTATAACCTACTTTTCTCTTTTTTGATTAATGGAAAATAGAAAGGCTCTGCTAAACTTACAAAAAAAATCAAAGTAAAAATTTAATAATTAAAGATGAAATTATAATTTAATTTTATAATTTTATAATTTTTTTTTAATTTCAACAACTTTAAAAATAACATAATAAAAATTGTTTTGATAAATTAATGTTATCTAATTTTATCAATAATTAAATTTATATAATTAAACTAATCAAAATTCAAACTAATATCCAACTAATTTATATTAGAGAAATGAAATGGATATAATGTGAAGTTATATAGATACATCACAAAATCATGTCAAAGGAGGAGTAGAGTTTTTTTTATGTCAACTCAAGAGGAGGGTTCAAGATTTTTTTGTTGTATATTGTGTTGAATGCATAGAGCTAGTCATATAGCTTTGAAATGATGCTATGAAGTATAAATACAAATTATTTAATATTAGATGGCTTGTAATGGATATTTTATAACCTATATAATGCAAAAAATAATTATGTGTGAAAACATCCATTAAATCTATTGCATATTGAATAAAATATTGAGGCCAAAACATTTAAAAATGTTTAACATTGGATTTTAATAAATTATAGCTTATTACTAATTCTATTAAGTATAAAATTACTGGTACAAAACTGCCACAGCGTCAGCTTGGTGAGCCTGAGCACTGGGCTTGATAATCAAGCAAGTCAAAGAGTGTCTGGATTGCCCAGGATGGGAAACCGGTCCTTTAAACCACAAAGTCTGAACCGCCCATGAAAGGGAAACCGGTTTTAAGTTTACACAAAACAAGCTAACATGAAAGTAAATACTAAAAATAGTACGGTGCTTATAAAGCTTGGAAGCATATGATTCCGACAGAAACAGAACAAAAAAAACTTGAGTGACTTTGCAGCTGCTATCCATGATGCTTATGCAGCAGAGCAGTAAAGCTTGGAAGCATATGATTTCGACAGAAACAGAACAAAAAAACCTGAGTGACTTTGCAGCTGCTATCCATGATGCTTATGCAGCAGAGTAGTAAAGCTTGGAAGCATATGATTCCGACAGAAACAGAACAAAAAAACCTGAGTGACTTTGCAGCTGCTATCCATGAGTAGGAGAGGGAGGTTCCTCGATGACTCTGCAGGCATAAGCGTCGCTTCTGTCCTCTTGTCCTTCGCTGAGAGCTCTCCCTCTACCGGTGCACCCCATCGCCATGCTGTACTCGTGCTGAGAAGGAGGAACAGAAGTGGCTGGAGCCGCGCATGGGGAGCTGGAGCTAGGAGGGGAGAGAGGAGTAGCAGAACAGGGTGGAGCCAAATTGGGAACTTCTTCACGAAGTGTTACAGTGATAAAAGCGGTGAGGGTAGCGTTGCAGGAGGTGCAATCAAACCGGAGCTCAGCACGCTGAGAGGTTTGTCTGATGGAGGGTCGAAGGGGCCAAGGAGCGACAGAAGGGACCGGAGGGAGAGAGACACAGGGAGACTCATGAGCAGGGGGTGGAGGGGCGGGGGCGACAGGAGCAACGATGGAATCAACGCAAAACGCAGGTACAGGGGCTCCATCTTCTTCTGGCAAGGTAGGGACAGAGCCATGGCTAGGAGGAGGGTGCCGCTGGTTGGATTGCCCACGACTGGGTCCGCGTCTGCATCTCATGCGTTCGCGGAGACGAGGCATGGTGACAGACGCAGGACCAGGCTCAATGAAACAAACTGAATTGGCAGGGGAGAAATGAAAATCCGGGACGCCACTGGGCTGAGGTGAGGGAGCAGGAACCAGACCATTGAGACCACGAACAGAGGGAGGATTGACACTGCACCACGGACTGTGAGAAAAATGATAATCCGGAACCGGTTCAAAGCAAGCGGCTAACGAACAACGCCTCCCAGTGTTCGTTTTAACACTTGCATCAGCGCAGCCTGGAGAGCAAATCGCGTGCAGGAGACGAGGAGATCCATGAACGCCTGCCACACCAGTCGAGCAATTGGAAATGTAATCCGTCTCACATCGAACCGCCATAACCAGGCGCTTGGCGAGCCAACCGAGAGAATTAACGTTCGCGCAGGGTGGTGAGTTAAGAGCCAATTAAATGCGAGTACCGGGAGCCACATGGGCTGCCCAAGTGAACCCCATCGGGAAGTGCACAGGGTGCCACGTTCCCTGGTGTGCATTGATAAATTATAGCTTATTAATGTATATAATATTTTTTATTTATTTTAATTTCTAAAATTATTTTAAGTGGTTTTCTTCAAATTGATCAGATTTTTATCTTTGTGATAAGAAGTTGATTTTGACCACTAGTGTTTGTCTTATTATTTGTCGATTACTACCATTACTACATAAATGAGTAAATTAGAATTTTAGCGATCAACTTTTAATAATGAGTGCTCTAACAATAGACTTTTACAAAAGGATTGGTTTTTACCACATGGATTGTAAAATTACTTGAATTTAAAGAAGATAGACCACCTTAAACCATAAATTATTTTTTAACTTATTTTTTGAATGACGTCATATTAAAAGAAAAATGTTCTTTTTATATTATAAAATGAAAGAGAGGAATTAGAGGATAATAGCAACACTAAAATAGGACACATGGATGCCCTAAATTAACCTGGAAACCTTTATGGAAAAAACAATTCTTGATATTAGATTTATTAATCATTAGGCCAAATCCATCTTATAGGCCAAATGGTTGTGCTAGGAAGGAAAATATTTGCCTTATGTGACATTAAATATAGCAAAATACTACCTCAACATTTACTTTTGTGGTATAAGGGGCAGTAGAAACAATACCAAGTTGTAATAATGTTAAAGGATCTTCGTGAGCATAAGAGAGGAAAGGATTTTCAGGACATTATGAATCTGGCTTCAAGAATGTCCCATCACAATTAATTTAAATAAACTCAGCACCTATCATAACTAGCAAGAACACAGCAGCAAGAAATTGGAAAGAAACGAATCTAATAGTTGGTTTGAGGATTAATCACTATTTACCCAAGTGGTCTTATAAAGCATATGCTAGAAATTCTCTTCTTTAACATCTGATCAACAGTGATAACCATCACACAATTTATCAAGTTATTCTACTTCATTGGAAGAAATGTCAATCCTTCCATAATGTTTGTATCTTGTTTAGCATGGAATGAAAATTCATTTATTTAACAGTGCATTTAACAAAACATTACATTCCCATCATGTGGTGATAAGAAAACCGGATCCGAAACAATTTCCAAAGTGACAACTTCTAAGAAAGGAGGAGTCTTGAAGTGAGAACAGTATGTGGGGATCATACAAATATGGGTGCATAACATCCCAAACAGATTGCGAGTCCAGATAAAGAAAAATCAACAGATCAGCCCTTAATAAGGGGAAATGTTGCCATCTGTTTCTAAACTCATAAGGATTGAAGAAAAAACATAATAATCATAGACAAAAATAGGCTCGCTTGATGTGTCTAATGTTGGCCTTGTAGAAAGCTATAAGCCATTGCATCTTATGAGAATAAAAACTATGATGTTATGAAAGAAACAGCTAGAAGAAACCGGCTCTCCTGATGCACAATTATGACATTCAGATGTCAGTCTTCAGATCAGGCTCGCTTGTGAAAACCAAGTGTGAACCCATGACTGCTCCAAAAGGTGCACAGTATTGATAATGACTGTGGATCCAACCAAAACGAAAGCCAGATCGTGTACAAAAACCAACATAAGAAAAATAAATTGTGCCAAATTCAAACAAGATTATCTAAATCGCTATTGTCAGGAAACATCCACCATCCAATTACAACACGTTTCTGCAAGCTTGCCACCCTCCTATGCAAGTCTTCATAGTCCAAATAAATTTCATTTATCTCCATCCTATGTTTGTAATAGTTCTTCTTGTTCTTGCGTCGTCTTCTTCTTCGGAGCTCGTGGTTTCCGGCTTCTTGTTACCAAAAGCACTTTGGATGATTAAATCATCAATCTCATGTTCAATTGACTGCTCCTCCTGAGTCGGTGTTGATTTTAATACATCCATAACTTCACTGCCAGGTGAAGGCTTCCAAGCCTTTTAATAACCTTGCCTGATGTTCTAATCCGTCAGAAGTATAGTGATATATCAGTGCCGTCACTGTAAAAAAATATTACATTGATTCTGTAAGCCAGCTACATCAGGGGACACTCCTCAGGAGTTCGGCCAAAAAGATGGAGAAATAGCCAAAAAAAATGGTATTTTTCCGCGACTTAGGAAGGATAAGGCAAAGATTAATATGGGCGAAGAAAACACGCTCTCATCCAAGATAGGCAAAGTACATCTAAAAGGAAAAGAGGAATAAAGAAGGTAGCGACACAGACCGAAATAACCCCACAATCAGGTGTCAGATATCAGGTGCCACCACACCTCATGTCGTGGGTGAGTACTTAAAAGAGGACTAAATGAAGAGGATAGGAAGAATCCGAAAGAGGAAAGTCTAATCCCAAGGGGACCCTCCCCCTAATCTTCTGAGTAGACAAAATCCCAATGACCACCCAGAGACAGATTTGTCAGTCACTTAAAAAAAAATTGTCAGTGACTTAATAGATTGATGAAATCAAAAATCCGCCACTACAATAAAATATTCAGGAAAAAACCGTTCACATAATGAGGCATGACAGTCCCATAGGGGAAATATTCCAGCGGATCATCTGACCACTCAATCTAATATAGTCTGGCAGCCCATATTTAGTAACTGTCAGTGTACATAAAAGAGGTAGTCTGCATACAACCTCGAGAGAAAGAAAATCTATGTGATTACGAAAAACTCAAAGATGCCAAGTACAGAGCCTAATCCCTTCCATGTTCAAACGGCCATAAGTTATTAATATTTGACACCTCCTTACCAACCAATCAGGCTGCATTCAATTATCAACATCCGAATTGCATCCCCTAGAAGTATAACTCCAGACTGTCATCCCAAAAAAAATTTGAAATTAACCTGAAATGTATCACCGAAAATACAAAGATGGAAAGGAGCAATGGGAAAAACCAGGCAGAAATAGTATGCCATTAAAAATGACAACAACAACAACAATAACACCCGGGAACAGCCCACCACCTTTCACATAATCGGAAACCAAAATTTTTACAGGGCCTAGATATGATTAGAGTATCTACCCACTTTCTCCATAGAGTACTCCATCTTGCAAAACACCACGTAGATTCCAGATTGTTTGAATCCTCTTATGACTCCTGTGATGAAGAGGGTTGGTGTAACATATACACCTCCTGGCTAATCATTCGACTTGTGTTGGTTATATATGGAAATAAGAATATAGATGGCAATGACTAAGAGAAAAACTATCATAACAATCTCAAAACCATCCGTAGAATTCATTCCTAACCATCTAAATCTATTACATCCAGATAATCAAACTATAGCCAGATTCCAACCAATAGCACGACCACTCCCACAAGTCTTGCCTCTCCTCAACAAAGACGATGTCCGCGACTCCACTCTCCAAATTAAAAATCTCCTTCCTTCAGGGAGCCTTCTCATTCCTTGAGAACTCCTTCAAACGCCCAGAATCTGAGGGAAGCAGAGATGGGAAATGGGATTCGTGAAAACAACCAGTGCAGAATGCCGCGCGAATGAAGAATTTTGGTTATATTATTAAAATAAAACTCTCGGACAAGAGTTATAAAAACTCTCGGCCGAGAGTTTTATTGAATGTTATATATATATAAGAGTTTTATGAAATGTTTCAATAAAAAATCGACGCAATTTTTCGGTCGACAGTTTTCTCGCGCGAAAGTTTGCACATAACTCCGACGAAAACTGCAGAGGTCCGAATTCTTTCCCTGTAGTTTGGAAATTTTCACATATGTAGCTTGTAAATTTTCCACATATAAAATTTTGGCTATGTTACTTATATTTTTCATTGAATTTTCCACATATAAAATTTTGGCTATGTTACTTCTAGGCTATAGGTGCTAGCCGATGGGGTTTTTTGGCCAGGGGAAATGACCAAAGGTTGATCTATCTTACCAACCTTCTTCTAATTAGCTCTCCCTCTTGAGCCTGGCTTTTAGGGGTGACTGTCAATCTAGTGAGGGTGCTCCAATCTATTTTCAGTGCACAAAATTTTTTTTGGCAAAAAAAAAAAAATTTCAAGTTTTTTGGGTGGGAAATATTTTTTGAAAGTTTTTGTGGGTGCAAATTTTTTTTTTGAAATGTTTTTGGGTGCATGCATGAAATATTTTTTCATAATGTCTCTATGAAGACATGGAGTATTTTTGCAATCTTGCAATCTATGAAAGCATGAAGTACTTAGTTTGAACTCTTTATGTTTTGTTAGGTATTTGGTCCAAATAGAATTGGATTTTAGGTTTCCAATTGTGTGAACATGGGAAACCAAAGGAATTGCATATCAAAGTACGATCGAAAAAGAAAAGATTTAAAGGAGAAAAATGAGAAATCACAAAAAAATGGCGAGAGGAAAGGGAAAGATTAAGGCATGAAAGAAATGTGGAGGTAGAGCATCGTGAAATAGATGTAGAGGTACATGACAATGATGAGGAAATGAGAAATGTTGAGGAACTTGTCAACGAGAATATAATTGATATCAATGTCACTGGTGAGTCAATTTAGTTTCTTCAATTTGAATTTTGTATTTTGTATACATGTCAATTTCAAATTAGAAGTTTTAATATTGTTTTTTATGCAGGGACAACATCAGATCCACAAGAAGAAGCAACCACACATCCAATTTCACTACAATTAATTGGAAGTTCCAATAACGTTGTATACAACTACAAGTTTCTAGAAAATATGGATGCAACTAAAATTGAAGAATTGGGACCACCATTGGCTAAAAGGACAGTTCGAGATAAAGTAAAATCTGTATTGAAACATACTTTTGAAGGTTTATCTATCATAGCACAAGCTCAACTATTACGTGGACTTATAAAGCACAAATATCTCACAAATGCTGTGGAATTATTGGGCATTAAAAGTGAAAAAGAGGTTTTAGCAAATGAAATGGTAACAAATAATGTGACATCGGCGCTTGGCATACTAGCCAAAGGGCGATCTAATGTTGCAAAGAATGCTCGTAGAGCACTTTTAACAGGTGCAGTTGCGAAAGGAACTTCATCAAGTCGGTTGATGTCAACAAATTCAAAATTGATTAAAACATCAAGAAAAAGTTTATGGAGGCATTCAAAATTTAGAACTCAAATAGATGAGAATGATGAAGGAGCATGTTGGGCTAATATCTGCGGGCGTCCATATCATGATAGACTTCTTGATGGTGTGAGGGATAGGGTAAAAGAGTTTTGGGATTCGAACTCTCGTGTGTCGCCAAATGAAAAGGATCAACTGCAACGCCGTATATCTAAGGGAGTTTATGAATCTCATTCCAAACATATAACACAGGTCAGTCAAGTAGAATTATTCGAGAGCTTTATGGAGAGTAATATTGATGTGAAGATTTCCCTTAACACATTTGTGAAGCTTAAACCATGGTATGTTAGGCCTATCACTGTTCGAGACACATGTTGTTGTCGATACCATGTAGAATTCGAATTATTGTATGAGACATTTGTAAATTTTGGCATAAAATATTGGTCAAATGACCCTCCTCCTTCAAGTGTTCGTGAATTTTTATCAAAGATATTATGTCCATGAGAGAATAATGAATTATTTTATAAAAAGGAATGTGTTGGTGGAAGAAAATGTGACAAATGTTCTCATTTGGCACTCTATGATGAAAAGTATCCCATTGATCCTAATGATCCCAGACTGTCAAATCTCAGTTTGAATTGGAAGAGATATGAATATGTTACTTACACTCCTGTTGCAGATTCAAGCACAACATCAAAAAAGATCACTTTACTTGATGACGAGATTCCAGTGACATCTTTTATGGAGAAGTTCAGGGTGCAAATATACAAATATATTAAGCATTGTCATATAGCACGATGGCAGGATTTACAGTTCAAGCAATCACGTGAGGTGTTCCCAAAAGGAACAATATTATCAGTGGTTGATTTCGCTGAGAATTACACGTTTAGTCCACAAAGGGAGATACAAAGTGAGTATTATCATTCAGACCAAGTATCGATATTTGTGCATATTTTGTATAGACACGCAGAGCTTGCTGTCGATGGTTTTGATAGCGATGAAAATAATCGTGAGGTGATTAAGAAGTACCATTTCTACATCAGTGATGATCGAACACATGACACATGTTTTGTTCAACATTGTTTTAATGTTATTTATAATGATTTGTTGAAACGAAGAGTCACTTTTAAAGAACATTGGGTATGGTCAGATGGTTGTGCTGGTCAATTTAAATTAGCAAGATCGTTCTATTGGTTGTCTCGTCTTCATAGGAAAATCAACATTCGACATACATGGAATTTCTTTGAGACAGGGCATGGAAAAGGAGAGCATGATGGTGCTGGGGCATGCGTAAAACGTGCACTTAGGAGGTATCAATTGAATCACTCTACTTGCCGACTTGCAAATTCTTTAGATGTTGTTAATTGGTGCAAGGGCAATTTAAGTCATGTATCAAACCCAAGGATGGCTCATGTGCACAGGTAAGCATACACATTTAACTAAGAATATATTATACATGTGTAGATATATATATGTGTATACATATATGTGCACGTATTTTGTTATCAAAAAAATATTTAATATTTTTCAAAATTTGACTCATACATATGTGTGTGTTTTTCTCAAGAAGGTACTTTTGGAATATTGCAATGGGTGATGTTGATAGATCATTTCCATATAATGCCAGTGTAATCCATAAAACAAGAAGTTTACACTCAATTAGGAGTAAGGACATGACAAATATACATTGCATTGAGAAACGAAAGTGCTCTTGCTTTTGTTATGCATGTATTGATCAGACAGAGTCCATCGATGAATGTGAAAACCAAATTAAGAAATTTTTTCAACCATGGAAACTCGAACAATTGACACCATTGCCCCCATTTGGAAACGTGAGTGACAAGGAAATGGACAATGAAGTGGCTATGATTGACAATGATAATGATCGTGTCTCTGATATGGTTAGAGAAGGTGATGTCTTTGCTGTCATTGCACCAGAAAATAATCAAGAAAAAGTGCATTATTATTTATTACGATGCACTATGTCTAAATCCACGTTGTTGCAAGAGTATAATGATCCATCAAATTATACATACCCAATCGTTTCAATGGTGTTAATGGGACATTTCTTTGAAGAAGTAAAGAAATGTAAAGATCATATTATTTTTCAAGATTACCAGCCAGAGGTTATTTATGCCCAATATAGTCACTTGGTCATAGCAACTCGATTGCAGTTGAAGCAAGTGAAGAGTAGAAAAAAACAGCGATAATGGAGGTTATCGATAGATGATCATGATGCCATTTTGGAAAATTTTCCACTAGCACATTTCATATGAGTGGAACACATTGTTCAAGATGAACAATGAACTTTGATTCTAAGGTTAGAACATATAATTGCTACAATGCATTGGACTTTATATAGTTTAAGACTATATTGTGGATTGCTTGAACAAATAAATTGACATGTGGATGCTTAGATGTGTGTTGGTACATAATTTATGATGCAGATTCATCAAGGTTTGATTCAAGATCAGGAAGCCTTTAACAAAATCCATCCGGAAATGTTGATGTGCATGCCATTCATGTGAAGACACCTTAGTAGATTGCAATCTATTTGAATGAATACATGTTGTAACAGAGCAAGAGGTCAGCACAGACATCTGTTATTTTTTTCTTCAATCTTGTTTTGTTCATTTGTGTTATGTGCTTCAATCTGTCGTTATTTGTTCGAGTCTATTCCAAGTATCAAAAAAGTTTCTTTCCCCACAAACATATACGTATGCTACTTGTTATATATTTCACATGCTTCAATGGAAATTCAATTTTTGTTGTTTGCATTGGGAAACTCACAGCATACAGATCAGGAAGCCTTTAACAAAATCCATCCGGAAATGTTGCTGTGCATGCCATTCATGTGAAGACACCTTAGTAGATTGCAATCTATTTGAATGAATACATGCTGTTTTACCTTGCTTTCTTCTAGAGATAATTAATAGCCATGGTGGGATTTCGACCATCACAGCATACAGCCTCTCTCAGCATACAGATCAGGAAGCCTTTAACAAAATCCATCCAGAAATGTTGTTGTGCATGCCATTCATGTGAAGACACCTTAGTGTTGCTTGTTATATATTTCACATGCTTCAAAAGACATTCAATTTGTGTTGTTTGCATTGGGAAACTCACAGCATACAGCCTCTCTCAGCATACAGATCAGGAAGCCTTTAACAAAATCCATCCGGAAATGTTGCTGTGCATGCCATTCATGTGAAGACACCTTAGTAGATTGCAATCTATTTGAATGAATACATGTTGTTTTACCTTGCTTTCTTCTAGAGATAATTAATAGCCATGGTGAGATTTCAACCATCACAGCATACAGCCTCTCTCAGCATACAGATCAGGAAGCCTTTAACAAAATCCATCCAGAAATGTTGCTGTGCATGCCATTCATGTGGAGACACCTTAGTATATTGCAATCTATTTGAATGAATACATGTTGTTTTACCTTGCTTTCTTCTAGATATAATTAATAGCCATGGTGGGATTTCAACCATCACAACATACAGCCTCTCTCAGCATACAGATCAGGAAGCCTTTAACAAAATCCATCCGGAAATGTTGTTGTGCATGCCATTCATGTGAAGACACCTTAGTAGATTTCAATCTATTTGAATGAATACATGTTGTTTTACCTTGCTTTCTTCTAGAGATAATTAATAGCCATGGTGGGATTTCAACCATCACAGCATACAGCCTCTCTCAGCATACAGATCAGGAAGCCTTTAACAAAATCCATCCGGAAATGTTGTCGTGCATGCCATTCATGTGAAGACACCTTAGTGCTGCTTGTTATATATTTCACATGCTTCAAAAGACATTCAATTTGTGTTGTTTGCATTGGGAAACTCACAGCATACAGCCTCTCTCAGCATATAGATCAGGAAGCCTTTAACAAAATCCATCCGGAAATGTTGTTGTGCATGCCATTCATGTGAAGACACCTTAGTAGATTGCAATCTATTTGAATGAATACATGTTGTTTTGCCTTGCTTTCTTCTAGAGATAATTAATAGCCATGGTGGGATTTCAACCATCACAGCATACAGCCTCTCTCAGCATACAGATCAGGAAGCCTTTAACAAAATCCATCCGGAAATGTTGTTGTGCATGCCATTCATGTGAAGACACCTTAGTAGATTTCAATCTATTTGAATGAATACATGTTGTTTTACCTTGCTTTCTTCTAGAGATAATTAATAGCCATGGTGGGATTTCAACCATCTTATACAGAATAAATTAAGCATCTCACATGTTTACAAGATTGTGTAACAGAGCAAGAGGTCAGCACAGACATGGGATTTCAACCATCTTATACCTCGTTCGATTATTTTTTTGATTCTTGAGTAATTTATTATCATATTTTGACTCTAATTATTATTTTAAAGTCCATAATGATGTAAGTTGAAAGGTGGTGCTCTCATTCAAGTTCGTTTGATGAAATAATTCCTTCCATTTGTCTGTTGCAATCAGAATGTCTGTTGGTGCTGCATTGACATCCCTCTCAGTCTGGCTTATTGATATACAAAGATTGGTTCTTGATGAAGAAGATATTCCTCATCTTGCCAGCATAGTCACTGTGTATGGTTTGCTTAGATAATTTATTTAATTAAGCTATGGTTTGGAGCTCACTTTCTTTCTTTCTAGTAAAATTCTGTCTTTTCTTTTTATTTTCGTTAGGATGCCTGCCATCTTTTAACTAAATTAGATTTTCCTACATCCTATGTATATTCATTTTAGACAAGGTGAATCTGCACAGAAAAAAAGATGCAAGAGGGTTTCCCATTTCAAAGGCAGTGTATTCATTTCTCAAGGACCTAGAAGCACCCGTTAGCTATGCTGCATGGAAAAAGGGCCACATTATATGTCGTCAGATTCAGTTAAAGTGATGGCTTTCAAAGTCCTTTTTGGATGAAGCTATTGCACTTGTAAATTCCTTGCTTCCAATTCCCAGTGCGATGATAGGGAGCAATTCCCAGTGAAATGTTAGTAGTTAAGAATGTGCCATCATGTTGGAGAAGCAGGTTTGTCTCTTTGGAAGCTGCAAATTTTATCTACATATCTGCTACTATATAAAAGTTAATGTTGGTAATAATAAAGGTTGGTTGTGTTTCCAGAGCATGAATTCCACAATTTTTCATGTTTGTGATTGATAGGTATCTGATATACATGGTAAAGCAAGTATAAATAAAATTTATAAATATTTGAGGAGGCAATGGTTATTTTGATTAACAATATTGCTCCAACACCACAATGTGGGGGATCTCCTTGTTTGGTGCTATCAAAGAAACCCTTGGAATGTCTTTGTTCAGATCTGGCATTATTCGAACCCGAATTTTTCATAGTCTATGTTTTAACGTCCTTGACTTACTTTTCAATGAGGCCACTTGTATCTTTGAGCGTAATAAACTTGTGAAGAATGGCTTGGTTCTGGACCCACCATATATATTGACAAATATGGCTGGACCCTTTTCTATGAAGGATTTCAAGTATGGAGAACTCCGGCACGAAACTGTTTCTTCTCCAGTATTAACTTCTTCAGAGGAGTTTTGTTTTGCTTTGTAATACTAAAATGGCAAGTTATGAGTATGGAAAGGCATAAAATCCTCACGTATGTACCCTTTTTGGTGTTTTAATGCACATTCCAGGGTCTTAATTGATACAGGAAGAGTGTAACTAATGGGAATAGATGACAAACTGGAATTTGTGATATTGTATCTAGTCCTTAAGGCTCAGCAAGATCTAAAAAGACAGTACTATGTATATTCTGATTTCAACCTTTGAAATATCAAATTAAAGTATTTTGATGGAGAAAAAAATGTCTCATTATTTTCCATATCATAACACATGTACCCAACATAAATTTAACTGGGAATTACTATTTGGAAAATACAAAAGGACTCATGTTGGAATTCCTTGCCCTTCAGCAGAAGCTAAGGTAAGGGGGCAAAACTGATTGAAGGAAGTTTCTAGACATAGATAACCATAAAGCTTGGCATCGCACCATTTTAATTTTTGTACGAGCAAGAAAATGGGGACTTCTCACATGAATATCATCCAGGCTGTCCTTGAAAATTATAATGAGGCCGATCAAATGATAAATGAAGTTCACCATAGCTGAAGGAATGTTGAGGATCTGCAAAAACAACTTCATGAATGTCACAATCTAAAACATTCCTTAACCATGCGAAAATAAGAACTCTACATCATTGGTTGAATAATTTCTTATCCCTGCATAAATATTCCTCAGAAAAGCATAAACAAAGGCTACTCCAGGAAGAAGTCTCTGGATTCTAGAACATGACAATGACATGGAACAGGACTATAACACCCTGGGCTCCACTATTCTCTTAGCCTTTCAAAGCCATTGACAGAGAAATGAGGGATTCGAAGGCAACCTTGCAAACCTAGCCCTGAAACTGAAACCCTATAAACAACACCCATTTGTTAGTGACAAGGTGACAGTCGCTGCCAGTGACAACACCTAGTGTGTAACTTTTGGAGATTATATATCCCAAAGCATTAAGAGTGCAATTATATCATGTAAATAATATATTAAAAAGTTTGATAATATTTGGAGGTTGATTGCCAAAGAATAATCTCTGGATCCATAACTATAATCCTTCTACTCTATCTAGTCAATATAATGTTGCTTGAAGTGTGGTGACAAAAAGCATGATTCTTAGCTTCTTTACTGGTTCAGATTTGAATTTAAAATAAATGTGAAACTAGATCTAAAAGAGTCCTCTCTTTTAGCCAAATCGATTTCAATATCTTGAAAGTTTTGCTAAAATAGAACACTACAGTTATGTATCACTGAATTTATTCCCGAATAAGTTTGCAAGTGCAACAATACCAAAGAAAAAAAACAAGATGAGACTAGACGGTTGTTTTGGAAAGGATAACAGTGTAATAATCGTGGAAAAAATCATTTACATCTTCATCATGCTAGTACTACTATGGCAATGTAGAGTGTGGGAGTTTAGTCTCTCACAAGAAAATTAGAAGCAAGAAATACATACAAGATAAGACCATAGATGCTTAGGGAATTTAAAGCAATCAAAGATGAAAGTTTGCTTTTGCAAGAATATCTCTCAACCAAGACTAGAACAATAAAATTCCTTCGGACTTTGTCAACAGCGAGAAAACAAAGATATTATTAATATAAAATCTATCTCAATTAATCTTTGATTCTTTACACTAAAAAAAAATGATGGGGATATTTAAGAAAGCTTTTGAAACAATGGCCATGTAAATTTTTACAACTAAAATGTTACATCAGATGGGAAACACCCACTTTTAAAATGTTCTACTTAGGAGAACGTTTCATTCAATCTTGTGTGCTAGATGTCAATTGAATTAACATTTTTCAACTGCTTGAACTATATTGTAACCACAACTGTTGTTAAAAAAATGAGAAACTTTGTGTAATTACAGTGAATGTGGCATAAATTTGTGAATGTGCAAACACATTCACTATAATTGTGTCGTGTGCCAGAACTCTATTATTAAAATCAAACAAGCAAAGAACTTCCCACCTGTACCACAGTACATTGATCACAAATTTGACATGAGTAAGATAACCTATAACAACTACATGTTCTACTCGATTTGGTGTGGGATTTTGCTCTACGAGCGTAAAAGTCTCATCTCATCATCTAGTGCTCATCTTGAATATAATTTAATGCTGAGGACTAAGGAAATTGGACTTTTCTCCATCTTGAATTTGGCTACTACTATTCCAGGCTTCTGTACATTTCTAGTTGCTTCCATTCCTTATTGTTGCCATGATGCCTTATTTTATGACCTGTTGGTCCATTTGTAAATCATGTAGGATCAACAACAATACTGCTATGGCTGAAGTATTTTCTTGAATTGACCGCAAGGTGGATTTTGGTTCCATTTTGTCAAATATGATTTGCAATCCCGAGTGGATGGAACTAATTGATGATGATTGATTAAATTGTTTGAAATGCACATGGTGGGTAACACCTTTCTAGTATATGAAGGACAATGTAAGCCTTAGACAATCTCATCTCCAAAGCTAGAGACATAAAATGAACACCTAGTTAGGTATAGGAAGATACCCCTTATACTATTGTCACCTTTATAAGAGTGACCATTTGGAAAAAATTTATTGGACATATTGAAAGTCATGATCTTCTTTTTTGCATAGGTTAGCTTCTAGACCAAGGCTGTAACAGAATATCCTCAAAATGTGAAGATTCTGGCTCATGTTGCTTCAATAAATTGAGAGTGATGTCTGTTTGAACTTTGCACCAATATAAATATTTGGTTATGTTGTGTGAAACACAAGTACATGGTTGGTACCATCACCAAAAACACAGTGAAATGTGGAAACACATATGATATGGCCTGGAAACATGTTCCCTAATTTGGAAAGTTGTTTCTTATTTTGGAAATGTGAGATGAAATGCCATGTTATGATAGTGTTTTTCAATACACTTATCATGCACTTCAGAATTTTCTTTGGATTTTATTGGGTGGACCCAACTTGGGTAATGCAAATGCTAATTCAAGGTGAAATTAGATGAGCAGTGGAGGCATATTAAAGAATACTCACCACCATCAGATAAGCAAGCTACGGGAGTTTTATGACATACAAATAAGTTGTAGTGATAGATGGGTATAGGAGGGAAAAGTTTGCCTAGAGAACTTGTCCACTTTCAAAGTGAGCTTTTTCCCTTGTGTACCCATCTGTCACTGGCTTATTTGTCTATCATAAACCTCTTGTCTTTATTGTGCATTCTCGGGCCAATCAACCCCGTTTTATTGCCTTCTTCTAGCCGACTTAGGACATGTGTTAACAGTCTCTTTCATCCACATATCAACTCCTGCTTTAGATTTTCGGTGAACATCCATGCATTAGCACCACTACAAGAAATCACATTGCCTTCAAATATTGGCACAGATTTGTAAAAGAATTATACTCGATTTCAACACAGTAGAAAATGTATAATAAACAAGAAAAAAAACATATATTTTAGTCACCTTATTTGCGATACTGAACAGTTGTCATAAATTAAAATGGATAATAATAAATATTAATATGAGGTTCATCACTACACAGATTTTTCAATCTGAATAAAAGAAATCCATATTGTACTGCCGAAACTCGATTTCCAAAATATATCAAATATTTTCAATCTTGGTTTCTGCCAATTTTCTAGCAGTACAGATTACAGAGATAGAAAGGCTACGAACTATTTATTAGGCTTATAGCCAATTTTAAATCTCACTAATTACAGAAATAGCAAGGCTACGAACGGATTCCTCTTATTTGATCTCATTAGGCTTATAGCCAATTTTAAATCTCACTAATCTGTTCACTAAACCTTCATTTGTAGAAATTTGGGAACCTTCAATAAATCTTTCCAGTTGTATCATATTGTCAGCTGCCAAGCCTGATCACATTTAACTCTATTTTCAATTTCTTAAGCTACTCAAACAATCTTAAAGCTTCCTCTCTTTCTTTGCATAAGGATTGTCGTTGTTCAATCTCAGCTTCAAACTCAGTTTTCCTTGCTTCTAGTGTGGCCTTGTGATCATCAATGAGCTTTTGGATCTCCTCCTGCAATAACAGCAAGATTATTATGGAATCCCATCAAAAAATAAAAAAAAATAAAACAGTATCTGAAATCAGGAGATAATTACAATAAAGAGCATGATACTAAAGTAAGAATAAGGAACTGGAGCTGCTGGATCCTGGACAAAGTGCTTGCGTTGATTAACAGTAAGCAAGGTAAAGTATTCTCCTATTAATCTTATTTCACATCAGAATACAATAAATGCATGATGCTACAATGCTTAAAATAAATGTTCCAATTTAATAAATCATCCACATATCATTTTTACAAGAAATTCACATTCTCCATACTGACAAGTTTTTCTTGTAAGGCATACAGCTCTTCTTCTTTCTCCTTAATTACAGTTTCTCCTTTAGCAACATCCTGCACAGGGGAGGAACAAGTCACCATTGACAAAGTGAGTTGTGTCAAATTCAGCATGCAAATTTAAATAAGAGTTGTGTTAAATTCAGCATGCATCGGTCAAGTTAATGTTGAATAGTCATGTACCTCACGTTTAAACCATTTTCTTTGCTGCATCCTTGAGTTATGCTAATGAAAGGTCCAATGGTCAACCTGACTTCTTGTAGTGATTCTTGTCACAAGGGAGGTCTAGTCTTCAGATACCTACAAAATTTCTTCCTTTAATGATGCTCACCACTTGCTATTCAAAGTAAAAAATTGATTCTTCTAGAAACTGAACAAGGATCGATAAGCACAATGCTAAGAAGATCAAATTGTGACTGTATATATGAATGCTGACACTATTGAAGGAATGTGATTGTGAAGAAAATCAATACGACCCAAAATGATCAAGATCATTGATATTTTAGATGGAGGATATTGCAGCTACCCCACTACAACACCATTCTCGAATAGGATTCCTGACACCATATATAGGGGAATATTATTGTTTTTTATACAATGCAAAACTGAATGAATATAGACAATATGAATAGAGCAGAGAAGCCATATCTGAACTGATGGATGCACTTCCATATATTCATGTACTGTACCATAATTCATATACAAATGATGAAATTGAGGTCAAGCTTATACTATTGTAATAGAAATACCATATTGCAGCAGTTGCACAGTGAAATCCATACACAAATTTGAGAGTATATAGGAATGGGTTATACCCATTATTGCCAATATGGGAAACTCTACCAATGTAGAGTAATATGAGAAACACATATATGACTAAAGCAAGACAAAATGTCATAATGCAAAAAATCATACTAAAGCATATGTCATATGACATTATAGGCAACTGAATAAAGTTATCCATAACTTCATAGACAATTGGGAAAAAGTTCTTGATTGAATAAGAAAAGATACAAAAACTAGGATACAAATTCTACAAAAAAGGCAGGTGAATCTCCTCGTACACTCTCATATATTTTTTGAATACCATAGCAACGAAGAAAGGGTAAGAGGTTACCATGGTTTAATGTAGAGTCTCGGACCCAGAGACTACAGGATCTCCTTGAGGCTCAGTATGCATCATGTCAATATCCTCTGTACCCTGAAAAGTAGAAACCAAAGTTAACAGTCAAGTTTACGAAAAGAAATATAATAAACACTATAAATATGCTTAACGAAAAGTATCAATACCTGTGTCACGACTGGAACCTCAGAAGGAATAATCTCTTCAAGCAGCCCTTCATGTGTAGCACTAACTTGAAAATTCCATAATGTTAAGACTCGTACCAATAAATTTGTGACATAAATTCAATTTCAATTTGACATACAAAAATATAGATAGATAGTAATGAGTAATGGTTGTGGCACCTATACATGATCGTGTCCACGATCTACAGAATGAGCATGAGGGGAAAGGCAATGTTGTTCTAGGAATGTTGTAAACTGCATAAGTTAAATAAATATATTGGCGTCAGTTTTTTGAGACTAAATGTATATATACACCAAAAAAACATGTTAGATCAAAACATGTATGTACATACCTCGCCCATGGTGTGCATTTGTATTGTCTTGGATTGCTCATAGTGGTCTCTACATGAGGCTGCATACTTAATAAGCTCATCTCGCTCCATCTCCCTCAACACATCATCTGGGACACTCAAAAATGAACGCTCTCCTGCACTAGATGAAGGTTGGCTCGTCCCTAAGCCGACTTCCACCCCTCCTAAAGCAGCTGCAATATGTTCTTGTATCTTATCCCTCATTTTTGATGCAACACTGGAGATAAGGGCTAACTCCTCTGGAAGTGTAACTACCCTAGGTGGTCGAGCTACTAAACGAGGTGCTGGAGGCCTAAACCCAACATCTCACATAGCATCAGGTCGTTCATATGTACGACCTTTTCCAGCTCCATAGAATTTGGACCCAGTATATGTATAGTTAGGGTCCATGTGGTCTCGGAACTGAGCAACCAACATTCTAACAAAATATTGCGGCACCTCATCATTATTTGGGAACTTCCCGTATGCATACAGGAACTTCTCATAAATATGGGGTGCAATATTAGGATCATTGAATCTTGCAATCTTTAGACTTTTTTTGTCTTCAGGCCGCAAGTCAAATAGTGACAAGGCTGCTTCTTTAGTGACCTTCCTTTTGACTTCATTGTAGGAGTGGATACCAATCACTGATGCTCTCCTCCTACGCATCATGTAAAAAAAAACTTGGGTTGATGGTCCAACCCCACAATAAGTCTCTATCAAACTCTCCAAATTGTGCAAAACAATTTGGAGACAATTTCGACTAGGGGCAGAGAGATTGCAACTTTGCAATTCATTGCGCAATCTCGTGGAATGCTCCCTCATCCCATCAACAGTAAGTAAGGAGATTGTATCTTCCCAAGGCATCTGCTCAGGAATATCACTGGGATGGGTGTAAAGGGGATCATAGCTCGGATTTCGAGCAAACTCATGAACCCTACGACCTGTACCCCTAGGAGGGCGACCACCACCACCTGTAACATGTTAAATTATTGCACGTATTAAAAATTAAATAATTTATAAGAAAAATTTGTATTTAAAAAACTTGTTTGGTAATTTGAAAATACCCGTTGGAAAAACTATCTCTTCCTCTTCGTTCATACTATGCTCCCCTGACGAGGAATGAACGTGTCTATGACCCATTGTACAAAACATTAAATTGTTAGAATTTTGGCACATGAGTACCACAATAAATTTGAAATTAAACATACATCAAACAATAAATTTTCATTTAGATTTTACCTGGAGAAGTATCCAATTGTGGGGTGAATCCCACAGGCTGAGACATTGTTCTCCTTTGCCCCTCACCAGCAATAAGGCCAACTCCAAATCCAACATTTGCACCTATGGAGCATAATGTTTTCACATTAAACACGTCATTTGGAAAAAAAATTCACTTTTTCAACATTGAATATAACGTAAAATTGAACATTTTAACTAGGAATTGATCTAATGTGTACCTGGAGAAGTATCCAATTGTGGGATGAATACCACAGGCTGAGACATTGTTCTCCTTTGCCCCTCACCAGCAACACGGTGAATGGGAACATGTCCTTGGGGCGCCTCTTGTTCGATTTCTTGACTGGGTGAACGAGTCGGACGACTGTGTCCACCTATGCAGGACAAAAAAAATTCACATTAATCAATTTTTCACAACGAACAATAAATATAACCTACTTGAAAACATGACATAACTAAACAACCAATGTACCTGATAATCCTCCTCTCATGGAGACGTCTCTATAGGGCTCCCCTGATGCCATGGAGGGGTCTCTGAAGGGCTCGCCTGCCCCTCATAAACAAATTAAAAAACAAATTATCAATCGACAGTTGAATGGCATCAACCAATGGATAACAAGTACTATATAGGTACTATGTGTGAACGCATAGGCATGTTGAAAAGTATAGCTAGATCGGTCTTCATGTTGACTATGTAATTATATTCTTATGTAAAGAAGAAGTCAAAGTAATATTATCTAAAGACTAGGAACCAAGCTTTCCTAGGACTGGTACAGAAGAGTGCAAAAAGAAGGCTTTATCATCATTACAACCAAGATCTAATCCTTACCCTTGAAGAAGATCATTCAAAGAGAAATCACCAACACATCTTTTCTCCACCATCGAAGAAATCAAGATGAAGACTTTATCTTCACTTATCAATTAAATATTTTCATTCTATAATCAATTTTTTTTAAATGACTTTGTTTTGGCAGGGAGATCTATAAGCTGGTTGGGTTACCAAGATTCCTTGCATGAGAAGAATAGTCACAGTCCTTGAAGAAAATAAGGTTAAATGTCACTTGGACCAGATTGTGACTTGGGTATTCCAGGTTGTGGCATTAAATGTTGTACAACAATTGAATCGCCAGATAGGAAGAAATTGGAGAAAGAGGCGAGTATTGGTGAGGCAAATGTGGCAGCAAAATCAAAAAAATCCAAGACTAATGACCCCCTTCCATTCTTGAGGAAAAGCAGCAGCAAGTTCCCTTTTGAGACTTCTAGCAGGGGAGAATTAGCAAAGAGAAAGGCAACTGCAGTTGGTCCAATGGAAAAGATTTTCCAAAAAGAGAAAAGGGAAGAGCTTGACCTCACCATTGCATTTTTTTTCTATCAGAACTTCATATCCTTTAATGTTGCACGGTCACCTCTATTTATTGAGATGTGTCGAGATCTTTGTCATGGGGCTCCATCAGGGTATCTGCCTCCTGGGTCAAAGAAGCTCAAAACCACATTGTTGACAAAGGCAAAGAAAGAGGTGGACAAAATGCTTGAGCCTATTAAATCAGCATGGCCAACATCTGGGGTTAGCATTGTTTCTGATGGATGGACAGATCCAGCACGCCACCCACTCATTAACTTCATGGTGTCATCCACGAATGGTGCAGTTTTCTTGAAAGTAGTGGATGCACTTGGAGAGTACAAGGATGCACAATCTATGGGTGAGTTATTTCTCAAAGTTATTGAAAGTGTAGGTGTGGATTGTTGTGTGCAAATCATTACGGATAATGCACCTGTTTGCAAGGCTGCTGGCATGATTGTGGAAGCAAAATATCCACAAGTATTTTGGACACCTTGCATTGTCCATTCATTGAACTTGGCACTGAAATATATTGCTTCTGATGTGCTTTGGATTGGAGCCACTATTGAGGATGCACGACATATCCGCAACTTTGTAACAAACCATACAAATGCCCTCACTATCTACAAGGAGCACACCACTGAAACCATTTGAATAAGTACAAGGAATATGCTTATGAGTACATGGCACCACATGGCACCATTTTATTGAACTTCATGAGGGTTGCAAGCAGATGACTCATACTTCAAGCACCAAGCTTCAAATTTATAGCTGATTTATTTTTCCAAACCTTATATTCATCATTGCAGTGTGATTATACTTCAATTCTGTGACTTATCTTTGGACACATGACATTAGATTAGTTCTACTTTTGAGTACAATGCCTTTCCTAATGATTAAAGTGATAGATTTCATGCAATAAGGTCTCCAAGGTAACAGGAAAAACAGCTAGCAAATCTCTCTCAGAATTCCCACTGTATCACAAAGATATACCATGACTGGGGCTTCACTACTTCAACTCAAAAGTTGTAACAAAGACAAAAGAAAATAAAACCGACTTGTTCAATATCCTGAGATTACTTGGTATCCGAGCTAGATTATGGTGAAAGAGCAGCCTTGAAGTAAAAATCATTTGGCCTAGTTCAAGAACACTTTTCATATGAAGGGTGAAATCATCTATTGTTTACAGTAGGTCGAAAATATGAAGGTGCCCTGCAACAAAAATACCATAAGCAAATATGTTACGAGGAATTTCCTTTTTTGATTTGTTTCTCCTTGCTGCCAACAATGAATTTGTCAGTTTGGGACTAGTGCATTATATTTTTAGTCGGGTGTAGCCAATATTTTGATGTTGTTTGAACCATGAAAATTTGCAAGTATAGTTTTGAGTCACAATTGTACACTAATTGGTTTTCGTGGACATATGACTATTGAAAGAGTAGCACCAAATTTACCTGGATCCCGGCGACAAAGGAAAAGTAGCTCTTCAAAACAACAACGATAAGTCCAAGAATTCGACGAAAACGATCAGAAATTAGCATACAATCAAGAATCTGACAACCTACATTGCAAAAAATTCCCTGAAAACTACGTGCAGAATGTCACAAGCGAATGGAGAATTTGGGTAATTCAGACAGATACGAAGGAGAAAATCGCAAAAACGACAGAGTGAGAATGCTGCATAATGGAGAATTTTGGGTTTATAAGAACTAAAAACTCTCGATGAGAGTTTATAAATTCAAAAAACAACTACAACATTGCACTTAGTGCGTTGTGTTTGTTGCTCTATGTTTTCTTACTTTTTACGTGGGTCGTATACCATTGGCGCTATGAAAATAGATGTGCATATGTTGTTTTGTGTTTCTCACAACGAGATGTGATTTTAAAATTTTATTACAATGCAATGTGACATTATCTCAAGCTCTCGACTCACTGTGTTTTAAATTTTACTTACATTGCAAAGTATTTAATGTTTTTTCTTGTTCTTTTTAATTTTATAGTATAATTTTATTCTATAATTTGAACATAATTATGAATTCTAATTATTACGACGATAGATATGGTATATAATTGGAAGTGGGCTTGTGGGGAAGTTCAAATTTTTCATAAATAAATTTTTTTGGATGCGTCTTCATTTGAGAAGCCTAGAATATTTTCGATATGTCACAATTAAACTATTAAATTAAGGGTTTGAGGATGAAAAGTCACGGTCATTTCGGTTTCAAAGGAAAGAATAACAAATTAAATTAAATTATTATTTTCATTATGCACATTTGACATTTTTAAATCCTCATGTGTAAGGGCCCCTAAGACTTCATGGGCGTGCCGGTGGACGGGCGTGCCCGTCGGCGTTTGAGCGAGATTCGGGCGCCCGTGCGACGTAACGGGCGTAACGATGCACCAGAGAGTCACGGTGCGCGGGTGTAGCGAGGCGAGTCACGAGGGCGAGTTGGAGAGAGGCGAGTCGAACAAGGCGTTGGCGAGCACGACGTGCATACGCACCACGGCGCACTTCGGGCGAGCTAGACCGACGCGATGAGTTGGTGGGTCGACCAACGATATTGGGCGTGGGGCCGCTGCGACACCCCATGGGCGAACACCAAACGCGGGGGTCGGCTCGGCGTCGGCAAGCGCTCCCACACCCCACAGAACGCACTTCATGGCGGCGGATGAATGACGGGTGGGTCGGCTCGTGGCAAACGCGTAGCGACCCTCACTTCACTCGCGTCCATATATATGATGGCGTTGGAGAGTGGGAAGCAACCATGTTCGAAGAAGCAACAAGGACGAACAAGCAAAGAAGTCAAGTGTAGCACACGAGTTGCCAACAACTCATTGGGCGCAGAACGAAGAAGAACCGAGCTGTTGGTCGAGTCCAAGTCAGTAGTCTGCACGCCACACCGCAGGGTCGGCCTGGGCGCGACCGAACGACGACGGGTCGAGTCGAGTCGGTTACCGGGCGCCCGAGTGACCCAGTGGGCGACGACTGAAAAACGTGATTCCGGGAGCGTCGAGTGTCGGATTGAGGTGCCGTAAAAACTAGAAGGTGCGTAACTCTGAGACGCATCCAACCATATGGGTGAGGGATGGATTGGACACATGGTCAGCTCAGAAAACGCTCTGCACTGATTTGGAGCAACGGCTGAGTGACCCGAGTGACCAACACTTGGGCAACTTTAGGGCGACAGCTCAGCAGTTGAAACTCTTGATTGTATATGATTGTTTCTAGGCTAGTTTGATGATTGGAAAGCCTTAGAGCTTGGCCAAAAGGCAAATAACCGTGCCAAGGAGCAGAGTGGTTTCTACTCGGATTGGATGTTGTAAACTTGTATTTTTATGAAACATAATATCGAGTGACTCATTTTAAAAAGGGAGTTGCCTCCTTCCTTGTATGTATGGGCTACATATGGTTTGATATTGATGTTTATGTTTATTTCTGCACATTGAAAGAACATTTGTAATATAACTAACGAATGTTGCTATAGGCGTAGTCTCGGGTACTTGAGTATTTAGAAAAAAAGAAAAAGTATGGCAAGTTTCACTTTGTGCACCGCCTACAAGACGTGGTTGGAAGATGCACCCCGTGGTGTAGGGGGCGTGATAGGGCTGGTATCGTAGCCGGACAGAGTTGCAGGGTTGCAGATGTCGTTGAAGCCGACTTATATATTTGGGGTTTCTCTTGAACCTTAGGTCAAGCAAGGCATTTGTCGTGTGGCTAGAGCTAGAATGGAAGAGATTATTCCGAAAAGGACTTCGGGAAGCAAAGGGTCAGAAATCTTTTGAGAAGAATGGATGAAATCGTTGATGAGTTTCTGAGTTGAAGAAGACCTTTATACAATACTTGCAGTAGGGATATCCGCACAAGAGCACGGGATGAATTCACTGGGCTATGAAGACATTAGACATGACTATGGAAAGGAGCTAAAGGAATTGAGTGAAGAGCAACGCATGCTTCAAGGGAAGCTTGTCAGCTTGATTTTAAGGAGATGAAACGTGAGCTTATAAGGGAAGTATATGGCTAGACCTAAGAATGTTGAGAATGTGGTTGAGGAGAAGGAAGAACTTGAAGAACAAGTTGAACCCGAACCAAGCACATTACAAACATTGCGAGTTGAACCACACATGGATGTTGCAGGATGTAGAAGATGTCAAGGGTGAACTTGATAACCAAGTCGGACCAAGACCGAGCACGTTGCAAGCATCAAAGATGGATGATTTGTTGAAAATGCAGCAAGATGATGGAGCTTAGTGAAATGGCAGCTACCGGAAGAGTAAAGGCGACTTCATTCTCACTAAGCACATCATCTTGCTGGAATTTTCAACAAATCATCCATCTTTGATGCTTGCAACGTGCTCGGTCTTGGTCCGACTTGGTTATCAAGTTCACCCTTGACATCTTCTACATCTGCAACATCCTTGTGTGGTTCAACCTGCAATGTTTGTAATGTGCTTGGTTCGGGTTCAACTTGTTCTTCAAGTTCTTCCTTCTCCTCAACCACATTCTCAACATTCTTCGGTCTAGACATATACCTCCTTATAAGCTCACGTTTCATCTCCTTAAAATCAAGCTTGACAAGCTTCCCTTGAAGCATGCGTTGCTCTTCAGCCAATTCCTTTAGCTCCTTTCCATAGCTGTCCAATGTCTTCATAAGTCGGTTGAATTCATCCTGGTTCGTGTCGGATATCCCTTCTGCAAGTATTGCATAAAAGGTCTTCTTCAACTCACGAAACTCATCAACGATTTCATCCATTCTTCTCAAAGATTTTACCAGCCTGCTTCCGAAGTCCTTCGGAATTAACTCTTCCATTCTAGCTCTAGCCCTGACAAATGCCTTGCTTCAGCTAAGGTCTCAAGAGAAACCCCAAATATATAAGTCAGCTTCAACAGCGTCTACAACCCCTGCAACTCTGTCCAGCTCTGATACCAAATGTCACGCCCCTACACCACGGGTGTCTTCCAACCACGTCTTGTAGGCAGGTGCGGCACTGTCGTACTTTTTCTTTTTCTAAATACTCAAGTACCCAGACTATGCCTATAGCAACATTCGTTAGTTATATTACAAATGTTCTTTCAATGTGCGGAAATAAACATAAACATAAATATCAAACCACATGTACTCCCATACATACAAGGGAGGGGCAACTCCCTTTTAAAATGAGTCCGCCCGAATATTATGTTTCATAAAAATACAAGTTTACAACATCCAATCCAGCAGAAACCACTCCTGCTCCTTGGCACGGCTATTTTCCTTTTGGCCAAGCTCTAAGGCTTTCCAATCATCAAACTAGCCTAGAACAATCATATACAATCAAGAGTTTCAACCTGCGGAAGTGCTGCCCTAAACTGCCCAAGTGTTGGTCACTCGGGTCACTCAGCTGTTGCTCCAAATCAGTGCAGAGCGTTTTCTGAGCTGACCGTGTGTCCAATCCATCCCTCACCCATAAGGTTGGATGCGTCTTGAGCAGAGTTACGCACCTTCTGGTTTTTACGGCACCTCAATCCGACACCCGACTTGCCCAGAATCGCGTTTTTAGTGCTGGGCCACTGCCGTTACTCGGCGTCCATAACCGACTTGACTCGACCCGTCCGCCGTTCAGCTGCGTCCGACCCGACCTGCGGTGCGACGTGCACGTCTACGACCCGACTCGACCAAAGCTCGGTTCGTCTTTGTTTCTGCGCCCAACGAGTTGTTGGCAACTCGTGTGCTACCCTTGACTTCTTGCTTGTTCGTCCTTGTTGCTTCTTCGAACATGGCTGCTTCACTCTCCAACGCCATCATATATATATGGACGCCAAGTGAAGTGAGGGTCGCTCGTTTGCCACGAGCCGACCCACCCGTTTATTCATCCGCCCACGAAGTGCTGTGTCGTGGGGTGTGGGGCGCTCGGCCGACCCGAGCCGACCCCCACGTTTGGTGTTCGCCCATGAAGTGTCGCGACGGCCCACGCCCAATATGTTGGCCGACCCACCAACTCATCCGTCGGTCTAGCTCACCCAAGGTGCGCCCGTGGTGGTATAAACGCGTCTCGCCAATGCCGTGTTGACTCGCCTCTCCTCCAACTCGCCCTCGTGACTCGCCTCGCTACACCCGCGCGCCCGTGACTCTCCGGTGCGTCGTTACGCCCATTACGTCGCATGGCGCCCGAACTCGCCCAAACGCCCAACCGACGCACCCATGAAGTCTTGGGGCCTTGTCTTGGGGCCTTACACATGAGGATTTAGAAATGTCAAATGCAGCATAAGAAATAATAATTTAATTTAATTTGTTATTCTTTCCTTTGAAACCGAAAACTGTGACTTTTCATCCTCAAACCCTTAATTTAATAGTTTAATTGTGACACACTGAAAATATTCCAGGCTTCTCAAATGAAGACCATCCAAAAAATAAATTATTTATGAAAATTTGAACTTCCCCAAGCCCACGTCCAATATATACCACACCTATCGTCGTAATAATTAGAATTCATAATTATGTTCAAATTATAGAATAAAATTATACTATAAAATTAAAAGAACAAGAAAAAACATTAAATACTTTGCAATATAAGTAAAATTTAAAACATAGTGAGCTGAGAGCTTGAGATAATGTCACATTGCATTGTAATAAAATTTTAAAACACATCTCGTTGTGGAAACACAAACAACATATGCACATCTATTTTCATAGCGCCAATGGTATACGACCCACGAAAAAGTAAGAAAACATAGACCAACAAACACAACGCACTAAGTGCAATGTTGTAGTTGTTTTTTGAATTTTAAACTCTCGTCCGAGAGTTTTGTTCTTATAAACCCAAAATTCTCCATTAGCGCGGCATTCTGCCTGTCATTTTCGCGATTTTTGCACTGTATCTGTCGAATTACCCAAAATTCTCCATTCGCGCGGCATTATGCCTGTCGTTTTCGGGAATTTTTGCACTGTAGCTGTCGAATTCTTGGACTGTAGCTGTCGTTTTCGCGAATTCTTGGACTGTAGCTGTCGTTTTGAAGAGCTATTTTCTTTGTCGCCGGGATCCAGGTAAATTTGGTGCTACTCTTTCAATAGTCATATGTCCACGAAAACCAATTAGTGTACAATTGTGACTCAAAACTATAATTGCAAATTTTCATGGTTCAAACAACATCAAAATATTGGGTACACCCGACTAAAAATAGAATGCACTAGTCCCAAACTGACAAATTCATTGTTGGCAGCAAGGAGAAACAAATCAAAAAAGGAAATTCGTCGTAACATATTTGCTTATGGTATTTTTGTTGCAGGGCACCTTCATATTTTCGACCTACTGTAAACAATAGATGATTTCACCCTTCATATGAAAAGTGTTCTTGAACTAGGCCAAATGATTTTGACTTCAAGGCTGCTCTTTCACCATAATCTAGCTCGGATACCAAGTAATCTCAGGATATTGAACAAGTCGGTTTTATTTTCTTTTGTCTTTGTTACAACTTTTGAGTTGAAGTAGTGAAGCCCCAGTCATGGTATATCTTTGTGATACAGTGGGAATTCTGAGAGAGATTTGCTAGCTGTTTTTCCTGTTACCTTGGAGACCTTATTGCATGAAATCTATCACTTTAATCATTAGGAAAGGCATTGTACTCAAAAGTAGAATCTAATCTAATGTCATGTGTCCAAAGATAAGTCACGGAATTGAAGTATAATCACACTGCAATGATGAATATAAGGTTTGGAAAAATAAATCAGCTATAAATATGAAGCTTGGTGCTTGAAGTATGAGTCATCTGCTTGCAACCCTCATGAAGTTCAATAAAATGGTGCCATGTGGTGCCATGTACTCATAAGCATATTCCTTGTACTTATTCAAATGGTTTCAATGGTGTGCTCCTTGTAGATAGTGAGGGCATTTGTATGGTTTGTTACAAAGTTGCGGATATGTCGTGCATCCTCAATAGTGGCTCCAATCCAAAGCACATCAGAAGCAATAGATTTCAGTGCTAAGTTCAATGAATGGACAATGCAAGGTGTCCAAAATACTTGTGGATATTTTGCTTCCACAATCATGCCAGCAGCCTTGCAAACAGGTGCATTATCTGTAATTATTTGCACACAACAATCCACACCTACACTTTCAATAACTTTGAGAAATAACTCACCCATATATTGTGCATCCTTGTACTCTCCAAGTGCATCCACTGCTTTCAAGAAAACTACACCATTCGTGGATGACACCATGAAGTTAATCAGTGGGTGGCGTGTTGGATCTGTCCATCCATCAGAAACAATGCTAACCCCAGATGTTGGCCATGCTGATTTAATAGGCTCAAGCATTTTGTCCACCTCTTTCTTTGCCTTTGTCAACACTGTGGTTCTGAGCTTCTCTGACCCAGGAGGCACATACCCTGATGGAGCCCCATGACAAAGAGCTCGACACATCTCAATAAATAGAGGTGACCGTGCAACATTAAAGGATATGAAGTTTTGATAGAAAAAAAATGCAATGGTGAGGTCAAGCTCTTCCCTTTTCTCTTTTTGGAAAATCTTTTCCATTGGACCAACTGCAGTTGCCTTTCTCTTTGCTAATTCTCCCCTGCTAGAAGTCTCAAAAGGGAACTTGCTGCTGCTTTTCCTCAAGAATGGAAGGGGGTCATTAGTCTTGGATTTTTTTGATTTTGCTGCCACATTTGCCTCACCAATACTCGCCTCTTTCTCCAATTTCTTCCTATCTGGCGATTCAATTGTTGTACAACATTTAATGCCACAACCTGGAATACCCAAGTCACAATCTGGTCCAAGTGACATTTAACCTTATTTTCTTCAAGGACTGTGACTATTCTTCTCATGCAAGGAATCTTGGTAACCCAACCAGCTTATAGATCTCCCTGCCAAAACAAAGTCATTTAAAAAAAATTGATTATAGAATGAAAATATTTAATTGATAAGTGAAGATAAAGTCTTCATCTTGATTTCTTCGATGGTGGAGAAAAGATGTGTTGGTGATTTCTCTTTGAATGATCTTCTTCAAGGGTAAGGATTAGATCTTGGTTGTAATGATGATAAAGCCTTCTTTTTTGCACTCTTCTGTACCAGTCTTAGGAAAGCTTGGTTCCTAGTCTTTAGATAATATTACTTTGACTTCTTCTTTACATAAGAATATAATTACATAGTCAACATGAAGACCGATCTAGCTATACTTTTCAACATGCCTATGCGTTCACACATAGTACCTATATAGTACTTGTTATCCATTGGTTGATGACATTCAACTGTCGATTGATAATTTGTTTTTTAATTTGTTTATGAGGGGCAGGCGAGCCCTACAGAGACCCCTCCATGGCATCAAGGGAGCCCTACAGAGACGTCTCCATGAGAGGAGGATTATCAGGTACATTGGTTGTTTAGTTATGTCATGTTTTCAAGTAGGTTATATTTATTGTTCGTTGTGAAAAATTGATTAATGTGAATTTTTTTTGTCCTGCATAGGTGGACACAGTCGTCCGACTCGTTCACCCAGTCAAGAAATCGAACAAGAGGCGCCCCAAGGACATGTTCCCATTCACCGTGTTGCTGGTGAGGGGCAAAGGAGAACAATGTCTCAGCCTGTGGTATTCATCCCACAATTGGATACTTCTCCAGGTACACATTAGATCAATTCCTAGTTAAAATGTTCAATTTTACGTTATATTCAATGTTGAAAAAGTGAATTTTTTTTCCAAATGACGTGTTTAATGTGAAAACATTATGCTCCATAGGTGAAAATGTTGGAGCTGGGCTTGGCTTTATTGCTAGTGAGGGGAAAAGGAGAACAATGTCTCAGCCTATGGGATTCACCCCACAATTGGATACTTCTCCAGGTAAAATCTAAATGAAAATTTATTGTTTGATGTATGTTTAATTTCAAATTTATTGTGGTACTCATGTGCCAAAATTCTAACAATTTAATGTTTTGTACAGTGGGTCAAAGACACGTTCGTTCCTCGTCAGGGGAGCATAGTATGAACGAAGAGGAAGAGATAGTTTTTCCAATGGGTATTTTCAAATTACCAAAAAAGTTTTTTAAATACAAATTTTTCTTATAAATTATTTAATTTTTAATACGTGCAATAATTTAACATGTTACAGGTGGTGGTGGTCGCCCTCCTAGGGGTACAGGTCGTAGGGTTCATGATTTTTCTCGAAATCCGAGCTATGATCCCCTTTACACCCATCCCGGTGATATTCCTGAGCAGATGCCTTGGGAAGATACAATCTCCTTACTTACTGTTGATGGGATGAGGGAGCATTCCACGAGATTGCGCAATGAATTGCAAAGTTGCAATCTCTCTGCCCCTAGTCGAAATTGTCTCCAAATTGTTTTGCACAATTTGGAGAGTTTGATAGAGACTTATTGTGGGGTTGGACCATCAACCCAAGTTTTTTTTGACATGATGCGTAGGAGGAGAGCATCAGTGATTGGTATCCACTCCTACAATGAAGTCAAAAGTAAGGTCACTAAAGAAATGGCCTTGTCACTATTTGACTTGCGGCCTGAAGACAAAAAACGTCTAAAGATTGCAAGATTCAATGATCCTATTATTGCACCCCATATTTATGAGAAGTTCCTGTATGCATACGGGAAGTTCCCAAATAATGATGAGGTGCCGCAATATTTTGTTAGAATGTTGGTTGCTCAGTTCCGAGAGCACATGGACCCTAACTATACAGATACTGGGTCCAAATTCTATGGAGCTGGAAAGGTCGTACATATGAACGACCTGATGCTATGCGAGATGTTGGGTTTAGGCCTCCAGCACCTCGTTTAGTAGCTCGACCACCTAGGGTAGTTACACTTCCAGAGGAGTTAGCCCTTATCTCCAGTGCTGCATCAAAAATGAGGGATAAGATACAAGAACATATTGCAGCTGCTTTAGGAGGGGTGGAAGTCGGCTTAGGGACGAGCCAACCTTCATCTAGTGCAGGAAAGCGTTCATTTTTGAGTGTCCCAGATGATGTGTTGAGGGAGATGGAGCGAGATGAGCTTATTAAGTATGCAGCCTCATGTAGAGACCACTATGAGCAATCCAAGACAATACAAATGCACACCATGGGCGAGGTATGTACATACATGTTTTGATCTAACATGTTTTTTTGGTGTATATATACATTTAGTCTCAAAAAACTGACGCCAATATATTTATTTAACTTATGCAGTTTACAACATTCCTAGAACAACATTGCCTTTCCCCTCGTGCTTATTCTGTAGATCGTGGACACGATCATGTATAGGTGCCACAACCATTACTCATTACTATCTATCTATATTTTTGTATGTCAAATTGAAATTGAATTTATGTCACAAATTTATTGGTACGAGTCTTAACATTATGGAATTTTCAGGTTAGTGCTACACATGAAGGGTTGCTTGAAGAGATTATTCCTTCTGAGGTTCCAGTCGTGACACAAGTATTGATACTTTTCGTTAAGCATATTTATAGTGTTTATTATATTTCTTTTCGTAAACTTGACTGTTAACTTTGGTTTCTACTTTTCAGGGTATAGAGGATATTGACATGATGCATACTGAGCCTCAAGGAGATCCTGTAGTCTCTGGGTCCGAGACTCTACATTAAACCATGGTAACCTCTTACCCTTTCTTCATTGCTATGGTATTCAAAAAATATCTGAGAGTGTACGAGGAGATTCACCTGCCTTTTTTGTAGAATTTGTATCCTAGTTTTTGTATCTTTTCTTATTCAATCAAGAACTTTTTCCCAATTGTCTATGAAGTTATGGATAACTTTATTTAGTTGCTTATAATGTCATATGACATATGCTTTAGTATGATTTTTTGCATTATGACATTTTGTCTTGCTTTAGTCATATATGTGTTTCTCATATTACTCTACATTGGTAGAGTTTCCCATATTGGCAATAATGGGTATAACCCATTCCTATATACTCTCAAATTTGTGTATGGATTTCACTGCACAACAACTGCAATATGGTATTTCTATTACAATAGTATAAGCTTGACCTCAATTTCATCATTTGTATATGAATTATGGTACAGTACATGAATATATGGAAGTGCATCCATCAATTCAGATATGGCTTCTCTGCTCTATTCATATTGTCTATATTCATTCAGTTTTGCATTGTATACAAAACAATAATATTCCCCTATATATGGTGTCAGGAATCCTATTCGAGAATGGTGTTGCAGTGGGGTAGTTGCAATATCCTCCATCTAAAATATCAATGATCTTGATCATTTTGGGTCGTATTGATTTTCTTCACAATCACGTTCCTTCAATAGTGTCAACATTCATATATACAGTCACAATTTGATCTTCTTAGCATCGTGCTTATCGATCCTTGTTCAGTTTCTAGAAGAATCAATTTTTTACTTTGAATAGCAAGTGGTGAGCATCATTAAAGGAAGAAATTTTGTAGGTATTTGAAGACCAGACCTCCCTTGTGACAAGAATCACTACAAGAAGTCAGGTTGACCATTGGACCTTTCATTAGCATAACTCAAGGATGCAGCAAAGAAAATGGTTTAAACGTGAGGTACATGACTATTCAACATTAACTTGACCGATGCATGCTGAATTTAACACAACTCTTATTTAAATTTGCATGCTGAATTTGACACAACTCACTTTGTCAATGGTGACTTGTTCCTCCCCTGTGCAGGATGTTGCTAAAGGAGAAACTGTAATTAAGGAGAAAGAAGAAGAGCTGTATGCCTTACAAGAAAAACTTGTCAGTATGGAGAATGTGAGTTTCTTGTAAAAATGATATGTGGATGATTTATTAAATTGGAACATTTATTTTAAGCATTGTAGCATCATGCATTTATTGTATTCTGATGTGAAATAAGATTAATAGGAGAATAATTTACCTTGCTTACTGTTAATCAACGCAAGCACTTTGTCCAGGATCCAGCAGCTCCAGTTCCTTATTCTTACTTTAGTATCATGCTCTTTATTGTAATTATCTCCTGATTCTAGATACTGTTTTATTTTTTTTATTTTTTGATGGGATTCCATAATAATCTTGCTGTTATTGCAGGAGGAGATCCAAAAGCTCATTGATGATCACAAGGCCACACTAGAAGCAAGGAAAACTGAGTTTGAAGCTGATATTGAACAACGACAATCCTTATGCAAAGAAAGAGAGGAAGCTTTAAGATTGTTTGAGTAGCTTAAGAAATTGAAAACAGAGTTAAATGTGATCAGGCTTGGCAGCTGACAATATGATACAGCTGGAAAGATTTATTGAAGGTTCCCAAATTTCTACAAATGAAGGTTTAGTGAACAGATTAGTGAGATTTAAAATTGGCTATAAGCCTAATGAGATCAAATAAGAGGAATCCGTTCGTAGCCTTGCTATTTCTGTAATTAGTGAGATTTAAAATTGGCTATAAGCCTAATAAATAGTTCGTAGCCTTTCTATCTCTGTAATCTGTACTGCTAGAAAATTGGCAGAAACCAAGATTGAAAATATTTGATATATTTTGGAAATCGAGTTTCGGCAGTACAATATGGATTTCTTTTATTCAGATTGAAAAATCTGTGTAGTGATGAACCTCATATTAATATTTATTATTATCCATTTTAATTTATGACAACTGTTGAGTATCGCAAATAAGGTGACTAAAATATATGTTTTTTTTTCTTGTTTATTATACATTTTCTATTGTGTTGAAATCGAGTATAATTCTTTTACAAATCTGTGCCAATATTTGAAGGCAATGTGCTTTCTTGTAGTGGTGCTAATGCATGGATGTTCACCGAAAATCTAAAGCAGGAGTTGATATGTGGATGAAAGAGACTGTTAACACATGTCCTAAGTCGGCTAGAAGAAGGCAATAAAATGGGGTTGATTGGCCCAAGAATGCACAATAAAGACAGGAGGTTTATGATAGAAAAATAAGCCAGTGACAGATGGGTACACAAGGGAAAAAGCTCACTTTGAAATTGGACAAGTTCTATAGGAAAACTTTTTCCTCCTATACCCATCTATCACTACAACTTATTTGTATGTCATAAAACTCCTATAGCTTGCTTATCTGATGGTGGTGAGTATTCTTTAATATGCCTCCACTGCTCATCTAATTTCACCTTGAATTAGCATTTGCATTACCCAAGTTGGGTCCACCCAATAAAATCCAAATAAAATTCTGAAGTGCATGATAAGCGTATTGAAAAACACTATCATAACATGGCATTTCATCTCACATTTCCAAAATAAGAAACAACTTTCCAAATTAGGGAATATGTTTCCAGGCCATATCATATGTGTTTCCACATTTCACTGTGTTTTTGGTGATGGTACCAACCATGTACTTGTGTTTCCCACAACATAACCAAATATTTATATTGGTGCAAAGTTCAAACAGATATCACTCTCAATTTATTGAAGCAACATGAGCCAGAATCTTAACATTTTGAGGATATTCTGTTACAGCCTTGGTCTAGAAGCTAACCCATGCAAAAAAGAAGATCATGACTTTCAATATGTCCAATAAATCTTTTCCAGATGGTCACTCTTATAAAGGTGACAATAGTATAAGGGGTATCTTCCTATACCTAACTAGGTGTTCATTTTATGTCTCTAGCTTTGGAGATGAGATTGTCTAAGGCTTACATTGTCCTTCATATACTAGAAAGGTGTTACCCACCATGTGCATTTCAAACAATTTAATCAATCATCATCAATTAGTTCCATCCACTCGGGATTGCAAATCATATTTGACAAAATGGAACCAAAATCCACCTTGCGGTCAATTCAAGAAAATACTTCAGCCATAGCAGTATTGTTGTTGATCCTACATGATTTACAAATGGACCAACAGGTCATAAAATAAGGCATCATGGCAACAATAAGGAATGGAAGCAACTAGAAATGTACAGAAGCCTGGAATAGTAGTAGCCAAATTCAAGATGGAGAAAAGTCCAATTTCCTTAGTCCTCGGCATTAAATTATATTCAAGATGAGCACTAGATGATGAGATGAGACTTTTACGCTCGTAGAGCAAAATCCCACACCAAATCGAGTAGAACATGTAGTTGTTATAGGTTATCTTACTCATGTCAAATTTGTGATCAATGTACTGTGGTACAGGTGGGAAGTTCTTTTCTTGTTTGATTTTAATAATAGAGTTCTGGTACATGACACAATTATAGTGAATGTGTTTGCACATTCACAAATTTATGCCACATTCACTGTAATTACACAAAGTTTCTCATTTTTTTAACAACAATTGTGGTTACAATATAGTTCAAGCAGTTGAAAAATGTTAATTCAATTGACATCTAGCACACAAGATTGAATGAAACGTTCTCCTAAGTAGAACATTTTAAAAGTGGGTGTTTCCCATCTGATGTAACATTTTAGTTGTAAAATTTTACATGGCCATTGTTTCAAAAGCTTTCTTAAATATCCCCATCATTTTTTTTTAGTGTAAAGAATCAAAGATTAATTGAGATAGATTTTATATTAATAATATCTTTGTTTTCTGGTTGTTGACAAAGTCCGAAGGAATTTTATTGTTCTAGTCTTGGTTGAGAGATATTCTTGCAAAAGCAAACTTTCATCTTTGATTGCTTTAAATTCCCTAAGCATCTATGGTCTTATCTTGTATGTATTTATTGCTTCTAATTTTCTTGTGAGAGACTAAACTCCCACACTCTACATTGCCATAGTAGTACTAGCATGATGAAGATGTAAATGATTTTTTCCACGACTATTACACTGTTATCCTTTCCAAAACAACTGCCTAGTCTCATCTTGTATTTTTTCTTTGGTATTGTTGCACTTGCAAACTTATTGGGGAATAAATTCAGTGATACATAACTGTAGTGTTCTATTCTAGCAAAACTTTCAAGATATTGAAATCGATTTGGCTAAAAGAGAGGACTCTTTTAGATCTAGTTTCACATTTATTTTAAATTCAAATCTGAACCAGTAAAGAAGCTAAGAATTCACAGTTTTTTGGTCACCATCATGACATTGACACTTCAAGCAACATTATATTGACTAGATAGAGTAGAAGGATTATAGTTATGGATCCATAGATTATTCTTTGGCAATCAACCTCCAAATATTATCAAACTTTTTAATATATTATTTACATGATATAATTGCACTCTTAATGCTTTGGGATATATAATCTCCAAAAGTTACACACTAGGTGTTGTCACTGGCAGCGACTGTCACCTTGTCACTAACAAATGGGTGTTGTTTATAGGGTTGCAGTTTCAGGGCTAGGTTTGCAAGGTGGCCTTCGAATCCCTCATCTCTCTGTCAATGGCTTTGAAAGGCTAAGAGAACAGTGGAGCCCAGGGTGTTATAGTTTTGTTCCATGTCATTGTCATGTTCTAGAATCCAGAGACTTCTTCCTGGAGTAGCCTCTGTTTATGCTTTTCTGAGAAATATTTATGCAGGGATAAGAAATTATTCAACCAATGATGTAGAGTTCTTATTTTCGCATGGTTAAGGAATGTTTTAGATTGTGACATTCATGAAGTTGTTTTGGCAGATCCTCAACATTCCTTCAGCTATGGTGAACTTCATTTATCATTTGATCAGCCTCATTATAATTTTCAAGGACAACCTGGATGATATTCATGTGAGAAGTCCCCATTTTCTTGCTCGTACAAAAATTAAAATGGTGCGATGCCAAGCTTTATGGTTATCTATGTCTAGAAACTTCCTTCAATCAGTTTTGCCCCCTTACCTTAGCTTCTGCTGAAGGGCAAGGAATTCCAACATGAGTCCTTTTGTATTTTCCAAATAGTAATTCCCAGTTAAATTTATTTTGGGTACATGTGTTATGATATGGAAAATAATGAGACATTTTTTTCTCCATCAAAATACTTTAATTTGATATTTCAAAGGTTGAAATCAGAATATACATAGTACTATCTTTTCAGATCTTGCTGAGCCTTAAGGACTAGATACAATATCACAAATTCCAGTTTGTCATCTATTCCCATTAGTTACACTCTCCCTGTATCAATTAAGACCCCGAAATGTGCATTAAAACACCAAAAAGGGTACATACGTGAGGATTTTATGCCTTTCCATACTCATAACTTGCCATTTTAGTATTACAAAGCAAAACAAAACTCCTCTGAAGAAGTTAATACTGGAGAAGAAACAGTTTCGTGCTGGAGTTCTCCATACTTGAAATCCTTCACAGAAAAGGGTCCAGCCATATTTTTCAATATATATGGTGGGTCCAGAACCAAGCCATTCTTCACAAGTTTATTACGCTCGAAGATACAAGTGGCCTCATTGAAAAGTAAGTCAAGGACATTAAAACATAGACTATGAAAAATTCGGGTTCGAATAATGCCAGATCTGAACAAAGACATTCCAAGGGTTTCTTTGATAGCACCAAACAAGGAGATCCCCCGCATTGTGGTGTTGGAGAAGTATTGTTAATCAAAATAACCATTGCCTCCTCAAATATTTATAAATTTTATTTATACTTGCTTTACCATGTATATCAGATACCTATCAATCACAAACATGAAAAATTGTGGAATTCATGCTCTGGAAACACAACCAACCTTTATTATTACCAACATTAACTTTTATATAGTAGCAGATATGTAGCTAAAATTTCTAGCTTCCAAAGAGACAAACCTGCTTCTCCAACATGATGGCACATTCTTAACTACTAACATTTCACTGGGAATTGCTCCCTATCATCGCATTGGGAATTGGAAGCAAGGAATTTACAAGTGCAATAGCTTCATCCAAAAAGGACTTTGAAAGCCATCGCTTTAACTGAATCTGATGACATATAATGTGGCCCTTTTTCCATGCAACATAGCTAACGGGTGCTTCTAGGTCCTTGAGAAATGAATACACTGCCTTTGAAATGGGAAACCCTCTTGCATCTTTTTTTCTGTGCAGATTCACCTTGTCTGAAATGAATATACATAGGATGTAGGAAAATCTAATTTAGTTAAAAGATGGCAGGCATCCTAACGAAAATAAAAAGAAAAGACAGAATTTTACTAGAAAGAAAGAAAGTGAGCTCCAAACCATAGCTTAATTAAATAAATTATCTAAGCAAACCATACACAGTGACTATGCTGGCAAGATGAGGAATATCTTCTTCATCAAGAACCAATCTTTGTATATCAATAAGCCAGACTGAGAGGGATGTCAATGCAGCACCAACAGACATTCTGATTGCAACAGACAAATGGAAGGAATTATTTCATCAAACGAACCCGAATGAGAGCACCACCTTTCAACTTACATCATTATGGACTTTAAAATAATAATTAGAGTCAAAATATGATAATAAATTACTCAAGAATCAAAAAAATAGTCGAACGAGGTATAAGATGGTTGAAATCCCATGTCTGTGCTGACCTCTTTCTCTGTTACACAATCTTGTAAACATGTGAGATGCTTAATTTATTCTGTATAAGATGGTTGAAATCCCACCATGGCTATTAATTATCTCTAGAAGAAAGCAAGGTAAAACAACATGTATTCATTCAAATAGATTGCAATCTACTAAGGTGTCTTCACATGAATGGCATGCACAGCAACATGTCTGGATGGATTTTGTTAAAGGCTTCCTGATATGTATGCTGAGAGAGGCTGTATGCTGTGATGGTTGAAATCCCACCATGGCTATTAATTATCTCTAGAAGAAAGCAAGGTAAAACAAAATGTCTTCATTCAAATAGATTGCAATCTACTAAGGTGTCTTCACATGAATGGCATGCACAACAACATTTTCGGATGGATTTTGTTAAAGGCTTCCTGATCTGTATGCTGAGAGAGGCTGTATGCTGTGAGTTTCCCAATGCAAACAACACAAATTGAATGTCTTTTGAAGCATGTGAAATATATAACAAGCAGCACTAAGGTGTCTTCACATGAATGGCATGCACAACAACATTTCCGGATGGATTTTGTTAAAGGCTTCCTGATCTGTATGCTGAGAGAGGTTGTATGCTGTGATGGTTGAAATTCCACCATGGCTATTAATTATCTCTAGAAGAAAGCAAGGTAAAACAACATGTATTCATTCAAATAGATTGCAATCTACTAAGGTGTCTTCACATGAATGGCATGCACAGCAACATTTCTGGATGGATTTTGTTAAAGGCTTCTTGATCTGTATGCTGAGAGAGGCTGTATGCTGTGATGGTTGAAATCCCACCATGGCTATTAATTATCTCTAGAAGAAAGCAAGGTAAAACAACATGTATTCATTCAAATAGATTGCAATCTACTAAGGTGTCTTCACATGAATGGCATGCACAGCAACATTTCGGGATGGATTTTGTTAAAGGCTTCCTGATCTGTATGCTGAGAGAGGCTGTATGCTGTGATGGTTGAAATCCCACCATGGCTATTAATTATTTCTAGAAGAAAGCAAGGTAAAAAAACATGTATTCATTCAAATAGATTGTAATATACTAAGGTGTCTTCACATGAATGGCATGCACAACAACATTTCCGGATGGATTTTGTTAAAGGCTTCCTGATCTGTATGCTAAGAGAGGCTGCATGCTGTGAGTTTCCCAATGCAAACAATACAAATTGAATGTCTTTTGAAGCATGTGAAATATATAACAAGCAACACTAAGGTGTCTTCACATGAATGGCATGCACAACAACATTTCCGGATGGATTTTGTTAAAGGCTTCCTGATCTGTATGCTGAGAGAGGCTGTATGCTGTGATGGTTGAAATCCCACCATGGCTATTAATTATTTCTAGAAGAAAGCAAGGTAAAACAGCATGTATTCATTCAAATAGATTGCAATCTACTAAGGTGTCTTCACATGAATGGCATGCACAGCAACATTTCCGGATGGATTTTGTTAAAGGCTTCCTGATCTGTATGCTGTGAGTTTCCCAATGCAAACAACAAAAATTGAATTTCCATTGAAGCATGTGAAATATATAACAAGTAGCATACGTATATGTTTGTGGGGAAAGAAACTTTTTTGATACTTGGAATAGACTCGAACAAATAACGACAGATTGAAGCACATAACACAAATGAACAAAACAAGATTGAAGAAACAACTAACAGATGTCTGTGCTGACCTCTTGCTCTGTTACAACATGTATTCATTCAAATAGATTGCAATCTACTAAGGTGTCTTCACATGAATGGCATGCACAGCAACATTTCCGAATGGATTTTGTTAAAGGCTTCCTGATCTTGAATCAAAACCTTGATGAATATGCATCATAAATTATGTACCAACACACATCTAAGCATCCACATGTCAATTTATTTGTTCAAGAAATCCACAATATAGTCTTAAACTATATAAAGTCCAATGCATTGTAGCAATTATATGTTCTAACCTTAGAATCAAAGTTCATTGTTCATCTTGAACAATGTGTTCCACTCATATGAAATGTGCTAGTGGCAAATTTTACAAAATGGCATCATGATCATCTATCGATAACCTCCATTGTCGCTATTTTTTTCTACTCTTCACTTGCTTCAACTGCAGTCGAGTTGCTATGACCAAGTGACTATATTGGGCATAAATAACCTCTGGCTGGTAATCTTGAAAAATAATATGATCTTTACATTTCTTTACTTCTTCAAAGAAATGTCCCATTAACACCATTGCACCGATTGGGTATGTATAATTTGATGGATCATTATACTCTTGCAACAGCGTGGATTTAGACATAGTGCATCGTAATAAATAATAATGCACTTTTTCTTGATTATTTTCTGGTGCAATGACAACAAAGACATCACCTTCTCTAACCATATCAGAGACACGATCACTATCATTGTCAATCATAGCCACTTCATTGTCCATTTTCTTGTCACTCACATTTCCAAATGGGGGCAATGGTGTCAATTTTTCGAGTTTCCATGGTTGAACAAATTTCTTAATTTGGTTTTCACATTCATCGATGGACTCTGTCTGATCAATACATGCATAACAAAAGCAAGAGCACTTTCGTTTCTCAATGCAATGTATATTTGTCATGTCCTTACTCCTAATTGAGTGTAAACTTCTTGTTTTATGGATTACACTGGCATTATATGGAAATGATCTATCAACATCACCCATTGCAATATTCCAAAAGTACCTTCTTGAGAAAAACACACACATATGTATGAGTCAAATTTTGAAAAATATTAAATATTTTTTTGATAACAAAATACGTGCACATATATGTATACACATATATATATCTACACATGTATAATATATTCTTAGTTAAATGTGTATGCTTACCTATGCACATGAGCCATCCTTGGGTTTGATACATGACTTAAATTGCCCTTGCACCAATTAACAACATCTAAAGAATTTGCAAGTCGACAAGCAGAGTGATTCAATTGATACCTCCTAAGTGCACGTTTTACGCATGCCCCAGCACCATCATGCTCTCCTTTTCCATGCCCCGTCTCAAAGAAATTCCATGTATGTCGAATGTTGATTTTCCTATGAAGACGAGACAACCAATAGAACGATCTTGCTGATTTAAATTGACCAGCACAACCATCTGACCATACCCAATGTTCTTTAAAAGTGACTCTTCGTTTCAACAATTCATTATAAATAACATTAAAACAATGTTGAACAAAACACGTGTCATGTGTTCAATCATCACTGATGTAGAAATGGTACTCCTTAATCACCTCACGATTATTTTCATCGCTATCAAAACCATCGACAACAAGCTTTGCGTGTCTATACAAAATATGCACAAATATCGATACTTGGTATGAATGATAATACTCACTTTGTATCTCCTTTTGTGGACTAAACATGTAATTCTCAGCAAAATCAACCACTGATAATATTGTTCCTTTTGGGAACACCTCACGTGATTTCTTGAACTGTAAATCCTGCCATCGTGCTATATGAAAATGCTTAATATATTTGTATATTTGCACCCTGAACTTCTCCATAAAAGATGTCACTGGAATCTCGTCATCAAGTAAAGTGATATTTTTTGATGTTGTGCTTGAATCCGCAACAGGAGTGTAAGTAAAATATTCATATCTCTTCCAATTCAGACTGAGATTTGACAGTCTGGGATCATTAGGATCAATGGGATACTTTTCATCATAGAGTGCCAAATGAGAACATTTGTCGCATTTTCTTCCACCAACACATTCTTTTTTATAAAATAATTCATTATTCTCTCGTGGACATAATATCTTTGATAAAAATTCACGAACACTTGAAGGAGGAGGGTCATTTGACCAATATTTTATGCCAAAATTTACAAATGTCTCATACAATAATTCGAATTCTACATGGTATCGACAAAAACATGTTTCTCGAACAGTGATAGGCCTGACATACCATGGTTTAAGCTTCACAAATGTGCTAAGGGAAATCTTCACATCAATATTACTCTCCATAAAGCTCTCGAATAATTCTACTTGACTGACCTGTGTTATATGTTTGGAATGAGATTCATAAACTCCCTTAGATATACGGCGTCGCAGTTGATCCTTTTCATTTGGCGACACACGAGAGTTCGAATCCAAAACTCTTTTACCCTATCCCTCACACCATCAAGAAGTCTATCATGATATGGACGCCTGCAGATATTAGCCCAACATGCTCCTTCATCATTCTCATCTATTTGAGTTCTAAATTTTGAATGCCTCCACAAAATTTTTCTTGATGTTTTAATCAATTTTGAAGTTGTTGACATCAACCGACTTGATGAAGTTCCTTTCACAACTGCACCTGTTAAAAGTGCTCTACGAGCATTCTTTGCAACATTAGATCGCCCTTTGGCTAGTATGCCAAGCGCTGATGTCACATTATTTGTTACCATTTCATTTGCTAAAACCTCTTTTTCACTTTTAATGCCCAATAATTCCACAGCATTTGTGAGAGATTTGTGCTTTATAAGTCCACGTAATATTTGAGCTTGTGCTATGATAGATAAACCTTCAAAAGTATGTTTCAATACAGATTTTACTTTATCTTGAACTGTCCTTTTAGCCAATGGTGGTCCCAATTCTTCAATTTTAGTTGCATCCATATTTTCTAGAAACTTGTAGTTGTATACAACGTTATTGGAACTTCCAATTAATTGCAGTGAAATTGGATGTGTGGTTGCTTCTTCTTGTGGATCTGATGTTGTCCCTGCATAAAAAACAATATTAAAACTTCTAATTTGAAATTGACATGTATACAAAATATAAAATTCAAATTGAAGAAACTAAATTGACTCACCAATGACATTGATATCAATTATATTCTCGTTGACAAGTTCCTCAACATTTCTCATTTCCTCGTCATTGTCATGTACCTCTACATCTATTTCACGATGCTCTACCTCCACATTTCTTTCATGCCTTAATATTTCCCTTTCCTCTCGCCATTTTTTTTGTGATTTCTCATTTTTCTCCTTTAAATCTTTTCTTTTTCGATCGTACTTTGATATGCAATTCCTTTGGTTTCCCATGTTCACACAATTGGAAACCTAAAATCCAATTCTATTTGGACCAAATACCTAACAAAACATAAAGAGTTCAAACTAAGTACTTCATGCTTTCATAGATTGCAAGATTGCAAAAATACTCCATGTCTTCATAGAGACATTACATGCCAAAATATTTCATGCATGCACCCAAAAACATTTCAAAAAAAAAATTTGCACCCACAAAAACTTTCAAAAAATATTTCCCACCCAAAAAACTTGAAATTTTTTTTTTTTGCCAAAAAAAATTTTGTGCACAGAAAATAGATTGGAGCACCCTCACTAGATTGACAGTCACCCCTAAAAGCCAGGCTCAAGAGGGAGAGCTAATTATAAGAAGGTTGGTAAGATAGATCAACCTTTGGTCATTTCCCCTGGCCAAAAAACCCCATTGGCTAGCACCTATAGCCTAGAAGTAACATAGCCAAAATTTTATATGTGGAAAATTCAATGAAAAATATAAGTAACATAGCCAAAATTTTATATGTGGAAAATTTACAAGCTACATATGTGCAAATTTCCAAACTACAGGGAAAGAATTCAGACCTCTGCAGTTTTCGTCGGAGTTGTGTGCAAACTTTCGCGCGAGAAAACTGTCGACCGAAAAATTGCGTCGATTTTTTATTGAAACATTTCATAAAACTCTTATATATATAACATTCAATAAAACTCTCGGCCGAGAGTTTTTATAACTCTTGTTCGAGAGTTTTATTTTAATAATATAACCAAAATTCTTCATTTGCGCGGCATTCTGCATGGTTGTTTTCGCGAATCCCATTTCCCATCTCTGCTTCCCTCAGATTCTGGGCGTTTGAAGGAGTTCTCAAGGAATGAGGAGGCTCCCTGAAGGAAGGAGATTTTGAATTTGGAGAGTGGATTCGCGGACGTCATCTTTGTTGAGGAGAGGCAAGACTTGTGGGAGTGGTCGTGTTATTGGTTGGAATCTGGCTATTGTTTGATTATGTGGATGTAATAGATTTAGATGGTTAGGAATGGATTATATGGATGGTTTTGAGATTGTTATGATAGTTTTTCTCTTAGTCATTGCCATCTATATTCTTATTGCCATATATAACCAACACAAGTCGAATGATTAGCCAGGAGGTGTATATGTTACACCAACCCTCTTCATCACAGGAGTCATCAGAGGATTCAAATAATCTGGAATCTACGTGGTGTTTTGCAAGATGGAGTACTCTATGGAGAAAGTGGGTAGATACTCTAATCATATCTAGGCCCTGTAAAAATTTTGGTTTCTGATTATGTGAAAGGTGGTGGACTGTTCCTGGGTGTTATTGTTGCTGTTGTTGTCATTTTTAATGGCATACTATTTCTGCCTGGTTTTTCCCATTGCTCCTTTCCATCTTTGTATTTTCGGTGATACATTTCAGGTTAATTTCAATTTTTTTTTGGGATGACAGTCTGGAGTTATACTTCTAGGGGATGCAATTCGGATGTTGATAATTGAATGCAGCCTGATTGGTTGGTAAGGAGGTGTCAAATATTAATAACTTATGGCCGTTTGAACATGGAAGGGATTAGGCTCTGTACTTGGCATCTTTGAGTTTTTCGTAATCACATAGCTTTTCTTTCTCTCGAGGTTGTATGAAGACTACCTCTTTTATGTACACTGACAGTTACTAAATATGGGCTGCTAGACTATATTAGATTGAGTGCTCAGATGATCCGCTGGAATATTTACCCTATGGGACTGTCATGCCTCATTATGTGAACGGTTTTTTCCTGAATATTTTATTGTAGTGGCGGATTTTTGATTTCATCAGTCTATTAAGTCACTGACAAATTTTTTTTAAGTGACTGACAAATCTGTCTCTGGGTGGTCATTGGGATTTTGTCTACTCAGAAGATTAGGGGGAGGGTCCCCTTGGGATTAGACTTTCCTCTTTCTGATTCTTCCTATCCTCTTCATTTAGTCCTCTTTTAAGTACTCACCCACGGCATGAGGTGTGGTGGCACCTGATATCTGACACCTGATTGTGGGGTTATTTCGGTCTGTGTCACTACCTTCTTTATTCCTCTTTTCCTTTTAGATGTACTTTGCCTATCTTGGATGAGAGCGTGTTTTCTTCGCCCATATTAATCTTTGCCTTATCCTTCCTAAGTCGCGCAAAAATACCATTTGTTTTGGCTATTTCTCCATCTTTTTGGCCAAACTCCTGAGGAGTGTCCCCTGATGTAGCTGTATTATAGAATCAATGTAATATTTTTTTACAGTGACGACAATGATATATCACTGTACTTCTAATGGATTAGAACATCAGGCAAGGTTATTAACACGCTTGGAAGCCTTCACCTGGCAGTAAAGTTATGGATGTATTAAAATCAACACCGACTCAGGAGGAGCAGTCAATTGAACATGAGATTGATGATTTAATCATCCAAAGTGCTTTTGGTAACAACAAGCCGGAAACCATGAGCTCCCAAGAATGCTGTAATAGAAATATACGCAGAAGACGACGCAAGAAAAAGAAGAACTATTACAAACACAGGATGGAGATAAATGAAATTTATTTGGACTATGAAGACTTGCATAGGAGGGTGGAAAGCTTGCAGAAATGTGTTGTAATTGGACGGTGGATGTTTCCTGACAATAGCGATTTAGATAATCTTGTTTGAATTTGGCACAATTTATTTTTCTTATGTTGGTTTTTGTAGGCGAGCTAGATTTCGTTTTGGTTGGATCCACATTCATCATCAATACTGTGCATCTTTTGGAGCAGTCATGGGTTCACACTTGGTTTTCACAAGCGAGCCTGATCTGAAGACTGACATCTGAATGTCATAATTGTGCATCAGGAGAGATGGTTTCTTCTAGCTGTTTCTTTCATAACATCATATTTTTTATTCTCATAAGATGCAATGGCTTATAGCTTTCTACAGGGCCAACATTAGACACATCAAGCAAGCCTGTTTTTTTCTATGATTATTATGTTTTTTCTTCAATCCTGATGAGTTCAGAAACAGATGGCAACATTTCCACTTATTAAGGGCTGATTTGTTGATTTTTCTTTATCTAGACTCGCAATCTTTTTGGGATGTTATGCACCCATATTTGTATGATCCCCACATACTGTTCTCACTTCAAGACTCCTCCTTTCTTAGAAGTTGTCACTTTGGAAACTGTTTCGGATCCGGTTTTCTTATCACCACATGATGGGAATGTAATGTTTTGTTAAATGCACCGTTAAATAAATGAATTTTCATTCCATGCTAAACAAGATACAAACATTATGGAAGGATTGACATTTCTTCCAATGAAGTAGAATAACTTGATAAATTGTGTGATGGTTATCACTGTTGATCAGATGTTAAAGAAGAGAATTTCTAGCATATGCTTTATAAGACCACTTGGGTAAATAGTGATTAATCCTCAAACCAACTATTAGATTCGTTTCTTTCCAATTTCTTGCTGCTGTGTTCTTGCTAGTTATGATAGGTGCTGAGTTTATTTAAATTAATTGTGATGGGACATTCTTGAAGCCAGATTCATAATGTCCTGAAAATCCTTTCCTCTCTTATGCTCACGAAGATCCTTTAACATTATTACAACTTGGTATTGTTTCTACTGCCCCTTATACCACAAAAGTAAATGTTGAGGTAGTATTTTGCTATATTTAATGTCACATAAGGCAAATATTTTCCTTCCTAGCACAACCATTTGGCCTATAAGATGGATTTGGCCTAATGATTAATAAATCTAATATCAAGAATTGTTTTTTCCATAAAGGTTTCCAGGTTAATTTAGGGTATCCATGTGTCCTATTTTAGTGTTGCTATTATCCTCTAATTCCTCTCTTTCATTTTATAATATAAAAAGGACATTTTTCTTTTAATATGACGTCATTCAAAAAATAAGTTAAAAAATAATTTATGGTTTAAGGTGGTCTATCTTCTTTAAATTAAAGTAATTTTACAATCCATGTGGTAAAAACCAATCCTTTTGTAAAAGTCTATTGTTAGAGCACTCATTATTAAAAGTTGATCGCTAAAATTCTAATTTACTCATTTATGTAGTAATGGTAGTAATAGACAAATAATAAGACAAACACTAGTGGTCAAAATCAACTTCTTATCACAAAGATAAAAATCTGATCAATTTGAAGAAAACCACTTAAAATAATTTTAGAAATTAAAATAAATAAAAAATATTATATACATTAATAAGCTATAATTTATCAATGCACACCAGGGAACGTGGCACCCTGTGTACTTCCTGATGGGGTTCACTTGGGCAGCCCATGTGGCTCCCGGTACTCGCATTTATTTGGCTCTTAACTCACCACCCTGCGCGAACGTTAATTCTCTCGGTTGGCTCGCCAAGCGCCTAGTTATGGCGGTTCTATGTGAAACGGATTACATTTGCAATGGCTCGACTGGTGTGGCGGACGGTCATGGATCTCCTCCTCCCCTGCACGCGATTTTCTCTCTAGGCTGTGCTGATGCAAGTGTTATAACGAACACTGGGAGGCGTTGTTCGTTAGCCGCTTGCTTTGAACCGGTTCCGGATTATCATTTTTCTCACAGTCCGTGGTGCAGTGTCAATCCTCCCTCTGTTCGTGGTCTCAGTGGTCTGGTTCCTGCTCCCTCAGCTCAGCCCAGTGGCGTCCCGGATTTTCATTTATCCCCTGCCAATTCAGTTTGTTTCGTTGAGCCTGGTCCTGCGTCTGTCACCATGCCTCGTCTCCGCGAACGCATGAGATGCAGACGCGGACCCAGTCGTGGGCAATCCAACCAGCGGCGCCCTCCTCCTAGCCATGGCTCTGTCCCTACCTTGCCAGAAGAAGATGGAGCCCCTGTACCTGAGTTTTGTGTTGATTCCGTCGTTGCTCCCGTCGCCCCCGCCCCTCCACCCCCTGCTCGTGAGTCTCCCTGCGTCTCTCTCCCTCCGGTCCCTTCTATCGCTCCTCGGCCCCTTCGACCCTCCATCAGACAAACCTCTCAGCGTGCTGAGCTCCGGTTTGATTGCACCTCCTGCAACGCTACGCTCACTGCTTTTATCACTGTAACACTTCGTGAAGAAGTTCCCAATTTGGCTCCGCCCTGTTCTGCTACTCCTCTCTCCCCTCCTAGCTCCAGCTCCCCATGCGCGGCTCCAGCCACTTCTGTTCCTCCTTCTCAGCACGAGTACAGCATGGCGATGGGGTGCACCGGTAGAGGGAGAGCTCTCAGCGAAGGACAAGAGGACAGAAGCGACGCTTATGCCTGCAGAGTCATCGAGGAACCTCCCTCTCCTACTCATGGATAGCAGCTGCAAAGTCACTCAGGTTTTTTTGTTCTGTTTCTATCGGAATCATATGCTTCCAAGCTTTACTACTCTGTTGCATAAGCATCATGGATAGCAGCTGCAAATTCACTCAGGTTTTTTTGTTCTGTTTCTGTCGGAATCATATGCTTCCAAGCTTTACTGCTCTGCTGCATAAGCATCATGGATAGCAGCTGCAAAGTCACTCAGGTTTTTTTTGTTTTGTTTCTGTCGGAATCATATGCTTCCAAGCTTTATAAGTACCGTACTATTTTTAGTATTTACTTTCATGTTAGCTTGTTTTGTGTAAACTTAAAACCGGTTTCCCTTTCATGGGCGGTTCAGACTTTGTGGTTTAAAGGACTGGTTTCCCATCCTGGGCAGTCCAGACACTCTTTGACTTGCTTGATTATCAAGCCCAGTGCTCAGACTCACCAAGCTGACGCTGTGGCAGTTTTGTACCAGTAATTTTATACTTAATAGAATTAGTCATACTTAGAAAAAAAAAAGAAGCTATAATTTATTAAAATCCAATGTTAAACATTTTTAAACGTTTTGGCCTCAATATTTTATTCAATATGCAATAGATTTAATGGATGTTTTCACACATAATTATTTTTTGCATTATATAGGTTATAAAATATCCATTACAAGCCATCTAATATTAAATAATTTGTATTTATACTTCATAGCATCATTTCAAAGCTATATGACTAGCTCTATGCATTCAACACAATATACAACAAAAAAATCTTGAACCCTCCTCTTGAGTTGACATAAAAAAAACTCTACTCCTCCTTTGACATGATTTTGTGATGTATCTATATAACTTCACATTATATCCATTTCAGTTCTCTAATATAAATTAGTTGGATATTAGTTTGAATTTTGATTAGTTTAATTATATAAATTTAATTATTGATAAAATTAGATAACATTAATTTATCAAAACAATTTTTATTATGTTATTTTTAAAGTTGTTGAAATTAAAAAAAAATATAAAATTATAAAATTAAATTATAATTTCATCTTTAATTATTAAATTTTTACTTTGATTTTTTTTGTAAGTTTAGCAAAGCCTTTCTATTTTCCATTAATCAAAAAAGAGAAAAGTAGGTTATAATGAATAATGATGGAAACCAGGTCTGTTGGCCACCTTAAAGAGTTATAGGCCAACCAAAATTCATAAATTTTGACCCTAATACTGTTTTCTATATCCAATTTACTATCCATTACATACAAGAACTTCAGAAATTAAATGCTACCTATAATATGCATGTCAAAATGACAAAAAAGAAAATGATTTCATAAAACTCAATCATCAGATCGATCGATATGTGTCAAGTCCTTAAAATTGGAGCTAGACGTATCCACTTGATTCATACTTTTCAATTGGCACTTCCTGCGGCCTAGGAAGAAGTTATGGTGGTGTTGCAGAAGGTGGATTTCTTGGATATCCCTTCTCATTTAAGCTAAAATAGAGGCAGCGTTTGCGTCCCCTCCAATTTCCTGAACATTGACTATGGCATTTGCCAGTCTATATTTCAATGTCCAATAAGTATGGATAGACTATTGAAATAATGACAGTCTACTTCTAGTATTACGTGGATCCCTCAAAAACTCCATTTCCTCCTCTTGTATTTCACCCTCCTTTTGTTGAAAATGCAGCAAGATGATGGAGCTTGGTGAAATGAAGTCGCCTTCACCAAGTGGGCCCGCAAGCTATTTTTGGAAAGTGAAAGGTCTGGTAAATTCCCATGCAGTCAAGGGGTATGATGTGGTCTTCAGCGAAGGAAAGGATTTCCTACGCAGGAAGACTACTGGAGAGACTCGGAAGATAGGGGTTCGAACCAAGAACCTTTATCAGTTGCAAGTAGATGGCTGCGCAGCAATGGCATGCAAAGCAGGAGGAGTGGTGAGCCGGGATGATGAGGGTGAACTGTGGCACCGGAGATTGGGCCACCTTCACCATGGAGCTTTGAAGATCCTGCAGCAGATTTCTACTGGGCTTCCTAAGAGCACCCTTGCGCAGTCAGATCAGTGCAAGGGGTGTACTTTAGGAAAGTTTGTGAAAGCCACCTATCACGAGAAGGATAGTCGCGCCACGAAGATCCTTGAGAGAGTTCACATAGACGTGTGTGGTCCTTTCTCAGTAGCTTCGACAGCAAAGCACAAGTACTACGTGATCTTTGTTGATGATTTCTCTCGAAAGTGCTAGATCTTCTACATGCAGAAGAAGAGCGATACATTCGCTAAGTTCTGTGAGTTTAAAGCACTGGTCGAGAAGGAATCGGGGAAGAAGGTGAAGGCTCTCAGGAGTGACAATGGTGGTGAATTCATCTCGGCTGAATTCAAGGACTTCTGCAGCACAGAAGGGATTCGGAGAGAGCTCATCGCACCCCATAACCCACAGCAGAACGGGGTGGCTGAGCGGAAGAACATAACTATTGTGGGTGCTGCACGGGTGATGTTGCATGATCAGGGCCTACCCCTTCACTTGTGGGCTGAGGCATGCAACACAGCAGTATATGTGAAGAATCGTTGTCCTCACAAGATTCTTGGCATGAGTACACCAGAGGAGGCTTATTCTGGCAAGAGCCCCGACATTTCCCATTTGCGGATTTTTGGCTCTCTTGTCTACATGCATGTGACGAAGGATGCAAGGAAGAAGTTGGATCCAACCGCTGAGGTTGGAATATTGTGGGGTACACTGATACACCACACAACTATCGGGTTTATGTGTCAGACAGTCGCAAGACTGTTGTGCGACGGGATATTAAATTTCAGGAGCAGAAAGCCATGCAGTGTTCGCTTGAGAGGGAGCCACACTTGCATGCAGAGGAGGAGTTGTTAACTCCCAAGGATGAGTCTCTGGATGTGGATCAGCCAGTATTTCATGATAGATCCAAACACATCGACATCAGGTACCATCATATCAGAGACTGTGTTCAGCGGAGGATCATGATGCTTTCATATATTCCCACGGAGGATCAGGATGCAGACATCTTGATGAAGGCGCTCACCAGGAGAAAATTCGAGTTTCACAGAGGCAGGATAGGGGTTGCAGATAATCCATATCTTGCTGAGAGGGAGTGTTAAAAATGCAGCAAGATGATGGAGCTTGGTGAAATGAAGTCGCCTTCACCAAGTGGGCCCGCAGGGTATTTTTGGCGCAAAGTCTATTTTTAGACTGTCTATTTTTAGACATATGGATCATGGACCGGGAGATGCAATATGCTATTCTTGGATGATTGGTCAAGTTGGTAAAAATAGATGGACCTCTATTTTTAGCATTTAGGTCGAAGTCTATTTTTAGACTGGCGGGCTAAAAATAGAACAATTAAATATTATTTACCCTTAATAATATTTGGACTCTAAACTTCAGTTTACTCTCTTGGAGCACTTCAGTTTGACCCCCGGATGTGGGGCATGCAGCTGCCAGAAGGATTTACGCTTTTCCTATGGGTTAGGTGAGCTAATGCATGGTTGACTTCAGTTAGAGCTCAAGTGGCAGAGTTCGGTGGAGTTGATGCGACAATTAATGGAGATGGTGTTCTGGTTAACTAGTTGAACTAGTTGTATTTAGTTTAACTGGCTAATACACTAGAGATGAGTTGTGTAAATTAAATATTATTTAATTCAATAATTATTAACTCATTATTCAACTAAAGAACACATCAATTTAACTCAGTGCATGGACAGTTCAGTGGCGACAAGTGAAAGAGGTAGATGAAAGGTTGAGATAGCTATCAATTGTGACATTAGTTTTGCATGAGATTTGCACCACACTTGGAGGAAATTACCAATGAGAATTGCGTAGTTGGAGCTAGTGAGATTCGAACTTGGATCTCTCATTAGACCAGCGTTGATTGCACAATAGAGGCAAGCAATTAGTGGATGAGTTTTGAACCTTTGACTTGTTCAAAACCAATCTAGTTTGTGTGTAGCTTTGTGAGATAGTACTGAGTACTTGTGAGGAGTATTGTGCTATGTATTTGCTGCATGTTCTCTCCATATAATATACAAAATAGCTGAGGGGTTTTTAGCTATAAGCTTTCCCCATACATACTGTGTTAATGTGTGTGATGAATTGATGTGGAATCGCTTCTATTCTTTCCGCATGTGACGATTAATTGTAGAAGAGATTATGTGTTATGCATGCAATTCGAAATTGATGTGTGATCAGGTTAATCTCCATTGAATAAGTGATTTATTTAGCAAATTTCTACACCTCTTTGGTTTCACAGTCATGCTCCCAACCTGAAATGAGTTATTTTACTTGAGAAGGAGTACCTGACATGTAGATATCAAAAATATTTTCAATAATTTCTTCCCCTCCTGTTCGGGCCCTCTTTGGACTTACTCTTGTTCTTATTTCCTTTTTCCTATGCAAAATTTTACACTGCTTGACCTTTCACCATTCTGTCTTACAGGTGGAGTACCAATCGTTGGATTAACTGACACTGTCGAGGCGAGTACGAAACCATGGCTAGACGAACACCTATATATGATTTAAAAATACCTGTGAAGTGTAACATAATTTCAATAATTTATTTAGTTAAATAATAGAGGAAAAGATCCTGATTACCGAGAGTAGCATCCTCATTTTTAGCAGTGTAATGCATGTCATCATTCCTTATTCCAATCATCCGTAGAGCTATGAAGGTTGCAATAGGAAGGCTAGGAGAGGCTATCATTTTCCAAAGAAACAGAAATTTCCTTAACTATTGCGAAAAATCATGCATGGATAGAGTGTTTCCATTCTCTTGCATCGTGTGTACTAACACATGGAAGAGACTCCACTTAATAGGACTGAAACTCCACAGAATAGGACAAGAACCCCACCGACCAGACTCAAATCCCATAAAGTTGGACAAGAACCCCTAGAAATTGGACTGAAACCCAACAAAACAAATGGATTGACAACAATCCAACCCTTTCGAGACCAGACTTTAGTAGTTCCACCATTACAATTAGGGCCCAAACCCCTCCTCTTTGTAACATTGTAAAAAATCTGAATAGGAAAAACCCTGGATGGGGTATCTAACAAAGTGCTACCCGTGAAAATGTCATTGGAGGCCATACACTGAACTTCATAGGATTGGCAAGCCAAGCTGTGAAGGTTACAGACAGGGCAGAAGGCCAGTCTAGTAATGGAGATGGGGAAATGAGTAATAGGATAAGAGATGAGGAAATTCAAGATGGGGGAAAAGCAACCAGAGCCGATAGGAGGCCATGCAGAGCCAATTGAAAGACATTCAGATTTAAATTGGGTAAAATAAGGGTCGAGGAAATGAGCGACCTTCGTAGAAACTGGGACGTTAACACCAAGCTCCTTAACAATAACTAGAATATACTAGAAAATAGAAAAATAAAAACCCTCATCCCCCATACAGAAGAGGTAAGTAGGTTTAGAATAAAAAACACAGAAGAGGACAACAAGAAAATTTTCATATACTCCCCAATCCTTAATACAACAATAGTTCAAAGGCTTAACGACTGTAAAATTCCGCATTAATTTTAGTAAGTTGTCCCAAAATCCATGTACATCAAACAAAACCCCCATAATTTTTCATATCTTTCATACGCAGAAAATAGAAATGAGGTGAAGACATGAATTATGTTTCCTATCGCAGCAACAAACATGATACAAAGGCTATGAACATACCCGAATTTAAGCACCACATAACCATCGTCCAACCCTTCAACTGCTCGCCGACTTCCTTTTCTAATCTCAACTTCACGTTTAACTACCAGACCATATTACCACCTTCAACATTACCACCTTTAGCCTTCGTAACATTCCTTACATGCCAGCCCTGTTTCCAACACCCTTCTGACACCGTGAGTTTTCTACCACCCGCATTTAATTCCGTCATTATTTGGCATGGGTGGTAGTACCCACCATCGTCTCCTCATGTCCACATCAACTATCCATGTGGTACGCACGAGCTCGTGCCACCTCGTCATTCGAATTAACCAGTTGGCACCCCGATCAGGGATCCCGAGTATCCTCGTTATCTCTATCAACAATTTCCTATAGAGATTGTAGCTTCTCCACCTATACCATTTTGGCTTGGTTGATGTCCAGTTGTCACACCCCCATGAGTAAAACTCTAGTTCTCCAAGTAGTCAGTTGCTTCATTCCCTGATCTGTGAATATGTGATGAGATAAGGTAACCAATGCTTGGAAGAATATCATTTATTTCCTAAATTAGACGAGTTGTTCACCAGCTTCGACTAATTTTCTCCCAACCTGTCCCCTACTGCAACTTCTACAGAACACTTGTTACCATGGCTGAATCCCCCTCTACTATAGTCCTCTGATATTGTTCTCTTACAACTATCAAAATGCCTTGTTTTACCACTGTGATTTTGGCTTCGTTATTTGTAGCGAATCCAAAATCGGTCACATAAATTCTACTTACTAAACCCTTTGAATCACGAAATATACCTCTTTCTCCTGCTTGACCCAAATTACCTTTAGAGGCCCCATCATAATTAAGATTAATAACCTCCTATTGTAGAGCATTGAATTAATCGTGTGGATGTCTTCCCAAAGGTTTTTTTTTCCATGAGGCTGGGGCGAGCATTTGGGGTTTCAAGTTAAGCATAGCTAAAATCCTATCCTCATGCCCATTAGCTTTCTAGCCAACTTCATGCCATTTCTCGGTGAGGATAGTTTCTTTGATATTCTCGAGAACCACTTTCCATATCTCTTCAATTTGTCGATACTCATATCTGAATTTTCTCCAATTTCTTTCTTTCCAGGCGACCCATATGAGAAATCCCATAAAGAGTCCCCACGCTATGTTAAGAACAAGGCTTTTATACCCTCCTTTTCTCCAGACTTCAATTGTATGCCTGAGGCTCTTGTTGTCCCTATCTGTTTATTGAAAGTGGGAGGAAAGGTTTTTCCACAAGGTCTCAACGACAAAGAAGTTATTCAATAGGTGTTCCAATGTTTCTACATTCTTCTTACACATAGTATATGTCAGTCGGCCAAGAACTTTTAATTTCCTTACAATAGTTAAGGAAATTTCATTCTTCTATTCTGAGATTATTTTCCACAAATATCTACCCCATTGTATCCATATTTACCAGAGCTTAGCTCCCATAACTTGATTTAGCAAATATGGATCTCTTAACCCCAAGCCTCCGGTCCTTTTTATTTTCGTAAGCTTATCCCATGAAAGGAGAACCCATTTACAGGCTTGTTGAGATCCTTGCCATAGGATGTTTTTAAACGTCTTAGCCATATCATTACAATAGATTTTAGGCGTTTCCAATCCAGAGAGTTGATAGATGGGAATGGATTGTAAGATTGTTCTTACCATAACAACTCGACTCAAAGCATTAAGCACCTGAAATGCCCAATTTTGAAGTCGAGCTTATATGCGATTAATGAGATATTTCCACCCAGAGACCCGAAGAGAATTTAGATTGAGAGGGATTCCTAAATATTTCATAGGGAAGGATCCGATGTTGAATCCCAAGGTAGGCAATAGGAATCTTTGGGAGAGAATATTAGTATTAAATATAAACACATTTTATTTTTCATTATTGATAAGAGTTCCAGAGGCTTCCATGAAATATTTAAGAATGGATAGAATTTCCTTAGATTCTTTTAGAGTGGCTTGACAGAAGAGCATAATGTCATCTACAAACTGTTGGTGCGAAAGTTTTAAACCTGCCCCCCAAAGATTAAGGCCTTTAAGTTGACCTCCCTGGATCTTACTTTTAATATGTCAACCAAGGCCTTCTGCTGCAATAATGAAAAGGAAGGGGGAAAGTGGATCCCCTTGTCTTAAACCCTAGGTAGCATTAAAGGGAGTTGAAGGAACTCCGTTAAGAAGAATAAAGTAATTAGGAGAAGAAATAAAAGGCATTATCCAATAGATCCATCTTAAATCAAATCCAAACACCTCAAGAATAGCTTTAATATAATTCCACGACCTCCAGACAGGGCTCCTCTGCACGACAACAACAAATGGATAAGGTTGTGGAGGAGTACGGGGACATCTTCACCTCACCCATAGGGGTTCCTCTGCACTGTCAGGTCAAGCACCCGATTGATCTGACCCCAGGTGCGTCGCTACCCAATGGACCGATCTATCGGTGCTCTGTTCTGGAGAATGATGAAATCAAGAGGCAGATTCAGGAGCTGTTGCAGAAAGGTCACATCAGACCAAGTTCATCACCCTATGACAAAGAAATGTATTCCATTGTGCAAGCCTGTCGACACCTGGTTTCACCTCCATCTCAAGAAAGAACAAAGGGGAGAAAGGCACAAAGCCTCTGAAACCCTCCACCAATACAACCCCCACCAACACTGCCTCGACCCAGCAAAACAACTTTGAAGTTCTGAGCAATATTGACTCATTGGAGCACCCTATAGTCTCCCAGGCCCCCACTGATCAAGATCCGTCATTATTAAGTCAATCTTTGATTACAACCAACGCCCCAAGCACAACCTTGGATTCAATCCATGCCCAGGCACCGCAACACAAACCATAATCCTCTCCCATTCAGATTAATACCAGCCACACCTCACTGCAAACTCCTCAATGCACAGAAATGCAAACAGAGCAGCCATCCTCAACCACTTCAAACAATCCTCTGGAGGAGATCCTAGGCGATCTAGATCTCCAAAAGGTCAATGAGCAATGGTCCAAACCGGGAGTCGATGCCATTCCCCAAGAACACTTGGAGAAGATAGAAATGGCATACCTGCAGCTGGAATACATCAACCAAAATGCAGCCAAAAGGCAATGGGGAAATAGCAGCCAAACGGGCATTCAAGCCAACCTGGATTTGGATCAATACAAGCCACAAGGACCAGGAAGAAAAAGAGGGCGCAAATCCAAAAGACACCAAATACAAGAACCAGGCAGACGCCTAATCAATGAAGGAAAAATCAGGGCCTTGGTCCTATCTGCTCCAAAGGTAGCTCAATGAAAATCACAACCTGGAACATCAGGGGGCTCAACGGCACCACCAAAAGAAGGATCTTGAAAAACCGCTTATTCTCGCTACACCCAGACATCATACTTCTTCAAGAATCAAAATTCTCTCCCAAAGGCACAGAGACACTCAAAAAACTTGTTTCCAACAGTCATCACTGCATAAGCATAGATTCTATCGGGCAAGTAGGAGGGTTACTCACGTTCTGGAACAAAAGAAAATTCTTCTTGCAGAATGCTCTGTCCACCAAGCACTCATTATCGATCATTTTCAACATGCCAGACTCATGGCAATCGATCTACATCACCAACGTGTATGGACCCCAACGAATCCAGGAAAAGCTGAAGATGTTGCTAGACCTGGACGAAGTCAGACAACACCATGGGGCAAACCACTGGATTTTAGGCAGAGACTACAACATGATCACCAATCTAGCAGAAAAAAAGGGAGGCTTACGAAGATTGGATAAGGACTCGGAAGCATTCAACACCTTTATTGTTGAATCCAAACTCATTGACATCTCCACAGTCAATGGTCTGCATACCTGGAATAATAAGCAAGGAGGAAACAGGCAGATAGCATCAAGGCTCGATAGGTTCCTCATGTCGGAATCCATTCTGCTGCAAAATATCGACATGGAGGCCAACATTCTGCCTATCAGAGGATCTGATCACTGGCCAGTGCAGATTCACTTCACCAATTTGGATAAGCCCCACAACAGACGATTCAGATTTTAAGCCTTCTGGACAGAGCACCCATCATTCATGCAAAACATACAACGCCGGTGGACTCAAGCCACCATAAGGAGCGACAATATCATGTACATATTCCAGCAGAAGCTCAAAACAATAAAAATCAACCTCAAACGCTGGAACAAAAACACCTTTGGCGACATATTTCAAGCCAAAAAAGAACTCGAGGAAAAAATGGCCAACCTCCAACAATCTTTGATCAAAGAAGGGCCCAATGATGAAAGAATAGCTCAAGAATCAAATCTGCAAAGGCAATGGGAAGAACGGTTAAAACAAGAAGAGCTGCTGTGGAGGCAGAAGTCGAGGGTGCAATGGTTAAAACAGGGAGAACGCAACACTAGTTTCTTCCATAAGTCAACCATCCAGCATAGAGCACATAATCGCATCCTCTCCCTCAAAAAAGCTGATGGCGATCAAGTTTATACAAGGGAGCATATAGGATCTGAACTCAACTCTTTTTTCACTTCTCTTCTCAACGATCCCATTCAAGATAGAACCCAAGCCATCAATGAAATTATCGCTGCCATTCCCAACTTAGTTACAGAGGAGCAAAACTCCCTCCTTCTAAGAGAATTCACTGAGCAGGAGATTGAAGAAACAATCTTCAACATGGCCTCGAACAAGGCTCCCAGACCAGACAACTTTACAATCGAATTCTTTAAAGCTTGCTGGCCCATTATTAAGGTTGACCTTCTCAACCTAGTAAGGAACTTTCATAGAACCAAGAAATTTTTGCCTGCCATCAATGCCACATTCCTCACCTTAATTCCCAAATCAGACCAGGCTGACTCCCCCGACAAGTTTCATCCCATAGCCCTTTGTAATGTCCTTTACAAAATCCTTTCCAAACTAATGGCTAGCAGACTTAAATCTGTCCTCCCCTCAATCATTTCTCAGGAACAAACTGGCTACGTTGAAGGTAGGCAGATCACTGACAGCATAATCCTCACTCAAGAAGTGTTGCATTCTCTCAAAACAAAAAGGACTCCAGGTATGCTTATCCAGCTTGACCTTTCAAAGGCCTTTGATAAAATCAGCTGGCACTATATGAGAGCAATCCTCCGGGCTTTTGGATTTAGTCAGCAATGGAAAAATTGGATAATGGAACTGGTCTCAGGTGCTTTCTTTTCAATGCTACTGAATGGAGGACCCCTTCAACCCTTCATTCCGTCCAGAGGTATAAGGCAAGGAGATCCCCTGTCTCCGTTTCTCTTTGTCATTATGGCAGAAGGGCTAGGAAGATCCTTAGCCAAGGCAAAACAACGGAATCAACTCAAAGGCATCAAACCGGTACACCAAGGACCCACAGTAACGCATCAGCAATTCGTAGATGATACAATGCTCATGGGCGCCCCCATAGTGCAGGAAGTTCGAACCATCATATTTTGTGGAAAACATGAGGTCACCTCTAACGATAGAAGAAGCTTTGGATTTTAAAGATCAAATAGAGGATGATGTCATTAGTAATTTCATTAATAAATCACAAACTACATCTCACTTGCAATGTCACATGATTGAGGCAGCATTCGACAATAAAGAATAAGAAGATCCTTTTAAAGACATCCATGATCAAGCAATACCTACTACCTCTGTGAATAATACTAAGGTTGTAGAAATTGAACCAGGAAAAACCTTGAACATTAACAAGAATCTCACTGTTGAACAAGAAGAGAAATTGGTCCAATTATTACGAAAATACAAAGTAGCCTTTGCATGGGATTACCCCGATATGAAAGGAATTGACCCACAATTATGTACTCACCACATTTACATTGAAAAAGACGCAAGACCCATTCTTCAACCTCAAAGTCGACTGAATCCTCACCTTAAGGATGCTATGAAAGATGAATTACAAAAATTATTGGATGTCAATTTTATCTATCCAATATCTGATAGCAAGTGGGTCTCCCCATTAGTGGTGGTACCTAAAAAGAATGGAAAGTGGAGGATATGTGTAGATTACCGTGAACTCAATAAAGAAACACAAAAAGACCACTTTCCTCTTCCTTTCATTGACCAGGTATTAGACACATTGGCAGGAAAGAAGTTCTTTTCATTTCTGGATGGCTTCAGTGGATACAACCAAATTCAAATTGCCCCTGAAGACCAGGACAAGACTACTTTCACCTGCCCATGGGGTACATTTGCCTACCGAGTCTTACCTTTTGGCCTATGCAATGCTCCTGCTACATTTCAAAGGGAAATTCTCAGCATCTTTGCAGACTTAATAAATGAAGGTCTCGAAGTATATATGGATGATTTCACTCCTTATGGGGATGATTTTGAACCTACATTGCAAAATCTAGAAAAAGTATTGCAAAGATGTATAGACACTAGGCTTTGTTTAAGCAATGAAAAATGTCTTATGATGATGACTGAAGGAGTTATCTTAGGCCATTATATTTCAGCAGAAGGAATTCAAGTAGATCCAACTAAAATTCAAATACTCTTGTTAATTCCTACACCTACTACACAGACAGAGGTACGTAGCTTTCTTGGATTTTCTGGTTATTATAGAAAATTTATAGAGCATTATTCTCGAATAGCTGCACCTTTATATGCGCTGACTAGAAATACTGATTTTGTTTGGACAGACAAATGTGACAATGCTTTTAATGATTTGAAGAAGCTCGTTGCAACAACCCCTGTGCTGAGGGGCCCAAATTGGAATTTACCATTCCAAATTTCATCTTACGCCTCAGACACAGCAATTGGAGCAGTACTTGGGCAAGAGGAAGACAAAAAGCCATATGCAATTTACTACATTAGCAAAAATCTGACCCCTGCCGAATTAAACTATACTGTGACTGAGAAAGAATTTTTGGCTGTAGTTCACGCTATAAATAAATTTAGGCATTACATAACTGGGTATCTTGTAGTGCTTTACACAGATCACTTTGCCATTAAGTTTTTAGCAAATAAACCTGTTACGAATGGGAGAGTAACTAGATGGCTAATTTTACTGCAGGAATTTGATATCACGATCAAGGATCGACCGGGCAAAGAGAACCCTGTAGCTGACTTTCTGTCCAGGATGCCAAAGCCAATAGATGTAGAACCAGTTGAAGATCACTTCCCGGATGAGCATCTCTTCGTTGTTACCACCAGAACACCATGGTATGCTGATATAGCGAACTGTTTGGTAATAGGTAAATTACCCAAACATCTATCCCTTAATGAACGAAAGCAAATAATACATCGTAGCACCCGTTTTTCATGGATAGGAGGTTACTTATTTCATACAGGTGCAGATATGAAAATAAGAAGATGTGTTAGGGACGATGAGGTATATGATATTTTGAAAGCGTACCATGACAGATAGTGTGGCGGACACTTTGCAGATCGTAGAACAGCACATAAAGTCCTACGGACTGGCTATTATTGGTCTAATATCTTTAGAGACGCAAAAAAATTTGTGCAGGCCTGTGATAGCTGTCAAAGGGCTGGTCGACCTGGGCAGTCTGATGAAATGCCCTTGAACCCTCAACTAGTGATTGAACCCTTCGAACGTTGGGCCCTTGACTTTGTTGGTCCTATTAGCCCTCCATCGAACCAGAAAACATATATCCTAGTTGCTACTGAATACGTTACTAAATGGGTTGAAGCAGAGCCTCTTTCAAAAGCTACAGAGGATTCCGTGATACATTTTATTTTCCAAATTTTCGTGCGGTATGGCCTCCCACGAGACATAATCACAGATGGGGGACCACAGTTTATAGGTAACAAATTGGCTGAAACATTACAAAATTACCATATTCAGCGTAAAATTACAACTCCCTACCACCCACAGGCCAACGGCCAAGTCGAAAGCACGAATAAGGTAATCGAATCTATACTGACAAAAACGGTTGCTTCACATAGGCGAGATTGGGCCTACAGACTACCAGAGGCATTATGGGCGTACCGAACGACATGGAGACCTACCACAGGACATTCGCCATACCAGTTGGTATTTGGAAAAGAACCCATCTTTCCTATCGAATTTGAAATTCAGACATTACGAACAGCTCAAACGATAGGTCTAAATTTAGATGAAGCACAACAAAAAAGACTGCAGCAACTGAATGAATTGGATGAAATCAGACTCTCTCCTCTTTAGCACACCGCATTAATCCAGCAACAGAGAGAAAAATGGCATGACGCCCACATTAAACAAAGGATCTTCCACGAAGGAGATTGGGCACTTCTATATGATTCTCGGTTTCAGGATTTCCCTGGAAAACTCCAGACTAGGTGGCTTGGACCCTACGAAATTTAGAAAGTGCATGATAACGACACTCTCACACTAGTCACCATTGATGGATATGGGCATTCCTTTAAGGTTAATGGCCATCGAGTTCGATTATATCGTAAGTCGCTTACCCGTGAATCCTTTTGCCAGCAGTGAAGGGAAGACTCCACCATTGAAATTCTTGCTGAAGGGGAGAATCCCTCTCCCGCGCCAGTTTGATAAATTGGTTTTTTTAATTTTTGTACATAATGCATTCTTTTTTTTCTGTTTTTGGAATTCGTTTCCTTGTTAATACTTCTTTATTTCGTTTGAATTTAGTTTCTTTAAAAACAAAAAATAATAAAAATTATGTGTTTTTTTCGCGTTGTTGTTCCTTTCTAACGGAACATCACTTCTGCTGTTCCTTTTGAAAGGAACAGCAGTTTCGTAGAGTGTTTTTGCTGTTCCTTTTAAAAGGAACAACACCTTCGTAGGATTTTTTTTCCGTTCCTTTCGAATGGAACAGCAGTTTCGTGCAGTGTTTTTGTTGTTCCTTTCAAACGGAACAGCATGTCCGCAGAGCATTTCCTTGTTGTTCCTTTTGAAAGGAACAACAGTTTCGGAGATTATCTTTGCTGTTCCTTTTAAAGGAACAACACTTTTTGAACGATTGTTTTAAGTTTGTATTTAAAGCACGATTGTTTTGAACGATTGTTTTAAGTTTTCAATACAAAAATACAAAGAAAAAATAAAGCACTTCCTCAAGTATGTATGAAGGACAATGGTTCCATGGGTTACAAAACAACTCTGTCAAGGTTATGGACACTTGTGGGCAGCAGAGCTCTGTTAATGGTATTGAAGTCATACTTATACAAATCAATAGTTATTTAACCCTCTTTCCTATAATTTTTATTGAATATCAAACGAAATGCATAAAATTCCTTAAGTTCTATCCCCGAACCATCACACATGAAAAATATTATAAATCCGTCATTTTACTTTAATGTGGTAAATAGCGCAATTACATTAATCTTTTGTTGTCCCTTCACCTCATACTTGAATTATTACAACGCGATTCCCTCATTATTACCGATTTATCTTACGCATCGATTTCAGTAATTACTTAATTTGATTGACTTTATCATGATTGCGCCTGTTTTTTCACTGCTGTCCTATTGCTGTTCCACACATGCCACCTTAATCGACGGTCGAGGTCGACCTTTCATTCGTTTGGGGGGCGGAAATATCTGCATGCAGATCAGAGAATTGGAAAAACTCTCGAACGAGAGTTGGAAAACTCTCGGACGAGAGTTTTTCCGACTCTCGTCCGAGAGTTTCTCCAACTCCCGTCCGAGAGTTTGTCCGAGAGTTTTGTGACCACAACTCTCGGACGAGAAAATGCGAAACTCTCGTCCGAGAGAATTTTAACTCATGTTAAACCCGACCAAACTCTCGTCCGAAATATTTAAAATTTCTCGGACGAGAATTTTGAAAACTCTCAGCCGAGAAATTTAGTTGACTCCTGGCCTTGACCCATACCTTCGCCTTGGCCTCGACCTCCATTTCCACCTCTACCTCTTCCTCTTATGCCATAGTTTCCTTTGAGATCCATAGCCAAAGAAACAAAAATGAACTACCGATCTGAAATTAAATTAAATCAATATCAAGTCTTCGCAAACTGCTAGAATCTGACCTGATCTGCAATATTCCACACTGATATAAAGGGGAAACTCCACATTTAATTTATAATAAATGCAATGAACTTAAAACTGGAGTGGAGATAATATTTCAACTTCCACTGCAAGAGACCTAGAAAGCCAAGGATGAAGAAGAGTGGATTAGTGGTGCTTCCTTCGAATTAACAATATCACTTATTGTTACCACTTTACGCTTTGCCCATATTTGAAACCAACACCCTTCAAAATATATTTTTTGTTCAGAGGGAGATAATAAGAGTCATTATTTTGCCTCAATATATATAAATTATCATTATAGACGGCGTTGCATATTGAAATAAATATATACTAGATGCAGAGCACTCAATAACAACAATAAACATCGAGATTTCAGTATAACATAACCAGCTACGAGAACCTACTAAAATTTCCATATCTATAAACCAATTCATCGTACCTCTAAATGGATTGTAATTGGCATGTAATACAATGAAGAGAACGCAATAATGTACTGACATCGAAGACTTGGAAAGGTTAGTGCGGTTTCCCAATATTTATTGTCTAAGTATATCCAAGAACACCCTTCAAAAATTTTGAAAGATTTGTTCCCTTAAGGAAAATTCGGTCCTCCTCCAACCTGTCCCAAAAGATCTAAACAAAAAAATCCCTAAACATAAATTAAAAAAAGGGTTTTTATAAACTCCTCACGTAGGCTTAAATATTTGTTAAGTTGCCCCAAAATCTAGTTGGACAAACACTAATTTTTTTTTTTATTTGTTTTGAGTTGGGTTTAGTTAAAAGCTGCTTGGCAGGAATTTAATTTTCATACATATAAAAAAATATTTAGATTTTCAATAATTAAGTTATTTTTTATATTAAAAAAATAAAAATATTTGATCAATTAAAAATTATTTTAGTTTATTTTTTCAAATTAAAAGTATTTTTAATATTTATCAAGAAAATCAAAGTGCCCTTGGATGGAGTATATTGCCAATATTGTTTAATGTTTATGTATTTGAAGGATATTTCCAGTTGTGTTTAGTGTTCAAGTAATAGAATGAATAATTATTAACCTTCTAGGAGCACAAGAGGCCATGATTATGTGACATCAATGATGAGAAATGTTATTAGAATATGCCAAAAGAGATCAAATAATATGCAAACAAATCAAAAAGTTGGGCCTCCTTACTCACCTACAATGTAGTGATGCTCCTATAAAATATAAGAAAAGTATTCACATCTCCACACATACATATAACAAAAGGAGATGAGAAAATGAAGGAAAATATAATTCTAAATAGGATATAAAATATGTCTTTAGTATTTGGTAGAAGGATATCAATCTCACACCTCACAAATATCATTGAAGCATTCCTTTGAGGTGATAATTTAAGGAGGGGATCAAACAAAGTCTGAAGAAAGTATGATTCTCGATAATTAGATAATCATGTGACTGCAACATGTCATAGTAAGCTTGAATATAATCCTTTCATTGATTGGAGGATTTGACAATAGAATGCAACTCATTGTTATAGGTTGGGCATATGGCTATGATAGGTCATCAAATGTTTGTGTTGTGTGGGGGCTACATCGACAACATGAACGATTGGCTCATAGGGTCCCTGTTGCGTAGCCATTGATCGACAAAAACTACTTTCTTGATGGGATATAAGTGAAAACTGATAGTTGCAAAGGTAGGAACAATGGCGTCAAAGGAAATATTGTTTCCATAAACAATAGAACCAGAAATAGGCTCATGAACACCATCAAAATCTATTGGAGGTGATATGATGAAAGCAATAATTAATACAAAATTTGTGTTTAATAGGATATGGATCATCAATATGTTGAACCATCCAATGTAAAGATGGTTTTCAGTGCTAGTGATCTAGTCACTTAAAAGACCTTATAAATTTGCGCTTTGGGATACCCCAAGGATTCAATAAGTAATCCAAAATGAGAGGATTTGTTTCTAAGGTGATTGGTTCCATATCAACAACCATTGTGTTTAGCTCGAACATTTTAATAAAACTATAGTGATATCCTTTCGCGTCCTTAAATTGTAGCACCCCAAGAGATCTATTTTCCATCATGTATGAGAATTAAAGTAAAGCCAAATATATCATAAATCATGGCATGTAGTATACTATCCTAACAATACCTACTATTTTTTTTTATCATAACATGCCAAAAATGACCCAGCAGGTATCAAATTATCATCATGAAAGAGAAAAGTCATAGAAAAATATATTTCTGATGCAAGAAAGTGTTTGTAAGACTTCAAAAAAAACTAAGGCGGGAGGTTAACATACCAAGATTCTAAGAATTCCCAAACCATTTTCTCATTAGATTGGTTGGCCTTACATTAATGAAAACAACCCATGATTCTCTTTATATTTCCTTTTCAAGTAATGTTTTCCTAGTTCTCGAAGGGCCATATGCCAAAACACCTTTTGGAGGACTCACAAACAAAAGTCACAAGAAATTTCAAAACAGGCTACATGGATCCATAGATTGTTAGGGATTCTTTGAGGATTCTAGAAAATGAACCTAAGTAAACAAATGCATAAGATTAGTGCATTTCTAATATTCCTAGGTAATTATTTTCACTTTCACCCTTGATTTCTTTTATTCTTACTGCATTGTTATTAATTAATTTATTGTTTGTATTTCTCTATTTTGTTTTTTCGGGTTTGAGAGGAATGCTTTAACCTTTTTTATGGTAGCTTTGATAGAAACATGGAGGTAAAATATATGTGTTTAAAGTGAAAGGCTCTCTTGTCCTCTTCAAATTTCTCTACTCTCAATCTATTTCATTTTAAATTTATTATTTATATATACTTTTAAAACTCATAAACACTACATTATTACCATGGGCATGACCCTTTATTTTTTCAAATATTAGGCCCCTTGTCCATGTTCTATCACCATTTACAAGTATTAATGGTTCATGGAAACTATCTTCATATTGAGTTGTGGCATTGATGTATCCAACACTTGCAAGCATTTTGTGGGTGCCTCCCATCATGGGGTGGGAATGCAACTCCCACTAGCTCATTTTTTCTCTTTCATTTCATCCTCAACAATGGAAACCACCTTATAAGATTGAATAAAGAAGATTGAAATACGCCTATTAAGGAATCTATAATGCACGTGGGCAAGACTCTATAATGAACATAACAGTAAGATAAGATTCATGGTTCTTTCCAAGGACTGTGTGAAGCTCTGTTGAGCATGGATGCTCTTTGGGATAGTTTAATTCCCCCATAAGTGGCTTCCATCCACAACCCCTTCCCAAGAGGTTTGAACATGAGACCGATTGGGGACTAAATTCCACTCACACCAATTGGTCTACACCTCATGGGTATGATAAAATTTTACAAGCAAGGCGTATCATACAACAAATTGGTGTTTGTCTTGACAAAAACCATAGAAGTACAACACTTGAAGCTCCATCAAATTGAACAATTAAAAAAATGCAATAACTATAGTAGAGGAAGAAATTGTAATGTACATATATAACAACAAACATATGATGATGATCCTTTCTCTACAAATACAACCAACAATAAACTTTATTGTTGGATGTTCCATAGAGTTTGTAGCCATATTGATAATACAAATATGATTTGATTACAAATAAATATATAGATATGATATTTTGTTTACATGGATGCTAATGTAGGGACTCTTTTAATCACAACTTTAATTGCGAGGTAATTTTAAAATGTCAAACCCATTTAACGTTATTAATCCTCTCTAAATTATCAAATATCATGTGTCCATCAAATGTTTGTCATAGTGATTATCAAATATATTTCAAGATTTTTAAAACAAAAACTACTATATATTTCATGCCTCCCGGGCATATCAATGGAGGTTTCCAGGATCGAGGAGATTGCACTTGTGGACGACACTTCTTCCACGAGAGATCATCCCATCATTTAAGTACGACGGATACTAGATGCATATTGTTAGTTTGTACAAAATATTCATGAAAACCTTGATTAGCATGCAAATAAAGAAAAATTTGCTTCCTCAGACAAACATATATGCATCGGCTGCGACTGTTGGGAAATAAATCATTTTGGAATTATTTTGCTTCATTGTTGCTAGGGTATGCTCGATGCCCTCGTCGTGGAGGGCGTCTATTGGAATGAGGCTAGAAAGATATGCCTTGAGTTTGTTCCTCCATGCACACCGTAGTGAATCACACATTATTTGGACACAAACAAATCACTATACATTTCAGTAATGTGTAATTATTGTCAATGGAAATCCAAAAGCCTATTACTATAAATTAATTTTATCAAGGGGAAGAGGTTAAGTGCTCATGGTTGCATGAATATTAAGCCATTAACTCTATCATGTGCTTTCATTTCCATATTTCCTCAAATTTTATCCATCATGCCCAAAAGGAAATGTCAAATGAAATTTCATTATATCTTTTCTCTCGCAATATTTATATAAAAAGGAAAAATAAGAGGAGGGATTAAATAATGCACAACAAGAAAAAAGACTGAAGCTAGATTATTTATCTTTGGATGCTTCTTAGCAGTGTCATTGTTTTAACTATATTTCTCAGATCCAAGGCTTTTCAATGGTTGGGTGAATGAATTACCTAGTGTCCTAAAACAAGCAAGATTAGGAGGAAGGGTGAAGAAGGAATGAAGTAATTAGAAAGTTCTTACCATTCCAATTATAAAGCCTCTAGCAATAACCATAAATTTGTATGATATATGGATCTTACTCCTCATTACAACAGTCTTCTTCATCATCAATGAGGTTTTTATATTTTCCCATTACTTAAATCTATATCCTGCAAATGTTCAACAAATTTTGAATTTACAGATCCAATGATCTCTGAAAATGTTTATTTTAGATTGAATTCTGGCCATAGTGTTGCTAAAGGTCTGACTTAAGGAAATTTTCTTATTCACAAACTAAGGTTTCTTTTGCATGAATTCACAAAATAAGGTTGAAGCCTAATTCTCAACTTCCAATCTAGCCTAGATGGCCTAGATGGCCTATTTCTCAATCTGGATTGACTGAATTTCCATCAACTCACAATCCAGCCTAGATGAAAGTAAGCGCTCCAAAATACAATTTACAAGACTTCTCCATAATCCAACCCGGCCTATTACATTGAAAATAATAGAATTTATGAAAAAATAAATCTACAAGATATTACTAGCTTTCAAGAATGAAATTCTATTAACAAACTAAAAATAAAAACAATCTCTACTTTGTCACGTGGAATTTGGAACTGCAGGAGTCAAATGCCCCTAAATCTAGGTCTGATCCTTAGGTGTCTAACCTCCTCAAAACCTTGAATTTCCATGCAGTTTTCCCCTAAAAGTATGCCAACTTCCCTTTAAACAAGGCAAGCACTGGAACCTATGAGGTGCCACGTGGCGGCCTCCAGTTGGTCCACGTGGCAATTTTCCATTGGGCCACCAAAATACACTACAACCAATAAAATTCGGCCAACTCACACTTCAGTATCAAAATTGCAATTTTTCATTTCCAGAGTGACAATTAAAAATTACTAACATAAATGACTAATTTATATACTTGTTGTACTTATTATTTGGCCATATGTTTATTCTTGGACTATAGTAGTCATTTACATTATTCATTATTAAGTTTTTCACTTATCTAATCATATATTTTAGTCCTGGACTAAATTAGTCAATTTAGTTAGTCGATTTTAGTTCGGTTAGTTATTATCTAGTCATATATTTTATCCCTAAACTAAATTAGTTGTTTAAGTTAGTCATTTTTAGTTCAGTCACATAAAATTGCTCAAATTTAGTAGTAATTTGCTTGAAATAATTGTGGTGTCTAACATTTTTAGTCACCTAGTTACTAATTTCATCATTTTCTACTAGTGGTTTTAGATAAATATCTTCTTGTCGATAGAGATGTTGGGCCCATATTAATTTGAGATGAAACTTATTTCTGTTGAACCTTTTGTCTGGAAAAAAAGAAGAAGGTAGAATTATTGGAAACGAGAAAAAGTCTCGTAAAGGGACTAATGAGCAATTCCATATGATAGCTAGTCTTCTGGATGGTCCATGAGCATCTCGAGCTATGTGGTCATTATTTTCCAAATCGATTTTAAGAATATTTTAATAGATTCTGAGGAACATATTGTTTCATCTAATAGTACTATGTCTAGATTTTCCTATAACAACTTATTTTTAAGGAGTCTTTTCTTTGATTTTCCATCGAGGCCCCTTGTGTTCCATGATATGACTTTCATGGTGAGAATTGAGAAGAGGGGTGAAATATTGCATTCATGAGCAAGATCCTTCGTGTATTTATGAAATAATCTCCTAGATCTTCCAATAATTGACTATTGTTTTTCTCGCCTCTCTTTTTTGGCTCCTTTGGAAGGCTTAGTTTTTCTTTGGGAGCATTTATATTTACTACATAAAAATAAAGAGTAAAACATTTCGAAGGGATGTTACCTAAGTGCTAAGCATGGTGTAAGATTAGATATTTGTGCTTGAGATAGTCTTGAGTAATTATTTGGACTTACTCATTTGGAATAGCCGTTTGATCTTTGTTTTTCCATCATTCACTAAGGTTTAAAGATTAATGTTATGTAACTCCACGTCCTTTGGGTCTTCTGGATTTGAGGGCTCTAATGTATCTTCTTCCATTTTTACTTCTTCTTGTGTGGCTTTAATGGTTGGATCTTGTTTTGCATGTTTCAGTGACAAAGTCTCTTATTCATTCTCGTTTATTTTTGGTTGATTTTATCCTCCACCGATTTTTTCATCTGGGAAATTTAGGAGCATTGTAAGTCCATTTTTTTTCTATTCGATTTTTTAAACTAGATCCCAAGGGATTTTCTTTGCCATTTTCATTTTATTTGTTATTATGGAAAAATAATCTTAATCCATATTTTGATTCGCTAGGATATATTGTTGAAGTTGATTAATTGGATAGACTTTGAATAGGTGGTTGTACTCATAACACTTGTAGCATTGAAATGGTATTTGCTCGTAGTCGATTCGTTGTTCCCATATTTCATCTTTACTTATTAGTTGGAGGTTAGCTGGAAGGGGGTTTGATCTATCACGATAATCACAAAGGCACACATATAAGGTGTAAAGACGTTGCTTGGTAGTGTTCGAGATCATAACAAAGTGTCTAATGAAATTTCCAATGATTTCTAAGATTTTTGGATCCCAAAATTCCTGTGGCAAGGAATAAAAGTGAATCCGGAAAGGAGTGTAGGAGAAATCTTCTTTATCGAGGTTAAATCTTTGAAATCGGTGCTTCATGAAGAAGACAATATAATTCATGAAGTAGGGGCTATCTTGGAATCTTTGGTATTTGTCTTCGATATTGTTGAATATGGCCATGAAAATTTCCTAAGAGTTGAGTTTCATATCCATATCACCCTTTCGGGTCCAATTATTTTTTATCAAGTTGAGAAGGGTCCCTTCTAAGGGCCATAAACCCAAGAATTTGCAAATAAACTCGTGTGCCCACATGAATTCTACTTTTGCATCAATATTCTCTGTTGGAATTTCCAACATGGGTGATTTTGATGTCTAATGAAAGTAGGGACCATTGGTCTTTAACATTTTCATTTTCATATTAGAGGCATTTATAGGTGTTTCAATGTTGCTTGCAAGTAAGGAACTACATGTTTCTTGATTCAAAGAGACTTTGGAATTGTTGAGATTACTTGATATGTGTGTGGAGCTTTGATTGAGCCAACCTGCTACTGTATTTCTAAAGTAGGGGTTGCCGCACCCCCCCCCCCCCCCCAACCCCACATGGGGGCACCATTGGAAATCATAAAGAGTGGTTCCTCTAAAACCTTAAATATTGTTGGTTAAAGTTTTTCAAAAACCCTAGCAGAGCCTCCAAAATACATAAAGTAGATTAATAAACTTGATTTCTACATTTAGATAAGATTTCCTTTAGAATTTAGGAAATCTTTCACTAAGTCTTCAATCAGGAGATCAAGGAGCAATCACCTTTAGTCGAAATTGAGCCCACATATTGGTGATGATTGTCATCCCAAACAAAAATAAGTCTATTTTGGGACATTTATCATGCAATTTCTTTTTATCGTTGACAATCATAATTTCTAAGTATTAACAAGTGGTTAAGGGATTCCAAAGTTCAAGGAAAATCTTGCGAAGATTAAACTCCACCTTTCTTGCTCTCATTGCGAAAAAGAAAATTGAGGTAACATTTGATGACTTTAGACCCATATATTGTTGCAATGTTATCTACAAGATTATATCTAAATTTATAGCCTAGCACAATAAACCCATCTTCAACAGGTTCATCTTTGACGAGAAGTTTGGGTTCTTGCATGGCAAACAAATTCATGATGCAATCTTTATTTCATAAGAGACCTTCCACTCCATCAAATCATAATAACCAATCATGGATGGTAGCACTATCCATTTCCATATATGTGGGTTTTTCTTGGTGCAACTCTCTTTTACTTAAACTCTAACATAGTTATCGATCAAATAGGTAATTGAAAAGGTACCTACTTTTTTGAGGCAGAAAAAACACACCCGATTTTGAAAAGTGGTGATGCAGAATCACCTTTTTTTTTGGAGCATATTTTTGACACTTCAATTTTTCTTAATTTATAAAGTATGAACATTTGTTTTAAAATGTTAGTGATTTTCATGCTACTTTTGAAAAGTGTTGATGCACCATCAACCATTTTTTTTTAGAGTGGTGATTTTCATGTTGGTAATAAAACATAAAATTAAAATTAAAAAACATGACAAAAATAATCAAATATATAAAAATATATAAAAATAATAAAAAAACAATAAAAGTATACAAATAAAAACAAAATTAACTTATAAAAATAAAAAAATTTAAAATAAGTAAATAAATAAAGCAAAAAAATTCAAAAATTAAATAAAAAAAGGAAAATTTTCAAAAAAAACACATAATTTTAAAAAGTAAAATAAAAATTGAACCAAAAAATTAAAAAAACATCAAAATGATTTTTTTATTTATTTAAAAAAAAAAAACACATTAAAAATAAATAAATAAATTTAATTAGAAATTTTAAAATTAATTGAAATCAAAAAATTAAAATTAAAATAGAAAAATAAAAGATAATTTAATTTTGAAAATTTAAATTAAAAATAAAAATTGATAAGAAAATAAAAATAAAAATTTAAAAAATGATAAAAAATTAAATTAAAATAATAATAATAATAAATAAATAAAAACATTAAAACATTAAAAAAAAAAAAACAAAAACAAAAATCTATTTTAATATTAGGAATTTTGCTTCTGTGATCCATAAAATGTGTGTAATAATTTTCGGTGAAAATCACATAAAAGAAATTTTTGTCGACGCGTTTCGAACCAGCCAGTGTGATTCATCATCAGGACAAGATGAGAAATCTGATCAGGAAACCAGTTTAAATAGATTAGGACAGCGGCAACTAGTCGTTTGACTGGAATAGGCAAAAAATATTTTAATTTTTAATTTTAATTCTATTATATTTTTATTATAAATTCTATATAAATAAAAATAAAATATAAAATAAAATAAAATCAAATAAATAAATAAGTAATAATAATAATAATACTCAATTAATCAATTAATTTAAGATTACTAAATAGGTAAGTTTCACGATTATTTAAAATATATATATATATATATATATATAACAAAAAAAATTAAAATAAATAAATAATACTAAAAAAATATAAAAATAAATAAATAAATAATAAAAAAATTCATTTTTTTAAACATTAAATCATTTTAAAAATAAAAAAAGAATTAAAAAAATAAAAAATAAAAATAAAAAACATTTTTAAACTTAAAATTATATATATATATATATATATATATATATATATTAAAAAAAGAGAGTTAATTTTTATTAAATTAATTTAAAAATAAAATAAAAATAAAATAAAATAATAATTAAAATATTAAGTTTAAAAAATAATAATAATAATAATAATAATTAAAATTTAAACTAGAAGTTGCCCCAAAAGGTGCAAAGAGAGGCCGATAGTTTTATTTAGGTTTATTTAATTGGAAACGTTCTATGAGGGATGTATTTGTATTCATGTAATGCATTGCTTTGCATTTTGAAACACACATTGAAAATAAAAATAGTACATATTTAATTAGAAAAGTTCTATGAGGGATGCATTTGTTGCTTGTATTGCATTGCTTGCATTTTGAAGCACACATTGAAAATGAAAATAGTACATAATGTTTTAAAATTATTCGAAGAGACTTAGTCTCTATAGATATGGTCCAACACAAACTTTTTGTGAGTTAATAGTTTTCAAATAACCCTTCCTAAAAGGTTACTATCTTCCATTCTTTCATAGTGTTTTTTTAGAAAAAATAAATAAAATAAAATAAATAAATAAAGAATAATAAATAAATAAATAAACAATTATATATATATATATATATATATATATATATATATATATAATTTGCAAATTAAAAGTTCTCAAATATTTCAATTAATTTTCTTTTAAAGAAAAAATGAATTGAAAAAACTTGTTCTCAAATTGAAATATGTAATTCATTGATGAACCATACTTAGTTGTTCAAAATACGTCAACCAAAGAAATTGAAATGTGATTTACCAGAAGAATTCTCTTGAAGGACCACTTATTGTCGGCTCAACTATGAATTCTGACCCCAAGAGTGTCAAGTTATTGTTGGCTCAACTACAAAGTCTTACCCCAAGAGCGTCAAGAGATCAATTGAACTCATGACCTCTTAATAACAAAAGTGTTGTATTTAACCCATGACCTCTCAATAACAAAAGTATTGTAATGATGGGGATTAAACCAATTAAGCTAGCCTTCAAGACTCATATATAATTATCTTATTAAAAATAAAAATAATTAGTTAACCTAATCTCATTCCATAATTAAGAGCATATATAGCTTGAGTGGGCCTAATGGTTAAGAGCATGAGTTTCCTCCTAAGAGGTTAATAGGTTCAAAATCAGAGAGAAATAAAGTATGTATGTCTTCATAAAATTGGATAATAATAATATTGATAAATGTTTTTCGGATTGACCAAATCCTAATAATGTGATTAATACATTTATGAACATTATGGATCACAACAGTCTTAGATCTAACAGAATAATAATATTAACTATAAAAAAAAATGAATACTATTTTAATATATATATATATATATATATCATAACAAAAATAACATTATTCATTTAAAATGAAAAAAGAGATAGCAAAAATAACATTGACATTACTTTTTGAAATTAGAAAAAATAACGTTGTTCATTAAAAATGAAATAAGATACTTTTTGAAATTCATATATTAATTGAAAAAAAAAAAACATTAAAGAAGAAAAAGTTATTAAAAAAAGGAATTTTGAGATTAAAAAAATGCCAGAAAATGAATTTCAAAAGAGTCTTTGTTTTATATTTTGTTTTTCTTTAAAAGTTTGTATTTACATTTAATTAATTAAAATTATTTTTATAATTATATTTTGTTTTTCTTTAAAAGTTTGTATTTTTTATAAGTAAAATTGTTTCATTGCAAAAATAATTAAAAAAAAATACTTTTAGTCAAAATCAAAGAAGGGGCATTCCTACAAATTAAACTTTCAATTTACCAATAACATAGTTGAGTACGAAGATTGAACCCTAAGGTATCACTCTGCGCGTTTTTGAGCTGCGCTGCTAGGTCAAGTTACTGAGCAGCGTCGTTGCCCCCTGAGGCGGCCTGCCTAAGGCCCGATCCCATGGAGACGCAGGGCTCTCCCAAGGAGCCCCCATTGTCGCCTTCTTCCCCTGCTTTTGATGCATTTAATCAGCTTCTGGCTGGTTTGCCCCTGAAGAAAAAAAGTGAAGCATCTAAATTCGTTAAGAAGCTCGAAGATATCCCAGAGATCTCTTTGCCTCCAAAGACCCCCATCCAAGTAGCTTTGTCTCTGGCTGATCGTGGTCTAATTGGCCAATTCACGGGGCTTTGGCCTTCTCCGAAAACTACTGAGCAATGGGTCAACAGAAACTGGGCTCCTCTGATCAAGCAAAGTGTTACATCTTACTTTCTCGGGCGAGGGTTCTTCCTCTTCGAATTCTCTTCCAAAGAAGACAAAGATTTGATCTTCCAAAATGGGCCATATTTCATGGGCCCTTAGGGCCTCTATCTGAACAAATGGACTCCAAATTTTGATCCAACAGTTGATGTTCCCGAGGCTGTCCCGATGTGGGTTCGGCTCCCGAATCTCCCAGTTCATTGCTGGAACTGGGACTCCTTGAAACACATCGGCAACGCTCTTGGGAAATTCATAGATTGGGCAAACAACAAGGACCAGTATGACTGTGCTAGAATTTGCGTAGGGGTAGATCTAGAGGTGGGCCTCCCAGAGGCAATCAAAATCAATGTCAGCAGCTGGTCTCATCTGCAGATCTTGGATTATGAGCAGTTGCCATTCAAATGCAGGAAATGCCATGTTCATGGACACTTTGCTAGAAATTGTCCATCCAACACAGAGCCAGAGAAAGGAAACGAAGAGGGTTGGAACCAAGTCAAGCGTACAAAGATCAATCGCAAAGGTCAAAAACTAGGAGGACCCAATGGAAGAGGCCCTCTTCAGGCCAATGCTCAACGCCCCCCTCCCAAAAAGGCTCAAGAAAATAAGTTCGATCCTCTAAGCCAGCAAATGGAAGCAATTCAGGAGATCGAGACCCAAAATCCAGTCTCTCCAAGCATAGGCACTCCCTCAAACTCTCCTAAAGGAACAAGTGCTGAAGATCCCAAAGGCATGACTTTAGAAGATGAGGAAGAAGAATAGGAAACAGACGAGTCAGAGGAGGAAGGAGAAATAGGAGAGTCTCAAACCTCGGTAAGGAGATCCACAAGAGGTCGCAAAACTGACAGGGAAAAAAGAGAGCAGGAGACTTACAAAGACAAGCTACAGGGCAGCCAGCCAACTCTGGAAAAACTGCTAGCCTCAAAGTCTAGGATGATGAAAAATCAGCCTCAAGGCTCCAAGGGAGCTCATCAGAAACATAAATAATGAAGGTCATCTCCTGGAACTGTAGAGGTATGGGGAGACAAGTTAAGGAAGAATCCATTAGAAGCTTAATAAGAACAGAATCTCCAGACATACTTCTCGTCTAGGACACCAAGCTAAAAGATGCAGTCTTCCTGCATGCAAGTAAAAAAATTTGGATCAAAAGCGAAGCAAGAGCAATCTCTGCCCGGGGAGCCTCGGGAGGGCTTGGCACTCTATGGAATGCCAGCAAATTTGCAGTCATCTATGAGGTTAGCAACACTCATTGGTTGCTGCTTAAAATGCAGAATCTGGACACCAAAGAATTTTTTTGCCTTTTCAATGTTTACTCTCCAGTCAATGTTGGGGAAAAGAAGGACTGCTGGGATTCTATAAGGCAGCAAGCAGACTTGGAAAACCTGGAAAATATAATTATTGTTGGAGATCTCAACCTCACTCTTCACTCGTCTGAAAAAAGAGGAGGCACCGTAGTCCGAGATCCGGCAAGGGAATGGGCAGAGGATCTTAAGCAGGAATGGGAGTTGCTGGATATCAAAACTTCCTCCGGTAAGTACTCTTGGTCTAACAAAAGAGCTGGTCCAGGTCATATTGCTGCCAGATTATATATATTTTTCATCCAAAGCTCCTTTCTGTTACTAGGATTAGAACCTAGAATGCACATTCTCACAAACAGCATCTTGAACCATAAGCCCATAAAGCTAGAACTCCTGTCCCATCTAGATCTGGGCCCTATTCCTTTCAAATTTAGTCCCCTCTAGGTCAAGGAGCCAGATTTCATGCAATTAGTCAAGGACTGTTGGAGACAACCAATCAAAGGATCTCCTTTCTTTGTCTGGGAGGAAAATCTTAGAAGGGTGAAAGGAGCTCTAAAACGATGGGCCAAAACCCTGTCCAATCCTGCTTCAGAAAGGAAAACCATCAAAGCTTCTCTAACCTCTCATCAACTTCGAATGGAGAACGCTATAGTCACAGAGGAGCTTCTAGATCAAGAGGCTCAGCTGCATCAGAGTCTTCATAAGGACTGTTTAGCTGAAGAAGAATATTGGAGATTAAATTCTCGAAATCTTTGGCTCAAAGCAAGGGACAAGAATTCTTCTTTCTTCCATAAACAAGCCCAGGCCAGGAAATGCTTCAACAAGATATCTGAGATCAAGGAGGATAACGTTACCCACAAGGAATTTGAGGACATCAGGAAAGCAACCTTTTCTCATTTTCAAAACTTGTATAGTGAGGACACGGATCTGGACCAATATTCAGATCTGTTAGCCATTGTTCCATCTTCAATCTATCCTCGTATGAATGAGATCCTTGAGGCCAAAGTTTCCAAAAAAGAAGTTAAAAATGCCCTCTTTGCCATGGAGCCGGATAAGGCCCCTGGACCGGATGGCTTTACTGCCAGGTTCCTACAATTTTGTTGGCTGATAGTTGAAAAGGACCTATTCAAAATGGTCCAAAAATCCCAAGATAGTCCGAAAATCGGAGGTAGCACAAACTCAGCTTTCTTAGCCCTCATCCCCAAGGAGAAAGGCGCCAACAATTTCAACAGATTCCATTTGATCTCCTTATGCAATACAGGGTACAATCTAATCACCAAAGTAATTGCAAATAGACTGAAGCTCATCCTTCCCAAAATCATTCCGGAGAACCAAGGAGGCTTCATCCAAGGCAGGCAGATCGTGGACAACTTCACCCTTGTTCAAGAGGCAATTCACTCAAGTCTGCATCGAAATGAACAAGGTATGGTTATCAAACTCGACTTAGCGAATGCTTTTGATCGAGTAAATCATAGCTTTATGTTAAAAGTCATGAGAAAGTTTGGTTTTGGAGTAAACTTCATTAAATGGACCCGAGCATGCATCTCGGAGCCATGGATAGCACCTCTAGTAAATGGCAGAGCCACTGAATTCTTTAAAGCTTCGAGAGGGCTTAGGCACGGGTGTCCACTCTCCCCTCTGCTCTTTGTCATCCAAGCCTCTATCCTCAGTTTTATTTTAGACAAAAAGATGCAAGATCAAGATATTAATGGACTGTGTATAGCAAGATGGGTCAAAAACATAAATCACGCCCTATTTGCAGATGACACCCTATTATTGGGAGCTGCTACTCTTTCCTCAGCCATCAAATTTAAAGCAGTTCTGGATGAATTCTGTGAGGCCTTAGGCAGCGTCTTAAACAAGAACAAATGTCACATCTACAGTTGGAACACATCGCCCGGATTGCTCTCTGTTATTTCTAGATATCTGGGCTTTGCAGCCTACTCTTCTTGGACCTCTTTCAAATACTTGGGCCTCCCTGTTTATCATAAAAGATCTGTAATTAAGGACTGGCTTCCACAACTTGAAAAATTCAAGACCAGGATCCAACCCTGGGGATACTCCTGGCTCAACATGGCAGGTAAATCTGTCCTAATAAAATCTGTGCTCACCAGTCTTCCTCTATTTCAATTTGCTGTGCTTCTTGCTCTGGAAAGCATCTTAAAAAAAATGGAGGAGTACATTCGGAGGTTCTTTTGGAAGGGAGGCAAACAGAATGAAAAAAAACTTCCCCTTGTCAGTTGGGAAACCATCTCCAAGCCATTGTGGGAGGGTGATTTGAATTTCAAAAACCTCTATCAACAGAATATAGCTATGGGAGCGAAGATAATTTGGAAGATCATTGCGCCCAAGCCAGGCTGGGCTCAATTGGCTCTCTGGAAAAAATATTTCATAGGTCCTCGTTCTAGCTATTTGGACAACTTGATCCATCTGCCTAACTCGTCTTTCCTCAAACTGTATGCTAAAGCTGCTCCTCTAGTCAATGCGCACTCCTTCTGGATTCCAGGAAACGGTAAAAAGATTAACATATGGACAGACAAAATTATGAATATGGATCCCATTGAAGACAGAGCCCCCATTAGAGCGCTGCGCTGCTGGATGGAAGGAGAGGGGTTGCGCTCGTTGTGGGATATCTCGCTGTGGAGCGATTCTGATTGGGCAGGCTGGAAACGTATTGTCATGCCAGATCAACTGCATAACGAATGGTCCACGCTGCTTGTTCTCCTTCATGGTTTGGCGCCTTCGCACATAAGGAAAAGAGATTCGAGAGGCTAGGGGCCGAATATCAGAGGGTACGTTGTCTCCATGGGATATGCTAAGCTGCAAGAGAGACCTTTCGTTCCCCCTGACCCAGCACCTTGGCATGGTGTCTGGCGTTTTCCTTCGTGGCCCAAAGTTGACTTCTTTGCTTGGCTTCTATGTCATGGAAAAATCCTCACGTATGACATCCTGCAGAAGAAAGGGTTCCACAGCCCCTCCAAATGTTCGTTGTGTAATGAAAGTGCAGAGAGTGCTGTCCACTTAATGCTTGAATGCAGTTTCTCTATGCAGATTTGGTCCACCTTCATTCACAATCTGGATCCCAACATTTCGCTCCCTTGCTCCACTACTGAACTATTTTGTAAATGGGTGAACAGGTATCCTGGTCCTCCACCCAAAAACCAGATAATCAAAGTTGCATGGTTTGTCCTCCCAAAGGTAATTTGCTGGAAAATCTGGCTTGAACGAAATAGAAGAATCTTCAGAAATACTGAACAGAATCACAAGGCATTAGAAATCAAGATTAAATGTCACCTAAAAGAGTGCTTGATTGATTTAAAAGATGATTCTAATCTCAGCCAACAGGACATTGCTTGGGGTTCTTTTCTTGATTTGCAATTTCAAACAGCAGTTAGGAACGTCCCTCCTCCCAAAGACTGGAAAATAAGAAAATCTGAAACAGACTTTCAAGACTGGCTTACATCACATTCAAGACACTCCCTCTTTTTTGATGGGGCAGCAAAGGGCAATCCAGGCAAAGTTGGTGCAGGAGGCGTTGTTGTAAACCCAGTTGGGGAAAAAATTCATTCTTTTGCTTGGGGGCTAGGTCTTTCAACCATCATTCAAGCTAAGGCTTTGGCTCTCTTTCAAGGTCTCAAGCTTCTCAAAGATTTAAACATAAGTGAAGCAAATGTTATTGGCGATTCCCAGATCATCATAAATGCAATGGTCTCCATCTCTCCAACTTTGGACCTCAAACTTGCAAGGATGATAGCCAAAATTAAGTGCTTGGAAAACGCTTTTCAGAAGCTGCATTACTTTCATGTGCTGAGAACTCATAATAAAGAGGCAGACTTGGAAGCCAACAAAGCTGCCCTCCTCTCTGTTGGGGTCAAGATGAAAGATGAAGAAGAATCATGGGAATCCATTCCATAAGCTGATTTGTTGTCATGTATTACTGCTTACTCTTAAATAAATTTGTATGTATCTTCAAGTTGGGGAAAATCTCTGAAATTGAATCTATAGTTACCTCATCAAGGAGGAAGTCTCCAAGCTTTTGTTGCATGCTCAACCTTAGCGGTGAGGTGCAACAGGATTTAGACATCCTCAATGTAACCAGATTTTCGGCATTCAGGCCAAGTTTAATATAATACTCCATAACGATTACTGTAAAACAAAACAAAAAAAAACAAAAACAAAAAACAAAGAAGAAAAAAATAAAGATCATCACCATAAAGAAACAAGTACGCTTCTCATGCTAAAGTAACGTTCGCTTCCTCGCATAGGAAAAGTATATATGCTTCTAGGCACTAAACCAACACAAATTTAAGAAGTTATCTTTTTAATAATTAAAATGATTTATTTGAAATAGTAAATGTAAAAAGTAAGATTTCGTGGAGTACCGTGAGATTTCTTGCAGAGAATTTCAGAAGGCCAATAGCGAATTCCTCTTTGAAAACTCGATCCATGGGACGATGGACAGGCCACTCACAACCGTCAGATCAACTGCATGGCGGAAAAATGAGCCCTTGACTTGCCTCTCGCCCAGGGGACGGTGAGCATCTCCAGTTGCCCTCACCTACCCCTCTATATATGACCAGGAATAACAATCAATTTTCAATCATTCCAATAGTTTTTTTCTCAATATTTGTTTGCTTAGTTTTCATTTGTTTGCGAAGATCTTGTTTTTTTTTGTTTCTTGGTATCAATTTCTTTTGTAGTTCCTAAGCAATTTGGTGGTTTTAACAATGGCTTCAGCACAGACAACTGCAAAGCCTGTAGTCAACAATGTTGTCAAAGAAAAGAAGCCCAGGGCTTCCAACGGATCGAAACCGTTATCTTATCATCTCACATATTTTCAGGTTTTAATTCTTGGCCTCTGAAATTTTTTCCCACATAATATTTTGAACGCAGGGGTCTCCATTTCTCCCTTTTTTGAAAATGAGCACAGAGGCGATTACTTCTTTGAAGGAGAGAATCGGGTCTAGACAGTATGCAATAACTACCTATATTGGCAGCAAGTACTAATCCCAAATCCCTACCAATTTCAAGAAGCTGCTAGCAGTTTAGCTGAGAAATATTGCCAGATGTGGCAATCTCACCAAGGTCAAGAACTCCTTCAAGCTTTCGGAGGAGCTAAAGAAGCGTGTGAAGCCCAAGGCGGCCAAGCCTGTGAAAGCTAAAGCCCCGGCGAAGAAGCTCGCAGCTAAGTTCAAGGCATCCTCGCACCTCCATATGACACAGGAGTTCTTGTTCTTTAAGGGAAACAATATTGGATTCTATCTCAACAAACTCAAACCAGCGACCCAGCTCAAACCGGAGAAATCAACCATAAATTTGGGATTGGCGGTTTTGGGTGCAGTCGTGCATAATAAGATTCACATTCACGGCCATAAATGGTATGAAGAATTCAAACAGAAGCTGTTGAAACTGACGTAAAATAGTGTAGACAAATGTCAAAGGCAGAGAAGAAAGGTAGGCCTAACATTTTTGCACAGATGTCAGCACGAGACAAGAAGTGTTGACAAAACCCAAAAGTGTACTGATTCAAAAGAATAGGCCTATCGGCCTTGAAAAAAAAAAAAGTTAACCCTGCGGGAGGGCATGCAACCCCGGTCGCCACCTTGGCCACGATTTTTTTTTAATTAAATTAAATTTTTTTTTTTAATTTGATTTAATAAAATTCAATAATTTTTCTGATCTATTTATTTAATTTATTTAAATTTAATAAATATTATTTTTATTTAATTAGATGAAATTTAATATTTTTTATTTAAATTTAATTTTATATTTTAAATTAAATATATATTTTTAAATTAATTTGTTTTTTTCTTTAATATTTAATATTTTTAAATTTTTTTCCATCTTTTATTTTTATATTTTAATTTTAAAAGTGTTTTATTATTTATTTATATATATATTTTAAATTTATTTATTAAAATTTAATAATTTTTTAATCTATTATTTAGGACGATTGGTAGTAAAAAAAAAAAAATTGTGATCTGGAGGAGCATTGCGGTCGTGACCTAGGCACAGGCACGTCTCTCTCTGTTGCTGCTGCAGCCTAATCCCGGGTGCATAGCCCCTCTAGTGGACATCCCAGAGGCGGCCTCTCCGCTTGATCATGCCCAGGCCTTTTTGGTGTTGATCAGCTCATTGAATCCGCCTCGACCAAGGCCAACAATTTCCAAGTTTGTTAAAAAACTGGATGGCAATCATGAAGTCTCTCTTCCCCCTGCGATCCCTCGAATGGAAGCTCTCTCACTCGCCAAGAAATACCTCATTGGTCAATTTACAGGATTGTGGCCCTCGCCAAAGACGGTGCAGAAATGGGTTGAACACAACTGGACGGATAAGATCAATGGGAAAATTTCAGTCATATTTTATGGTAGGGGTTACTTCACATTCCATTTCAAGACAAAAGAAGACAAGGATTTGATATTCAGAAATGGGTCATATTTCATGAATACCAGAGGGCTTTACCTAAACAAATGGACTCCAGACTTTGATCCAGAACTTGATGTACCCAATGATGTCCCTGTCTGGGTTCGCCTCCCTCGCCTCCCCTTGCATTGTTGGGGCGATGATTTAGTTAGAGCGATCGGGAACACAATAGGAAAACTCACTGATAGAAGCAAGCCGAAGGACAACATGCAAGACTATGCCTGAATCTGTGTTGAAGTGGATATGGGGAAAGGACTTCCTGAGGCGATCAAACTAAAGGTCGACAACTGGACTCACATTCAACAGCTGGACTACGAACAAATTCCTTTTAAATGTAAGGTATGCCATGAATACGATCATTTTGCTAACAAATGCACTAAAGTTATTGAGGTTGAAAACTCTGATCTATAAGCACAATTGGAAACCATAAAAAAAGAAGAAGACTATGATGAATCTTAGAAACACCGAAGCTCCATCTTCTCGCTTCAATGGAACCCCTCATTAACTCATCAGCAAATCCCTGAACCCCCTCTTAACCCATCCTCCATCCCCTCCCTTACCTCCCCTAACCCCTTCTCCTCCCTTGCCCCTTCCGAAGAGGACCCTCCTCAACCCTCCATCCCCTCTCCCCTTCAAGGATCCACTCCTCAGATCTCCCCATCCAAGTCTTGTCCTCCATCCTCCTTCGTTGAACCTTCTTCTACCCGGATTGTCACTAGGAACGCAGCTAAAGAGCATTGGGTTACTCTGGAAACCCTTAAAAAACTGGCCCCGGAAGGAAATCATCCAAACATCATCAAGATGAACCAACCCAGAAGGACATTGCCCTTGGAACTGAGCACCCAATAGAAACTTTCATTGGAGGGCATATCAACAAAGAAGCAATTCAACATGAATAAGGAGGGAAGATAGGTCATCAACCTGCATTCCTGAAATGATGAAAGCCCTCTCTTGGAACTGTAGGGGACTAGGGCACCCCTCTAAAAACACCGCTCTAAGAGACCTTTTTAATCAAGAAAATCCTAACATAATTCTTCTTCAAGAAACTAAACAAGGAGAAAGAGACATGGGGAACATCATAAATAAAATGAATAATTACATGGGCACCGTGGTGGAATCCAAAGGTGCCTCTGGAGGAATAGCTACTATTTGGAATCAGAATGCTTGGAAACAAATCATTACAAGGACAAAGAAGTTTGTTGGGGCACCATGAAAGCAGATATAGACAATGAGGATAATATAAACATCATCATCGGAGGGGACCTTAACTTTATCCTGCATGCCAATGAAAAAAGAGGAGGCAGTTTTAATACTGATCCTTCAAGAGATCAGCTAGAAACAATTATCCAAACTCATGATCTGGTTGACATCATTCTCAAAAATCGAAAATTCACTTGGAGCAATCGAAGAATCAGAATTGGGAACATAATGGAAAGGCTTGACTGTTTTATTGTGGTTGTCCTTCTTATCTCCCATTGCTTTGTTGTAACACCCCCAAGTTCTATGCTTTTCAAGTTAGACATTTGAACATAAATCCAAAGGGGAGTGGACCCCAATGGATAATTATTGTGTGGATGTAGTTAATTATTTATTTATGAAAAATAAATAAAATGTTTTGTATGCACTATGACTAAATGAGATTTTTGAGATCACTTGCCTAATCCATGAGGTTATGGAAAGAGGTTAAGACTTTCCCCAAAATCTTTCAAAAAAGCCTTGAAAGAATTCATTTCTAATTTAGATTTTTGAGGAAAAATCTAAATTTCCCCAATGATGAGGAAAGTAGTTGGGAAGAGGTAAAAAGCTAGAAAAGCAGAAAGCAGCTTTAAAGTCCCTAAATAAGGGAAGCCTAGGCAAACGGGAATAAAAGCATCCTGAAATTCTGGACGCAAAATTGGAAATAGGCTTTGGGGAGAGCATAGCTTAAATAAGTTGCTCCATAACAGATTGAGGTTAGTCTGTCCTTGGAGGATCTCAGCTCGGGGGTGAGTTCTGGAGATAGAAGAACTCTAAGGTTGGGAGGACTGGTCATAGTATCGGTATGCATGCATAATTTTGGATATTATTTTAAGTATGTATTAAGTATATCAAAGTTATATGAATTTTTATGTTAGAATTTCTTATCCAAATTTTAGATTGATTGTTTGTTCAGTACCTCATGCAGTTATAAACTAGATCTAATAGCTGAAATTTCAGTATGTTTAATAGCAGGGAGAAAATTTAATAGGGACCATCACCCAGAATGTCGAAACCAAAGATGGTTTGGATCTGGGGATAGGTACCCTGCAGTAATAAAGTTTAGATATGATAGATCATTTGAATGTATAATCTAATAACAAATTTAAAGTTGTACTTTGTTGTCTTTTAAATGAAAATTTAGTTGCGGTGTTGTATAAACAGAAAATTTTAACAAAACTGTAAACAGGAACAGCAGATAGAAAACAACTAAACCTGTCATAGAAGTATTGATTACAGTATAATAGCCATACTACAGTGACAAGAATTGTAGAATTAAGAATTTAAATTTTTCTATTACATGGAAGTTTAAATATACGAAATCAGAAATTAAATCCTAGGTAAGTAAGTAGGATCTGAAATTAATGAGTATAAAATATCAAATTCTGTTTCATTACTTCCATTTGCTTGCAGAAAAATAATCTATATTCTATATTTCCAAGGGAAGAGGGTAATATACCCCATAATTATAAATATGCTGAATAACTATAACAAGAATATACGGAAAAATTCATATGGAAAATCTATTTACGTGTTCTAAAAGTATATGAGTAGGAGAAGAGTAAAAGCATATTTAAATTACTGGAAAAGATCAATTATCCACTTCCAATATCAACTGCTGCAAAAGTAGTTGAAGAAAATGAAGTTAAATGAGCATATGTATATGTATGTATGTATGCATATACATAGATGTTGAAACTCTATAATCATAGATGTTGGAAGTTATATAAAGCTTGCTAATTGAAAAGTTAAAGGAAGGGCATATTGATCTGTTAGAGTTGGACAAAACACTGAGGAACCGACCTGAGAAATGCAAACAAGTATATATATAAGTCGACTAGATTGAGTGATAAGAAATAAAGTCAAGCCAAATTTCCTCATGGGAAATCTTATAATAGTAAGAATATCTGTAATTACCGAAGTTGTGATCGTAAACAGGAAAAATGAGGAAAAAAAAAGTTTTGGGTATGAGAGACGTGACATTTGTTTCCTCCTCTGGCATTCTCTCTTACTCTGCCTTTGATCATTACTCCGTCACTCTCTTCTTAGGAGATCAATCCTCCCTCGGACCCCTCCCTTTTAGATATAACCCACTTTGGAGTGACATCCTTGAAGCCAGATAGATCATGCTCAACTCTTGGCAGCAGCACATGGAGGGTTCCCCAGTGCACATTTGGGAATCAAAGCTGAAGAAGGTGCGTAGGGCACTTAAAGAATGGGCAAAACTTCACTACAGGGAACCGGACAAAGTCATAAATGAAATTAAAGGGAAGCTGGAAGCAGTGCAAATTGACATTGACACTCATGGAGTGAGCCAAGAGAAGCATGAGTAGGAGAAAGAACTATACTGGAACTCGTATAAGGCAAACAGAAAAGAAGAGGAGAAATGGAGGCTCAAATAAAGAAATCTTTGGCTGCAGGCTAGTGACAAAAATACCTCTTTCTTCCATAAACAATTCATGGTCAAAAATTCAAGAAACAATATCTCAGCCATAATTGATGATGAAGGAAAGGTCCACGCTGATTAGGAAGCTATCAAGGCAGCAGTTAACAACCATTTTAAAAATTTGCTCACCGAAACAACTGCGCTAGAGGATTACAATGATCTATTGAAACACATGCCCAAACTGATCACGGATGAGATTAACAATTCCTTCACTAAGGATATATAGGAGGCTGAAATCCTCAATGCTATTTGGACACTACATTCAGACAAGTCTCCGGGACCAGATGGCTTTTCCATAAATTTTTCCCGACTTTTTTTGGATGTCATTAAAAAGGACCTTATTAAAATGATTTTGTGGGTTCAAAGAAAGAATAAGATAGGTGGCTTTACGAACTCTACCTTCCTTGCCCTTATACCCAAAGAGAACCGCCCCTCTTCATTCTCCATATTTAGACCTATTTCCCTCTGCAACACTTCGTACAAAATCATCACTAAAATCCTTGCCACCCGCCTCAAACCCCATATCCCAAATCTCATTTCTGAAAATAAGGGGAGCTTCATATCCCAAAGACAAATCTCTGACTCAATCCTTTTGGTCCAAGAAGTCATTCACTCGAGTAGAATGAGATTTGAGAAAGGATTCATCCTGAAACTCGACCTTCCTAATGCTTTTGACAGAGTGAGACATTCTTTCCTCCTCTTTGTCCTTCAAAAAATGGGATTTGAATCTGATTTCATATCTTTCATCAACTTCTGCATCTCCAATCCTTGTTTCACCCCCTTATTCAATGGTAGACCTGGGAAATTCTTTCAATCTTCCTGTGGCCTCATACAAGGCTGCCCTCTATCTCCTTTCCTTTTCATCCTCATGGCAGAGTCCTTCAGCAGGGCCTTGGACCATAAGTGTTGAATTGGTCTCATCACTGGTATCAATTTTAGCAATGGAGCCAAGAATATGAATCACTCTCAATTTGCAGACGACACCCTCTTTATGGGTGGAGCCACCTAGATTATTGCACAGAGATTCAAATCACTTCTCGAAAAATTTATGTTATTTTCAGGAGGCCAGATTAACAATCACAAAAGCTGCATCTATGGGTGGAATGCTACAATTAACACCATTCACAATAAAGCGCAAATCTTTGGAGTCACCTACAAGTGGAATTGGACCCACTTTAATTACCTTGGGATGCCTGTCAGTACTCGACACTTGAAGATAGAGGTCTGGAACATCACCATTGACAAAATGAAAAAGAGAGTTTAGCAATGGGGATCTTCCTGGCTTAATCTGGCCGGGTGCACAATCCTCTTAAAATATGTCCTCTCTGCCTTGCCTCTGTATCACTTTTCCTTACTTTATGCTCCCTCCAACATTCAGCAAAAAATATAAGTTGTTTTAAAACAATTCTTATGGTGAGGAGGGAAAAATGAGAAGAAGAAATTCAATTTAGTCAAATGGAGGCAGGTTACTCAAAATTATGAAAATGGCGGACTTGGTATTTGCATTCCCAAGCTCTTGAACAATGCCTTTGGGGGGGAAAGAGTGTGGCGCCTTATTTCCGAACATAATTCTTGGTGGAAGCAAGTACTGGAGACCAAATATCTCACCATTGTTAAACAAAATCTCCTTGATCAGGCTATCCCTAACAGGCCATGCTCCAGAATCTGGGCTCTATGCAAAAAAGCCATACCTTTTATCAATAGATATATCTCCAAAGTTCCTCAAGGAGGAAGCAGCGTAAACATATGAACATATGGGAGGATAAAATTATGGGACAGTCTCCCCTCACTAACAGCCAGAGCATTCAACGTATTCAAAATTATCTCTAGAGTCAAGGTATAATCACCATGGATCAGATTTCCAAATGGGATGAACATTCCAACTTAACCCTAATAGGAGTGCAAGGTTGTTTAAGTTGGGGAGAGAAGCATATCCTTAAAATTTCCTTTAATCAGAAAACCTGCAATTCTATTTGATGATTGAAACATACCTATAAACCCCAAATCCTAACCTTAACAAATGGGATGCACGTTTAATTTAATTGGCAGAGAAGCATACCGTTAAGATGCTCTCTTTAATGATTCATAAAACCTGCAATGCTATCTGATCATGAAGCATACCGATAAAACGTATACCCTAGCCCTAACAAAAGAGGTGCAATGATAATTTAATTGAGAGAGAAGCATACCATCAAGATGTTCCCTTAATGAATCATAAAACCTGCAATGTTTATGGCAAATGCCGCATATGGGCTCGTGGCCAGAATGATGAGTCAATTTCATGTGCTCCACAAGATGCTCCATTTTGCAGAATTGCCTGAAGCACGCTGCACACTTGTGCCTGCAAAGCATGCATGGACAGAATTCATAACAGTAGTGGATCTTAATATTATAATCTCGGTGATTTCGGCCTGTCTGTTGTTCACTGTTTAGACAAAACCCCAGAAAAGCCCAATTCTAAAAGCAAATCCAAAAAAAATAGACTATAGTAGTGAAATAAAATTTTGGCTGAAGTTGCAGGCAAAACTCCAAAAATATCAACGGACTAGTTCACAAAACGCTCACCTGCTTGGCTCCATGGCGAGTAAACCTGTGGCGCGATTATCCGTCACAACAATTATTTATTCTGAGATGCAAGCAAAGGGGGAAGCAATGTGAAGTACTGGCGGGAATACCCACTAATGGCAATTCGATCAGTTTACCCAAGTTTTCAATCAGTTTACCCAATTTTGCTTGAAGCATGAACCTATGTGTATGGAATGGCAGGCCACATGAAACAGAAGTTGGATTGTTGGGATCTCAAACGCTGAGGGAGTCTGCATTCGAAGCTGGAGTATCACTAACAGAGGGCCCCTCCAATGTGTTTTGAGGCGTTCCACTGATAAATATAATAGTTTGTAAAGTAGTTTGGCATTTAAAAATAGATGGTCATTGATTATCCTGATATGGGTTTTTAGTTTTGGATTATACGGCCAATTCCAGCATGGATGTAGCCGAAATATGTGGGGCTTCGCATTGATATGTCTGCGTCAATGTATGGAAGGGTGGTCCAGTCAAATAATGCAATTGTTTTATCCCACGTGGCATGTGAAGAGAATGAGCCATAGGTGAATAGGGTTAACCCATTCCACATAATCTTTATGTGTGGATATATAAGTATTTATTTTTATTCAACAGGAAAAAATATGATATATAAGTATGTTAGATGTATGTTGGAAGACAAAAGTTGGTTGAGTTTGGTGGTTTTTCTGGAAAGTTGAAGTAATGTGGATGTTTTCAAAAGCAGTATTATTTTGTGGATATTTTTAATTTTGAGCATACAAGTTGGGCTAGAGTTTAAAGGTAGGCAATTATTTTTATTTTTTATTATTTTTTAATTGAGTTTATGTGTAACATTTTTTTTGTGGTTTTTTGTTTTTAAATTTAAGTTTAAAAAATGTTATAGAATAAAATTAAAATTAAATATTTATAAAATATTTTGATTTTGAAATGAGTTATGGTATTGATAAGCCATGATATTGTAACAAAATTTATTTAAAAATTAATAATATGCATAGTAAAATGGGGTGAATATTCATGGTTAAGAATCTTGTTATATTGTATGTTTATGGTAGGTATTAAGTTTTTATTTAAAAATGTTATAAAATAAAATTAACTTACTTAAAAAATAAAAAATAAAAAATTAATGAGTTATGTGTTTTTGGGTATGTGGTATTGATAAGTTATGGTATTGGTCCATGGTATTGTAAGAAATTAAAAATTAATAATATACATAGTAAAATGTGGTGAACATTCATGGTTAAGAATCTTCTTGTATTGTAAATGTTAAATTTTTATGTGCTTATTAATTAAATTTAAATATGGTTACATAATGTCAAGTCCCATTAGCACAACCCGTTGAGGATGGGCCTCGTCACCAAGGCCACCCAGGATCAAACCTTACAGGGGGTGGTTGTGCCATGTGCTAGGGGGAGGAGACATTATATAAATCCGGTGAGCTAAAGGGCTGGTGTGGCTCAGACGAATGTGATCCCTTGCTGACTTTGATGGCTTAATGCCCCTGGGTGGCCACTCCTCAAGCCATAGGTCAAGCCTGGATGATCACAGACAACTTGAAACACAAAAAAAAAAAAAATGGTTACATAATAATTATTTTAATTTATATGGTAAAATGGATGTTAATTTATAACTATTATTTATAGGTGTAGTTTAACTTATATATGAAATATTCTTTTTCACTCAATGGTACAATATAACTTCAAGTGAGATTATCTGGAGTTAAGATGGATTTAGGCTAGTTTAATTCCCCCTTTAAATAAGTTACATTCCACATGAATACAGTGGATCAATATCATGGGTCAATACCATGGGACATTTTTATTTTTGTTTTTATTTTATTTTTATAGGGTAATTTTCATTTCAGAATTTAGGTTTATGTGATCCATATGCGAATGTTGAGAGTTCTTTGGATAAAAATCACATTAGAAACAATTTGTCTAGTGTGGTTCATCGTCCAGTCAAGATGAAGAATCAAATATTGGCATTAATATTTTTTAGCTATATAACAATTAGTTTTGATTAAACAAATATTATTTATTAATAAATAATATTTTAAGATAAAGAAAGTAGTTGTTAATATTGAATTAAGAAAGATATTTAATCAAAGGGAAAATTCTAATGTAATAAACTATAAACGAACAATAAGATAAAATATCTAAAATAATAAAACAATAAATTACTCCAATTTAAATAATCAAAACAATAAAACTAATTAATCTAAAAAACTAAATAAAATAATATAATAATACTAATAAAAAGGAGAAAAAAATATAATAGATAAGTAAATTTTGTGGATGATACTTGGGTCGTGTGGTCTCATGGTTGGGAAAAGTTGGAACTTTTTTTCCATCATCTTAACAATCAATCTAGTTCCATAAACTTTATTATGGAATGTGAAATCGATGGTAGTCTATGTTTCCTCGACATCCTTATTTCAAATAGAGATGATGGTCCTTTCTCCCAGTAGTTCTTTTGGAAGAAAACTCACACTGAGCAATATCTTCATGCTAAATCGCATCATTTTCCTGGTCAAAGGCTATGTGGTCTCAACACCTTAGCCACTCGGGTGTTAAGAGTTTCTAATGAAAACCACCTCAAAAATGAGAAAACCCATCTCCTTAATATTTTTAATAATAATGGATACAATAGGCACCTATTGTCTTAGAGCTTTCCTTAAATCTAAAAAGGTCCTAAGATTAAAAAATAACTGAAAGATAGGTTTTCATGGGTGCATCTTTTGTTTATCCAAGGGACCACAAACAAGATTTTAAGGATCGTGAAGAAGTATAAGTTTCCCTCGACATTTAGCCCCCTAAACACAATTCGGAGCTCCCTAAGATCAGTGAAGGACCCCATGGACCCTAAAAATGGGAAAGGTGTTTACGTCATCCCATGTTCCTGTGTAATTCCATACGTTGGTGAAATTGGCCGCTCAATAAGTCAGAGGATTCATGAGTACGCAACCGACATCAGACATGGAAGGACCCGCTCCTTAGCTTTGGAAAAACATTCAGAAAATACAAAACATCATATCTGCATTGAAGAGGCCAGGGTCATTGCAAATATTTATCATTTTCATCACCGTAAATTTAGGGAGACCATGGAAATTGAAAGGATGCAAGAAATTTGAATAGCGACGATGGTTAGAAAATTAGCAGGTGTTGGATCCCACCTTGTCTTCTTAAGTTTTTAATTAGTAAATTTTTTTTTTATTTGTTTATTTATTTATTTTCCTTTTTATTACCATTATTCCTTTTAATATGTTAATTTTAATTTTAATTTTCTTTCTAATTTTAAAATTTTTGTTGTAAGTCAAAATTCCATTCATTCTTCAGAAAAGATGTACATCGAGAGTAACAACAAAAAACAGGTGGTCTCACCCCGACTAGGTTTGTTGATCACCGCATTCAACATATTACAAAAGAACAAAAATGAAACTAAGGACATCATCCATAACTGAGAAGGCCAAAGGCACCAGAAGATAATAATACAAAAAGAACACATGTAATCATAATAGTCATCAGACGTGATGGAGGCTAGTTTGTCTAGGGTTGTCCCAGGAGGAGGCATAGGTCAAAATGAGCATTGAACGCTCTTCAAAATGCGCCATCCAGGACTCCAACTTATCTACCTTCTCCGATAGCAAGTTCTGTCCTCACTAGACCACCACAATACGTTCTCGGATGTGACACACAAAGTAGTGCATTTTTTCCAAGGTAGCTACCAGTTCAACATGTTCCTCTCGTTGGATCCATTCCACAGTTTCCAATCGCTCCAGCAGGGATTGTATCAATTCTCAACAGTTTTCCACACAACAATGTCGAATGACCCTTGAACCAGGAATTGAAGACCCTGCACCCCCTCATCGTCCCATGTTGTTGCGACATCGTGCCCCGCCCCTCGATGGTGTTTGTGTCGATCGACCCCCGTGACCCTTCGCCGAGCCACCACACCCACGACCATCCCTCACATCATCCACCATCCGTCGAGAGCATCTCGTCGTCTTGCCGCTCCGACGAGCCCCAAACGCCTCCACCCCCAGGTCCATGGTCTGTAGTTGAGTTTATGGGTCCCCTCATCCATCCAAGCAGGGCTTTAGTGGGAGGGAGGATCACCCTCTTCTTGGGGTTGTGCACAACGTCGCTGGACCAACAACTTTGCTATCAATGCAAAATATTGTAGCGTAAACACTACCAACAACACTCTAGGTGCGCTCGTCCCACATCCACTAGGCCCATCGCACATAGTTCAAAAACCACCATCCTCTTAGACAAGGCTGCAAACTCACACCACCTGCCACAACACAACATTGCACAACTGCAGAAACTTCGTTGCCCCACCTGTCGTGCCACCCCAAGCTCGGACACAGAGATATTGAAATTCGAATAATTCAAACTCAGGAGGGCCAAAGGAAACACAAAATTTCCCAAAACACTCTAAGGACCACCAATAAGGGACCACTTCAACCTCCAAGACCCTCGCTCCCTTCACCCAAAAAGATACAGAAAAACTCAAACGAAGTATCAAAACAACCCAATTACGGGCCCAGGAGTCGAAAGAAGAGAGCCACCTACAGAACTGCCACCACTCCCAGGGGCAATGATGCTTATGCTTCCCACTCAAGCAATCGAAGGAAAAATAACCCAAAAAGACTAATACCCATACCAACTAGAAGCTTCAAAATTTTGAATCCACCGGGAACCACGGTCAACATTCACATATAAACGCAAAAAACCACCCCTAAAACAGGAAAATGACCAATTTGCAAAGCCAACATCCTGGGAGCGAACATCATTTCTGGGGACGCCACCCTTCCCATTGAAACTCGAGACGCTTCCTTCGTTGGCGAGCAAAGAACCAGGCAAGAACATGAAGGCGAAACAAAACACAAATTAAATCTCCATCCACCATCCTCGACCTTAGAACAACATCTCCCATGCTGGTCGAGGCGCTAATGAATTCCACACAAATACCATTAATCTCCCTCGTACGCTAGGTGAAATGAGAGGGTGGGGGGCCGACCCTTGACCCGAATGTTGGTTGTTGATCATCATGGGCCACAAGGTACCCGTGCACTTGGTCCATCACCCCCTTGGGGATTTTCTTGGAGATCCTTTCAATAAAAAAAAAATAAAAAAAAATAAAAAAAAAAAATAAAAAATAAATTAATTATGTATAGGCTGGATTAACGGCAAAAAAATAAAAAATAAAAAATATTTGACCAATTTTCACTTTATTTGAAAAGTAATAATTGAAGAAGGATTTTATTAATATTTGAAAATTAATAATTGAAATGGGACTTTATTAATTATGAAAAAATAACTAACAGAGAAAAATAGTAGAAATCTAAACTAGATAAATGAAAAGATAGAAATAGGAATTAGATTTTTAGATTTTTTTATTTTGAAAAAAAAAAGACATAATTGAAATGGGAAATGGAATAAATAATTTAAGAGTTAGTTGATAACTTTTTTAAATTATTAAAAAATATCAAATAATAACAAACATATTCATCTATATATATTATTAGATGACAAATTAGTTGGCAATTTGATTAAAAAAATATATATTTGAAATAAAGAATATTAAGATGAAAGAGAATTAAAAATAAAAAGAATGTTCTTGTTTTATAGTTAATATGCAAAAGAAAATATAACTAAAGAAATGAAGAGGTTAAGAATTAAGATGAGAAATAAATTTTATAGTTTATATTAGATGATTAAAAGGAGTTAAAGATAAAATTGATGTATATATCTATTCATCTATATTTATATTTTTGTTATTAGTTAGATAAAGCTTAGATATTTTTGTTATTTTATTTTACTCTTTTTAAATATAATTTGATTTAGTCAAAATGTTAAACATTACATTACAACATATCCATCATATTGGGCTAGAGAGTGTCTCTCAACCTAATATGGTTTTTGAATGCATAAATGGATTCAACACCTCAAAAAAACTAGCACTAGAATTTTATGGATTAATCAACTTAAACCCATTTTAATTAAAATTAACCATAAAAATGCCCTAAACAATGTCCCTATTTATATGTTATATATTTTAATGTGATATGTATATTATGATTTTCTTTTATTTAAAAAATTGTTCAAAATTTTATTAATGAAAAAAAAAATGAAATAGTTACACACCAATTACCAATTTTATAGTGAGTTGTAAAGAGCCTTTATGTGTAATAAGAAAAAAAAATTCTAATGTGATTTTCCGAAAAATTTGTTTTAATAAATCTATATCGAAAAAATTTATTCATAAAATGTAATAATATAATAAATCCATCTCTAATTCCAAACAAATTAGATTAGAATTAAAAAATAAAAATAAATAAAATCTTCGTTAATATCTATTATATATTTAAAATATTTTATTATAAATTTTAATAAATAAATTAGAATTAAATAAATAACAAAAATAATATTAAATGTAGAATATTTATAATGAAAAGTTTTTAAAAATTAAATGTATATATAAATAATGTTTTATAAAAAAGGAAAAATGCAAATTAATTATAACTAAATAGATAATCATGTTCGCTTAAGTGGATATTAATGAGCATCAAATATTTTAAATTTTTGTTATTTATAAAAAAATAAATGCACATATGAATAAATAATAAAGTATAAGATATAAAATATATTATATAAATGGAGAGTGAATTTTATGTTTATATATTATTTTAAATTTTTAAAAATTAATTTTTTATTTCAACAAATTTAAAATTAGGATATAAAAAAAAAAATCCAATCATAGAGTTATGGTAAATTTATTTTTTTATTTGATTATTTAATCTTTGAAAATTTTACATAAACATTTTATATTTATTGATTTAGTTATTTTGAAGTGGATTCAGCTTTTGAATCTTACATATTAATATTTCAATTTTTTATTTATATTTTCTAAATTTATGTATCAATAGGAAGCTATTTTACTTTATTTTTTAAAATCAAATAAATTGATTATATATATATATATATATATATATATATAATTTTTTTATGAATTCATCTAATAAACAAATGGATTAGAAGTTAAAACCATTAATATATTTTATAAGGTCAAAAGCATTTGTTTCATAAGAATTGTAAACTAGATTGGTTTTTTTTTTCCCACAAAATAAAGTGTCGCAAGGAAATTAGTTATTGAGGGGATGGTGCATTAGTCATAATACTAGCAATTGCACATGGGTGCAAAGGGAACGTCGACAGCGTTAAACTGACGGGGGGGGGGTTGGGGCGATGGATTTAAACCAACATTCTTATTCCAAGGAAGCATTCTCTTCTTCACCAGGTGAAGTTGCTGAGAAATTGAGAGAACAAGGTTGGCAATCGATGCAAAATTTGAGTTTTTGAAGTGGGTTTCTCAGCTTTTTATCTGATAGACAAGGAATTGGAAAGCATGGAAGTTGTGGGTTCGAGCCCTGGTTGAGGTTAATAAAAGCAATAAGCAGAGTTCGTTTTTGTAATAGTTGTTGCTGTGTGTTGGGATTTTTTTTTGCTTTGCTATCAATGAACGAGATGCTAAGCAGGACTTCGGGGAATTCGCTTCCGCCGACAAAGTTGAAGCATGTCGTCGATTCAAGCCCAGAAGACGGCACTATAAGTATTCGGTATGGCAAGGGAGTAGAAGTGGTTGTGAGATTGAGCCAACTTCGGTTCTTGATATCCCAAGCCCTAGAGCGAGAGCGCGAGGGCAGTGGTTGCTGTTTCTAGTGGCTTGTTATGCGAATCCGTTTCGAACGGCGTCGGCGGTGCGGAAACCCTGCTCCTTGAGTCCTCTAGTAAAGAAGCCTTTAATAATGGCGGGGACATCACCGACAGTCCTACACGCTGGTATCCTAACATAAGTGACAACAACAACGGTGGTAGAGAAGGATTCGGGTGGATATTGAACAATGGTGAGCAACAGCTACGTGGTGACCCTATTTCGTCTCAGGCATTAATGTTTAATAGGGAGGAGGAACAGAAATGTGAGAGTAAACATCGAGGATGCATACTATGACTGCAAATAAAACTTAAATGTAGATTAGGTGACACGTGTCAGAGATTGTGTCTAAGATGACGAATCTCTACAGTGTCACCAAGTAGAACTTCATAATAGAAAATGCCTTCAGCATAAATATATGGGTGTAGTTTAATTACTAGATGAAATTATTTTGTTCGCTAAAATCAAGTAATATAATTTCTAGTGGGATTGTGATTTCTTTTTCTTTAAAATATAATTTTGAATGAATAAATGGATTCAGCATCCTAAAAAACTCTTTAGACACTAGATCTTTGCAAATTAAACAATGTGATTTCTTGTTGTTTAAAATACACTTTTGAATGCATAAATGGATTCAACACCCTGAAAAAAACCATAAAGCACTTGATCTTTGCAAATTAAACAACTGAAAATCATGGTTTTTAAAAATATGTACCACATTTTAGATGATCAAAAACAGAGTTGACACAACTTTTTTTGGTTGTTGCGCTGCGAACGTGATGTAGCTGCGTCGCCTACGCTCTTTTCTCTCTGGGTTCAGCTCCAATGGAGGTCGGTGGGGGTGTCGAACTTGCCCCTCCCCTGCCCGAACTGATTGCATTCAAGAAGCTCATCGTTGGATCTCACAAGAGACCAATATCTAAGGCACAACAGAATTTCGTTAAAAAGCTGGACTGCATCCCAATTGTAGAACTGGAAATAACAGAGACTTGTAGATCCATAGTCAATCTAGCAGACAGAGGGCTCATCGGACAATTTACTGGGCTCTGGCCCTCTCCCAAATCCGTTGAAGCATGGGTGCATAGAAATTGGACGTCGCTCGTATCTGAAGGAATCAAGAGCCATTTTGTTGGAAAATGATTCTATGTGTTCGTGTTTGAAATCTCGGATGACAAAAACCTCATTTTCAGAAACGGTCCTTACTTCATGGGGCCTCAGGGTTTATACTTGAACAAATGGACCCCTGACTTTGACCCAGCCTAGGACGTTCTGCCTGCTGTTCTAGTCTGGGTCTGTCTACCTCATCTCCCATTACATTACTGGAATAAAAAATCTCTTCAGGCTATCGACAACTCGCTTGGAAGGTATATCGATCAAGTTGTTCGAAAAGATCAATACTCCTGCGCACGGATCTGTGTGTAGGTTGATCTAGAGGAAGGGTTACCAGAGGCAATCAAACTTACAGCAACTGAATGGACGCACATCCAGGAGATAGATTATGAGCAGTTACCCTTCAAATGTCGGCACTGTCACGGTTATGGCCACTTCGCAAGACACTGAAAAAGAAGGAAGGAGAGGAGAGCGAGAACGCGAAAGCAGAGCAATGGACCACAATGCAGAAAGCACGGATAACAAAACCCAAAACTAAAAGAATACCAAAGGGAAATAACCCCGAACTAACAGGGAAAGAACAAAAATATGGGACCACCATCCTCACCTCGAAATCAGGAGATCAAAATGCAGAGTCCAGCAAGGCCATAGAAACTCCAGAAGCAAACAGAAACAACATCCCCACCTTGAAATCAGGAGATCAAAATGAAGAGTCTAGCAAGGCCATAGAAACTCCGAAAGAAAACGGGAACAACAGCAATCATTCAAGATCCTCCCCTGACGGGAAAGGAGGAGAGGAGCAAAGGAAAACCCCCGAAGTAGCTCCCTCTCCCTCATATGCCGATGCAACAAGAAAGAAAGTGTATGATTCACCAAGGTCCTCGGAGGACGAGATCATAGAAAGGCCTGCCAAAAGAGCAGGTAGAAAGTCTCTCAGAGAAGTGAGGGAGGAAGAAGCGGAAAGAAAAAAGACTCAAGGAAGTCAACCCACTATATAAATGTCAATTGGCAGAAACACAAGGACAAGGCTGCCAAAAGGAGGAGGCCCAACTTCCCCAAACAGTAAGTAATGAGAATCGTCTCTTGGAATTTCAAAGGGCTCGGGAACCCTATGAAAATAGAAGCAGTCAAAGATCTTATGAAAGCAGAACCTGCAGACATCCTAATGCTCCAAGAGACAAAAATTGAAGGGGAAGCCCTTCTAGAGATCAGCAAAAATAAATGGCAGAAGAACACAGGAAAATCAATAAGCGCAAGAGGCTCCTCAGGTGGAATAGCAACCTTGTGGATGGAAGATCACTTTCGGCTCATCAATTAACACAACACACAACACTGGTGTTTCACAGAGCTGAAGCATATATCAAGTAAGTTAACCATTGCACTATTCAATTTATATGTACCGGTATTGTATTCTGAAAAGAAAGACTGTTGGAAAACATTAAATGAGTTTTTGCAACTAAATTCTCCAAACAATATAATCATAGCTAGAGATCTAAATTTAGTAATGAATGAAAAAGAAAAGAGAGGGGGAAATAACAACAAGGATCAGATGATCGAGGTAGTAGAAGACATGATACAACAATGGGATATATTGGAATTTAAAACAAGAAAAGGGCTCTATACCTGGACAAATAACAGGACAGGAGAAGACCATATATCCACCAGACTGGACAAGTTCTTGGTCCAAAGCACAATGTTGATGGAACGGAAGCTTATCTCATCAGCCATCCTTCCAAAGCTCACCTCGGATCATAAGCCCATTCGGCTAATGCTTGAGGAGGAAGAGAATTTGGGGCCAATCCCATTCAGATTTAGCCCATTGTGGAATGGAAAGAGAAGCTTTGAAGAGACGGTCTGAATGGCATGGAACACCTCAGTCAATGGCTCTCCCAATTATGTATGGGAACAAAAATTAAAATTAACAAAAAAGGCACTCAAGGAATGGAATAAACTTCCAACAAATACACCCAAAGACCAAAGAATCGAGGAAGTGCAACATTTGGAAATACTGCAAAGTGAAATGGACACAATTGATATAAAACCAAACAGAATTAGAAAAGGAGCAAGTAGCCCAGTGCAAAACATTCCTCTCCTTCAGAAATGAAGAAGAGTATTGGAGACTAAAGTCTCGGAGTCTCTGGTTGGAAGCTGGAGATAGGAACACATCATATTTTCATCGACAATGTAGAGCTAGACTCTCCAGGAATCACATCTCAGAGATCGCTTCCTCTGATGGAAGGCTCTGCAAAGGAATAGAACAGATAAAATCTGTTGCAGTGTTACATTTCCATCATCTTTACAGCAAAGAGAAAGAGGACTGTGAAGAAGATAAAAAAGAATTCCTGAAGAACATTCCGGCATTGGTCACCACAGAGGACAATACAACATTATTGAAGCAAACAAATGAAGAAGAAATCAGCAATATAATTTGGTCCATGAATCCAGACAAAGCCCCTGGGCCAGATGGGTTCACTATTCACTTCAATAGGATATGCTGGGATCTAATAACAACATATCTAATTAGAATGATAAAAGGATTCTTAAAGAAAGCAAAAATGGGGGGTAGCACCAACTCAACATTCCTCGCTTTAATCCCGAAAGAGACAAACCCCTCCTCCTTTGATAGGTTCAGACCAATCTCTTTGTGCAATGCCTCATATGAAATTATCGCAAAACTTCTTGCAAATAGAATAAAGCCACTGCTGAGAAAACTCATATCAGATTCGCAAGGGGGCTTCGTCAATGGGAGACATATCCTAGACAATGTAATCCAAGTCCAGGAAGCCATGCATTCTAGCAATATTAGAAAGGAGAAAGGTATCCTAATCAAGTTAGACATGGCTAATGCCTTCGACAGAGTCAAGTTGTCCTATCTATATGAAGTTCTAATCTCCTTTGGATTTGATCAAGAGTTTGTAAATCTGATCCAAGCATGCACCAGTAGTCCATGGATATCACATTTGGTAAATGGGAGGCCAACTGATTTCTTCCAAGCCACAAGGGGGTTGAGACAATGATGTCCCCTTTCTCCTTTCCTCTACATCTTAATGGCGGACACGTTGAGCAAAAAGCTGGAGCTTGATATGATAACAGGAACATCCCCAGGTTTAAAAATAACAAAGGACCTTAAAGCAATAAACCATGCATTGTTTGCGGATGACTCCCTCATGCTGGGAGGAGCTTCATCTAGAATAGGATTTGCATACAAAAATACTCTTCAAGCATATTGCAAAGCATCTGGAGCTCTAACAGTGAAAGGAAAAGTGCAATATATAGCTGGAATACAGAGGAGGAAGAAACTCAAAACATAGCAAGCAACTTGGGGTTTAATGGATACGCAAAATGGGAAAAAATCAACTATCTTGGATTGCCACTAACACTGGGCACAAACAGAGTCAAACTGTGGGAAGGAGTAATTACAAAAATCAGAGGAAAAATCGCTACATGGGGTGGCCAATGGCTAACTCATGGAGGCAAATTAACCCTTATAAAATCAGTGTTGTCATCTCTGCCAATTTATCAAGCGTCATACCTGATGGCACCCAAGTCAATTTCAGGACAGATTATTAAAATCATGAGGGGTTTTTTGTGGCAAGGAGGCAAAGGAAACTAGAGAAAATTTCATCTGGTGAAATGGGAGATAGGAAAGCAAACTTTGAAGGAAGGAGGCCTTCAAATTCGAGATCCGGACTCTGCCAATGTATCTCTGGGATGCAAAATACTCTGGAAACTCCACAGCGAACCCAATCATCTCGTCAGCACAGCTCTGAGGCATAAATACCTACCAAATGCAAATCTAAGAAACTTGCAGATCGCAAACAACAAAAAGAGCTCGCTGTTATGGCAGTTATGTATTAAAGGGCAGCGTTTTTTCACCCGGAATTTATATCGTATCCTAGGGAATGGGAAACACATCAAGCTGTTGACTGATAGTATAATGGTCCATTCGCCATTAGCCACACAAGACAGTCTGGATGAGATATGTGCGTTTATAGAAAACAGAGGGGAAAATACACTCTACGATATCTCAAAGTGGAACGAGTCTGGGCTCTGGATTGATTGGGAATTCAGAGATATCCCAGCTCACCTAATGCAACAATCAGAAATGCTCAAACAGGAACTTCGTGAGGTTGCCCCAGTGCATAAATCAGAAAAGGATAAATGGGGATGGGGACCTACAGGAGCATACACCTCAGTCAAAGGATATGAATTGATGCAAACACACAGAGACCGAATTCATCCAGCAAAATTTTGGAAAGAGGTATGGGATCCAATGGTGCTGCCCAAGGTAAACTTCTTCTTCTAGACACTAATGCATAGAAAGATCATGACCAGTGAAAACCTTATGAAAAGAAACATTGCAGGTCCGCATAGGTGCACACTTTGCAAAGAAGCCATGGAAACCATGGATCATTTATTTGTTGAATGTACATATGCAAACAGAGTTTGGACCCAAACTCTTCAAATATTAAAGGTTGTAATCCCCAATAAAGCTTTAGTTGTGGACTTATTCCTCTCATGGAAAGAGCGCTACTCATCGCTCTCCCTAAACTCATCATGGGCCAAAATCTGGATCACTCTCCCCAAGCTAGTGTGTTGGAAGCTATGGCTAGCTAGAAATGAGCAGATATTTAACAATGTAACTTGGACCCCCAACATGGTAGCAACAAAAGCAAAAGGACTCCTTCTATAAATTTTGAATTCTCAGAAAATCAAAGAGGACAATTCGATGCAGCAAGAGGAAAAGAATTGGCTTGGCATTCAAGCATTCATCCAACGGATACACGGCACAAAAAAACCCCTCAGAAATCCTGAGTGGAGGCTAAGAGAAAAGGATGAATATTTTTAGAATTGGTGGAGGAAGCAAGGAATAACAACAAATTTTTTTGACGGTGCCTCTAAAGGCAACCCTGGGACAGTAGGGCTTGGAGGACTCATATACTCTTCTGATGGAGGCTTCAAAGAAACCTTCAGTTGGGGTCTAGGACAACGAACTAACAATCAAGTAGAAATCCTTAGCTTGTTAAAAGTTTTCCAAATAGCCAAAGAAAGAGGACATCAGGAGCTGCAAGCATTCGAAGACTCAAAAATCCTGATCAAAATAATACATACGCAAGGCCAATTCAATGAAGCTGGTTTAAATAAGAATCTGCAAAGGTTGAGATACCTTCTCCAAGACTTCACTTCCTTCAAATGCTATCACATTCTCAGAGAATCAAACAAAGAGGTAGACTTCTATGCCAACAAAGGCTGCCTCTTGGCCCAAGGAGATCTAAGCACAAATGGTGGAGATCTAGAAACAATCTGTATACTATGAAATTCAAAAATTGTTGGAAACAGAAAATGTAAAAGAATTGCACTGAAAGTTGTAAGGCTACGGCCATTCAGAGTTCTCTACTAATAAAATCCATACCCGTTTCAGTTAAAAAATATATATATATGTACCGCATTTTAGAGAAAATTGACTAGAAAAAAAGCTCAGAAAGGGTCATTCCATTTATTAGTTAGACTACTCTTAATATGTGTGTTTTTTCATCATTCTAAAATTTTTTGGTAGGATCCTTGAATGTGGTAGCTTGCTTATTCTGTCCCTATAGGCTTTTTTGTGCAACCCCATCATGGTTCCATAATGGGTGCCTCTTGGGATATTGGGTTCCTCCACCAGGGGGTGTGTCATTATTCTTGTAACATCCCCTCATAACCTTGCATGAAAATGCTTGGAGTTATATTTTTTTTACAACATTTACCAACGTGATTTCCTACATTACTATTCCATCTCACTTCAATGACCACTAGATAAACCATCATCATAAGTTACACAACCATTAACTTCCATAGTTGTAACACATTATCATAAACTTCATGATGTAACCTTGCATCATTTCCGTGATTCTTTTAACTAGGTTAGTTAATCACATACTTGATAATGTAAATATCACATCGTGCAAGGAATCAACATCATAAAAAATGGCACCATAGACAATCACACCATTAGACATTGATATACCATGGAAATCCGGCAGGGCAAAAACTAGCAAACATTTAATTTTATTATTACACACTCGTGAGGGTGTTCATCCCTCGCTCAATGGTTATAAGGGAGCCCATCCCTTGACCATTTTCATAAAATATTACAAAGGATTTCATCTCAAAAACAATATAACTAACTATAAGTTTTTTTTTTGGGTTATATATATATATATATATATATATATATATATATATATATATATATATATTTTTTTTTTATGAATTCATCTAATAAACAAATGGATTAGACGTTAAAACCATTAATATATTTTATAAGGTCAAAAGCATTGATTCCATGAGAATTGTAAACAAGATTGGTTCCTTTTTTTCCCACAAAATAAAGCGTGACAAGGAAATTAGTTATTGAGGGGATGGTGCCTTAGTAATAATAATATATGGGTGTAGTTTAATTAATAGAGGAAATGATTTTTGTTGGCTAAAATCGAGTAATATAATTTCTAGTGGGATTGTGATTTCTTTTTCTTTAAAATATACTTTTGAATGAATAAATGGATTCAACATCCTAAAAAATTCTTTAGATGCTAGATCTTTGCAAATTAAACAATATGATTTCTTGTTGTTTAAAATACACTTTTGAATGCATAAATGGATTCAACACCCTGAAAAAACCATAAAGCACTTGATCTTTGCAAATTAAACAACTGAAAATTATGATTTTTAAAAATATGTGCCGCATTTTAGACAAAATTGACTAGAAAAAATGTTGAGAAAGGGCCATTCCATTTATTAGTTAGAATACTCTTAAAATGTTTGTTTTTTTCATCATTCTAAAAGTGTTTGGTAGGATCCTTGAATGTGGTAGCTTGCTTATTATGTCCCCATAGACTTTTTTGTGCAACCCCATCATGGTTCCATAATGGGTGCCTCTTGGTATATTGGGTCCCTCCACCAAGGGGTGTGTCATTATTCTTGTAACATCCCCTTGTAACCTCGCATGAAAATTCTTAGAGTTAGATATTTTTACAACATTTACCAACGTGACTTCCTACATTACTATTTCATCTTACTTCAATTACCATTAAATAAACCATCATCATAAGTTACACAACCATTAACTTTCATAGTTGTAACATATTATCATAAACTTCGTGATATAACCTTGCATCATTTCCTTGATTCTTTTAACTAGGTTAGTTAATCACATACTTGATAATGTAAATATCACATTGTGCAAGGAATCAATATCATAAAAATGGCACCATAGGCAATCACACCATTATACATTGATATTCCCTGGAAATCCGACAGGGCAAAAACTAACAAACGTTTAATTTTATTATTAAACACTCATCAGGTTGTTCATCCCTCACTCAATGGTTATAAGGGAGCCCGTCCTTGACCATTGTCATAAAATATTACAAAGGATTTCATCTCAAAAACAATATAACTAGCTATAAGTTTTTTTTTTTTTTGGTTATATATATATATATATAATTTTTTTGATGAATTCATCTAATAAACAAATGGATTAGAAGTTAAAACCATTAATATATTTTATAAGGTCAAAAGCATTGGTTCCATGAGAATTGTAAACAAGATTGGTTCCTTTTTTTCCCACAAAATAAAGTGTGGCAAGGAAATTAGTTATTGAGGGGATGGTGCCTTAGTCATAATAATATATGGGTGTAGTTTAATTAATAGAGGAAATTATTTTTCTTGGCTAAAATCGAGTAATATAATTTCTAGTGGGATTGTGATTTCTTTTTCTTTAAAATATACTTTTGAATGAATAAATGGATTCAACATCCTAAAAAACTCTTTAGACACTAGATCTTTGCAAATTAAAAAATGTGATTTCTTGTTGTTTAAAATACACTTTTGAATGCATAAATGGATTCAACACCCTGAAAAAACCATAAAACACTTCATCTTTGCAAATTAAACAATTGAAAATTATGATTTTTAAAATATGTACCACATTTTAGACAAAATTGACTAGAAAAAATGCTCAGAAAGGGCCATTCCATTTATTAGTTAGAATACTCTTAATATGTGTGTTTTTGTCATCATTCTTAAAGTGTCTGGTAGGATCCTTGAATGTGGTAGCTTGCTTATTCTGTCCCCGTAGAATTTTTTTTGCAACCCCATCATGGTTCCATAATGGGTGCCTCCTGGTATATTGGGTCCCTCCACCAAAGGGTGTGTCTTTATTCTTGTAACATCCCCTCGTAACCTCGCATGAAAATGCTTGGAGTTAGATTTTTTTTACAACATTTACCAACGTGTAACTTCCTACATTACTATTCCATCTTACTTCAATGACCATTAGATAAACCATCATCATAAGTTACACAACCATTAACTTCCATAGTTGTAACATATTATCATAAACTTCATGACGTAACCTTGCATCATTTTCGTGATTCTTTTAGCTAGGTTAGTTAATCACAGACTTGATAATGTAAATATCACATCGTGCAAGGAATCAACAACATAAAAACGGCACCATAGGCAATCACACCATTAGACGTTGATATACCCTGGAAATCCGACAGGGAAAAAAATAAAAAACGTTTAATTTTATTATTAAACACTCATCAAGGTGTTCATCCCTCCCTCAATGGTTATAGGGGAGCCCATCCCTTGACCATTAACCTTTTTTTTTTTTTTTTACAAGGGAAAAAATCGAACTTTTTATAGACCAAATCACAAAAAGTTACATAGTATATGCCACAACATTCCTTATGATATCATAAGCCTAGGGGAGGTCGAGACCATCAGTACCCGTCCACTGTGGTACAGTGAAGGAAACAGACTATAAACCAGGGCTGCACAAGTGTTCACGAAAGAGGGACAGAACCTGGCAGCCCCTGTGATACATAATGTCCACAAAAAACATCCATCCAAAAAGATGCAACTAATCCATCTATCTTGGGCCTAAAAAAGAGAAACACCCAGACAAGGATAAACAAAGGGCCTCTCCGAAGAGAAAACAACCCCATAAATATTTCATATATATATATATATTGGTAAAAATCATTAAAGAGAAAAAAATAGTCACTTTTGTCATCATAATTACAGATAAAGGACCCATTTTTTTAGTTTATAACTGCATAAATGTACAAAAGCCTCCAGGTGATATAACATGACTGGAAAAAAATATAGACGAAACCACATAAATAAATATGATCAGTAGGGTCTGGTGTTCGACACACAAACAACCAGCCCCTCTTTTTCCTCTATAGAACACGCGCCCGCAGCAAGTTGAAGACTGACTTTAGATAGTAGGTCAGCTTCCCAGTTCTGTTCCCTGTAGATATGGCATAAATAAATCAGATTGAAGTGAGTTTTGAGAGCCTGTATTTCTTCAAGAATAGGAATTAATAAAAAGTGAAAACATCTCTTGGAGTTGTTAACCCAAGTTATGACATTCAAAGAATCCCCAAAAATTTGAATCGACTCGATGCCCAAATGAATCAACCAACAAAGAAGGAGTTTTAAAGTTTGAAGCTCAGCAAAATTGTTTGATCCTTCCCCAAGACCAACCACCACAGATAAAGAAGTAGCTATAAGTTATTACAATCATCATTTACCTACAAGCCCTTGAGCATTGTGTCTTGGGGCTATGTTCTCCCCATCAATGGATTTTCTTGTAGTTGACATTCCTTCAATCTACATAGACGAATAACTTATTACCTGTCGTAATGGTTACTTAATCCATCTTTGCATATGTCATAGTATTTTCCTACAACTGCTATTGTTAGCGGCCTTTGATATCATGGTTAGATCAAGTATAATCAAACTAATAATAAATCCATACTAGTGATGTTTTGTCATCTATTCATGTGCATTCATGAAATGTAAACAAAATATCACAACATGCTTCCTTTAATAACGTTGCACGTGCATTAATTACAAGCATATAACTATCAAAGCATGTCTATAAATAAATACCACATTAACTATTATTCCCCTCGAACAAACACATTCTTTCCAAGACAATTCACTACAATTGTCTAGACATTCCTTTAAGGGAAGCGAACACATCAGTTATGACCTTCGTGCATGCGATTACATAAAATTTATCAAAATAAATTAGCCCTTCAGCTATTATTTTTGGTGCATGCAAATTCGTAATAGAAAGCTAACACAATGGATGTTGTTCCTATTCATGCAAATGCATATGTTTTCTAAAAAGAATCTTCCCAAAATAAATCTTAACACCATAGAGCATGCAAATACATGTTTCTTTCTCGAGGAAATCTAGCATAATAGGGCATGCAAAAACATGTTTTCTTTTTCATAAAAGTAATATAATAAATCATACAATACATGCCTTCCTTTCCAAAAGATTAAACCATCAATATCCATATATATATTGTAAAGAAGCCAACACATTACTATGATTTTTGTGCATGTAGATTCATCTTCTTTCCCAAAAGAATCTTTTCTCGCATGAAAATGTATATTCTTTCTAAAGGAAAATTAACACAATCTTTTATGCAAATGCATAAATTTTCCAAAAGAAATATATTGTTATAGCCATTCTTTTCATGTATGCAAAACAACACATTTTTTTCAAGAAATCTCACTTAGTAACTATTCTTTCCATGCATGCAAAATAGATCACGTTAGTCATTATTTTCATGCATATTTCATTTCAAGGAATCCAACACCATAGTTGTTATTTTCATGCATGCAAAGATCATATTTATTTTCCAAGAGAACAAACACAATAGTTATATTTTAGTGCATGCAAATAACATATTTATTTTCAAGAAATATCAAACATAACGTGCATGCAAAAAAATGTATTTATTTTCGTGTAATATCAAACACAATAGTTCTATTTGTGTGCATGCAAATAACTCATTTATTTTCAAGAAACCTAATACGATGATGTATGCAAAAAAATTTCTCTTTTAAAGAAATCTAACCCAATATTAGTTCCATGCATGCAAAACATATCTCTTTTCTAAGAAATCAAAAGCATAACAACTATGCAAACATATGCTACTTTTTAAAGAAGTCAAATGTATAGTAGTTACTCTTTTATGAATGTGTAAATAGATATTATTTTCAAGCATTTTAGTGAAATAACCACATATTCTCTTTCAATAAAATTACATGGTTATTTATATTTTACACAAATATTCATGTGCAAGCTTAAATATTATGGGAGCGGGCCTATTTATATGAAAATACATAATCTTACACATGAAACAAACCACCTTTTACTCTATTTTTTTGTGAACCTAAAATTCAAATGCATTAATTGTTGCAATGCTATGCCTATTTTATTATCATAATGCATTGGTGGTATATTATTAAAGGTCAATAATCCTATTATTAATTTGTCCTTTGCAACCCCCATATATATAAACATATAGAAAAGGTATCCCTTGCTATCCAAATCTTAATAACACACTGTATAATGCAACAAATTCTATCCTCCAGTAGACATGCATATTTAATTCATAGTGCAAGGGTTAAAGTAAGAGAGTGCATACGCATATAAGATTCCTAAGAAACTATTAAAATGAAGTACTAGTACACTAAAAAATTCGTACCAAACCACCATGCTACAACAAGTAGTATTATGCTCTCAGGTCTCAAGAAGGAAACAAACCCCAACACCACCTCCTCTTGGTTCGACTCTTTCCTATCATAAATGAATACTCTCCGAGAGAGCTTGATCATTGCATTCAAATATGACAATTTATAAAGAAAGTTTGTCGTAGAATCTATAGTGAGATCATCAACAGTCATTTATTTTTTACCTATGCTCGCCGACTCTTGTCGACTATGAACTCCCTGCTGACTAACACCGACGACTCACCGTCATATGAACAGTCACGGATGATGTCGTGATTAATATTCTAACACCTCTCCTTAATCACAACCTAAACGTTAACTTTCCCGCTACTCTAAGTCTCAGTTAGGATTACAACGATACATTTCATTTTTTCCTTCTTGCTAAAGGGTCCATGTTTGTTCATTTGTTGTTGTAGTTTCATCATCACCTTTCTTGCCATAAGATACTGGTGGAGCTTCTCCTTTTTTTTATCTTGATTGTGGACTAACATTATTTGTATTCAACATTGCTGCAAGTGCTTGGGATTTATACTTGTCCTTAATGCTTGCAATTTCTTCAAGTTTTATTGCTTCTTCCTCACTACAAATATCTTCACACTTAAAAGCAATGTTAGATTTATATAAAATATCATAAAAAGAACCATATTGATTCTTGTCACCCTGCTCTTTTAAGAGAGATTTCCTTCCTTCATATTTCTCTGTTTTCATAGTTGGTTGTTTCATGTCTTCAACCTCTTTAATCAACTCTGTTGTTGCAAACATCTTGTCATGCATTTGATTTGTGTATGGAGGTAGGAAACTATTCTCACCAAACAACAACTCATCAATAATATGATTTTCATGCATCATATTGAACAACTCTTTATGAGATACATAATTCTCATCAAATTTGACTTCATACGTTTCTGCATCATAGAGACATTCTCTGTAAAAATATTCAAATTCTACACCAATGGTTGTTTCTTCATGATCACATGTTTCAATATCAATTATAGGCACACATTCATCATCCATCATTGCAACCTCAATGTTTCCATCTTCAGTTTCACAATGAATTACGAGGCTGCAAGCACAATCATCATTTTCAACAACACTTTCATCAACTTCAGCTTTCTCACTCCACTTCATTTCGAGAATATCCCAAAACATTTTAGCATTAAATATTTCACCAAATTCATACAAAATACTAGACAAAATGTTTTCATCCAAAGCTGATATAATGAGAAGCAATGCTACTGCACCTATACTCTTATCATTGGAATTTATCGAAGTTTCCTGAACAAATTTCCATAAATCTACTGAACAAAGAAATCGTTCCATTTTAATTTCCCAAAGCTTAAAATTTTTACCTGAGAAAGATGGCAGAACTGGAATTAATCGCTTCAATATTGCACCAATCTCTTCAGGCTAATCCAGACCTATATTTGGATTCATGTCTTCATTGAGCATGGATTTTATGACGGGAAACATTTCATATTGTTCTGAAATTTCTAACATTTCATTCTTTCTCCACAAGTGTATCAATTATCTTTGTGATTGTTTGAATCTCCTTTGTTTACCCATCACTCAAATGGCTCAATTCACACAAGCCTCAAAACAAAAACAATGTCAAAAATATTTTTCTAGCACCATGGAAACACTTAGCACACCACTTTATGAACCCATACCATGTCAAATCCCAGTAGGTCAAGTTCAGTTCCATGTTACTTCAAATCACAAAAAAACCCACACCTCAAGCTCAACAATAGTTGCACACAATATTCAACACATATGCAACAACAATGTTCCAATGTTCTAATAATGCACAACTCCAACCATTGAATTCACGTCGGGTTCATGAACCACCAAACAACTCAACCCCATAGCCAACACAAAGCAGGTCCACACAACAGGCCGCGCATAATAAATTTGGCTTATGGATATTAACAAAACACCGATATCTTAATGCCACATAGAACTTCGAGACTAAATGTGACACAAACTAGATCTCAATGCAACACGCAATTCGAGCAACACAAACTGCAACACACAACAAACTTTGGCTTCAAACAACACTCCATGCTCACAGGTTTCTCAGCTCACTGGTATGTTGTTCCCCTTCGAGAAATGCTCCCACAGTGCTTCACAATTTGAACAACTAATCAAACATCCAATTGAAAAGCTCTTTCAATGTTCTCCAACAACACACACCTCTTTCGTTATCTCTCTATAGCACACCTCAACGTCGAGACATGCCACACCAAATCTTTTGTTGGGTTCTCAACTATGATCAACCAACGATGCCTCTTTTTGTTTATGCAACACCACACTGCTACGGGGATTGAAGATGTGTACTATGAAATAATCAAACTTGTTTATTCACTAAATCCAAATGAAAAGTAGTTGCATGTTCACCCATAAAACATATTTTACATAAAAAATAATAATAATATGTTCATTGTCTAATTTGCATATCCAACTACATATCTAGTTATCTAACTTAATAATGTTAAGACATATACTTTGCAATAATCAAACTACTTTCTTCACGAGATCCTGTTGTTTTTCACTTACTTTATCCCCATCTCATAATAATTGTTATAATTGAAACAAAAAAGTTATACTTCATCGATAATATGTATTATCAAAAAATTCTTCCATAAACAAAAAAAATTAATAAAGACATTGATAACATGTATTATGAAGGGGCCCTTCAATAAATAAAAAGATTCAATAAGACATTATTTCATTGAAGATAAGTACCATCTTCTCTTAACCACAATTACTATTATTTATTTTAATTAAATAAAAATTATCAACCATATAAAAAATTATATTCTATTTAAAATAAGATAAAAAACTGTTCGAAAATATTTAGAAAATAAAATAAAAAATAAGTTTACAAGTTTTCAGATAATAACAAAGCTAAAAATAAATAAATAAATAAAAATTAAGAAATATGAATAAAAAGATAAGATGAAAAAATTCACAACCAAATTAAATGTAAATAATAAATTTATTTGAAATATTATAAACATTGATGAATTTTTATTTTTATTTTAAATTAAAAAAAAAATTTAAAAAATATATTTTATTTAATTAAATTATTGGTTAATACGTCCAACCTACGTCAAATTCTTTCCTCCATAACTCCATAAGAAGTCTCAATCTATGGATGAACCAAGGTGTCTTACCAATCACATTTTCTTAATCCATGGACAAAAAATCATTTACACCTAGACGAATAACCTCCCTATTTAGAAACTCCAAAAGTCATAATCCATGCTTTGAGTATCCTTGTTTACGATTTGAGTGCCTTTGAGTATATTCTTGTATCCGATTTGAATATTAACATTATTGCCCATAATTTACTTGGTTTTTGGCTTTTTGCACTTTAGAATTTTGTGGTCCTCAATTAATTAGGGAAGTTCTCATTCTTGGGATTACCACATACACCACCCACATCATCATAGAGGAATTCCAAAAGAAAAATGTTTTCAATTTGACAAAGTCTCTCATCATGACTAATACAACTTCATATACATTAAAATATACATTTTATTAATAATATATCAGATAAAACAAAGAAGTTTCATAAATACTTATAATATTTTTGTCGAATAGCTAACATAATGATTATTCTGGAAAAATCTAAAATAGTGATTAGGAAATTTGGGTATTTAGAGAGGTTGTCTCCTATGTCTCTCAAAAGTAGCATTGCATCTTTGAAAACAAGAGCTTACATCATTCATAAGAATGTTTAAGTAATTATATATGTTTATTATTAAGAATGTTTATATAATTATATATATTTATTAATATTTTTTTGGATTAAAAAAATAAAAAAAATTAAATACTTTTATATACAATTTTTTGATTGGGGTGTGAGTTGGCAGCCACTGCTTTCGCATGTGATTGATGTGGGTCTTTTGAGGAGCTTCCTGCCACCCTCCACATGCACAAAGCACATGGACCGGTGGTTCTTTGCATGTGAGGATTTAATGCTCTCGTTGAAGGTGGCAACAATTTTTGCGAGTGGGAGATATCCAGAGCATTCTAGGGTGAGTCTAGCAAGTTTCTTATTTGTGGTAGTTGTTTCCCTTGGCGTTGGTCTGTACTGTTCAATGGCTTGGAGCAGTTTCAGTAGGAGAGGACTCTCTAGACGCGGGTTCAGTCACGACCATTTCACGTTCTAGTTCACGGGTATGTGTTGAACTTCTTTTACATTGCCCCCATGGTTCAGTCTCTATGTTTGTGGGCCTTTGGGTTGATTATTTCTAATGCTTTGGGTTTGCGGATAAAGGTGGCTTATATGGAATTTTATGTGCTTGAATTGGATAAGGAGGTGGTCTCAATTCCATCTGACCTCTCTGTGTCTATCGTCTTTTTAATTTTATTATCTCGCATTGGTTTATTTTTTTGGTGGCTTTATCGTCGCTCTTGCCTTTGCATTTCTCTTCCACCTTTCCTTCGGGGTCTCGTGTTGGATCAATGCTTTTGTTGTAGAACCCTTAGGCATATGGCATTAGGACGACTCAATCTGCATCTATGCCCTTCGGCTCCTCAGGAGCAATGCATTGTATGTTGGTTTCAAGGGGTTTTGTCTTTATGGTTGTATGTTTGAATCAAGAGTCTGAATTGGACAATTAAATGGTTGATTCATGGGGCATCTTTATTTCAGTCTCTAGTCTCTTACCTGTTTCCTATGACAGGTCCTCAGCTCTGTAGTGTCACCTGGAAGTTGGATGTATTATTCCCAATTTTCCATTAGTTAATTGGAATATTAGAGTTCTTACTTTTCTTAACTAATTAAGTAAATAAGAGGGTGGGGGGACCATAAACCCCATAGATGAATAAAATCCACTGTTGATGTGTGTATGTGGATAATTTAGAGTTAGATCTGCGTTGTGGAGTAGTGGAGTGACTCATTAATGTAGAAGGAGTGGAGATCAAGCATTATTGAAGATAATATAATGGAGATCATGGAGGAAGTAAAATGAGATCATGGTGCATTAAAAGTAAGATAATGAGCACTAATGATGAGATAATGGAGGAAGTTGTGCGTCTAATGCACACATGATGGAGAGAGTGGGAATTAAATGCAAATATGGTGGAGAACATGGAGAGACAACGCAGTATTCATGGAGGCTAGTGTCTACATGTGCAACGCAATTATGAGGTGGGCCAGGGCTATGGAAGGCTCACAAAGCATAAAAGGGATATGAAGGAAGCAATAGAGGCATACTTTAGATTATTATTTCTAATCTGTTTAGATCTAGATTTGTCAGTTGACATATCTATGCACGCTTCAGTTGTTTAGGTAAGTTTGTAGTGATGTTTAGCACACAGGTGTTTTCGAGCGGAAATCCCACCCTTACCCATGGGGGACTTCGAGTGCCTACTCTGGGAAGGTTTCTTTGACCTACCATACATCACCAAGCATTGGTGCCACATTCAACCCCTCTTGACAACACATTCAGTCTCAGGAATTACACATTCCTACTTGAGGGTTTGAGAGGTGGAGGTTGTTTCTAACATTTCAGCTAGGAAATCGGTGGAGGATTCATCCTTTCACATTGGGCTTCAAGATCAGTCTTCCAGTATCTGGCATTCAGTCCAACATTTCAGACCTCCATGCAACAACAATTCCCCCAAGGGATTGCGTAGTCCAATCCTGTAGATCTATTGGAGGAGGGAAGTTTCTAGTATTTCAGCTGGAAATCCTATGAGGGACCATCTCCTCTTTTTGGGCACATTATTTCCATCATTGGTGAGCTTCATTGCAGCATCTAACATCAGGCTATAGAGTCTCCATCCTTGACAACGCAGTTTTTTTTCACCAATTGTGTAGTTGCAACTGCAACTTGATCAGAGGAAGGAGGAGTTATATCTTGAGCTTCTAGCTTGAGGATCTAGTGAAGGGATCAAACCTTCAAGCATAGATATGAGTGTATCATATTGCAGCCATCTTATGATCATTTCATGCTTCAGATCTACATACCCAGCAGTCATATGTTGCAGGGCTTAAGAGGGTGATTTTCCAAGATTGTCAGATCTGTAAATCCTTTCTGGGTTATCTTGGGTATTCATCATAGAGCCCGGATATGGAATCCTAGCATCATCTGAGCTCCAGAACTGCTAGATCTACATTCTTATTTTCAGCTCACAGTTGCAGTCCCAACATTTGCAGCAGGGAAAGCACAATTTTACCTCTAGCAGTCCAACAGTTACGCAGTCCCTCTCGTGGGAGGACTTCAGAGTCATTCTAGGCCACTTGTTTCGCTTGAGTGTCTCATATTTTGAGCACTATTGTACTTCTATTTTCACCTCCAACTAATAATATGGCTCAACTATTCTGTCTATTTGTATGGTGTATTTAGATTATTTGTTCATTGTTGTAGTTTCCAGTTATTGTGTTTCTTTATTACTGCATTCTCCCTTTTGGGATATTACAGTGCTATCAGAGCATGATCTTTGGCTCAGCTTGTGGGCATTTCATCTTTAACATCAAAAGAAGAAGCATATAGTAGAGATCTATAATGACGAAGGGATTCAGTTTTGCCTCATTTCTCTTTAGATCTATGCAAGATCTCTCCAAGGAGGTCAAACAAATGAAGAGATAAAGGCAAAAGGAGGATCCAAGAAGAGTTCAGAAAGAGGAAGGTTCAAGAACTTCCTATCAGTAGCAGAAACAAATGATAATGCAAAGAGCTCCACAACATTCTACTAGATCCCCTTTCTTTGAGAAGGAACGTGAATGGTATGATTATGGAGGATACTTGGGGTATGAGACCTTAAGTAAATATATGTTCGAGTACAAAGCACAACCTAGAGCACTCAGGGAGAATCTATCGCTCCAACAGTTTTTGCAACTCAAAGAAGAAAGGAGATCTCGTAGCAGCAATAGAAGAAAGAGGCATAAATTCTTCTTGCCTACATTTGATGGATCATCCATAAGCAAATTGATGGCTTGAAGGGAATAGTTAGCTGCATTATTTTAGCTATACCTAGTAGCAGAAAGAAAGGATGTTGAGATTGCAGCATTGCACCTTGAGGGTGAAGCAAAAGATTGGTGGTTTAGTCATTTGTCACATGCCAAAGTGATTGCTTATGCAGATTTCATGCAAAGACCGAAGCAGAAGTTTGATAGAAAGAAACCAGAGACACCTCACATGGAGACACTTCCTATCATTGAGGAGATAATTCATGAAGAGCCAAAGGAAGATGTCCTCATTATCACTCCGGAAGAGGAGCCTCTACCACCACCACCAGTTGCAAATGTACTTACATCAGGAGGAGGATCACTTGCATCTTTGCAATATGGTCTTGATCTCTTGAGATTGGGAGCCCCCATGCATGATTCAAGAGATGCATGAGGAGGAGGAGGCAGATACTAGCGCTGGTACAATAGAAGATATGCAGGCATCATCATTACGAGTAGTTGGAGAGGTCATTGCACCAGTTGGAGGAACTCTTGTAGATGTACAAGATGTTCTCGAGATTCATCTTATCCAAGGTTTGAAAACACTTTCATCTCATATTATTTCAGTACCTCATATTGAGATTTGTGATACCATGCCACCAGGGCAATTGCATGACCAAGGATTAGAGCACCTTGCTGATTTGGAGCAGCAAATTATCACTACACAGAGGATCCTTGATTTGATCAAGGAATAGATGTATAGCTATCCCAGTTTATCATGGTTGAGCTACACCCAACACTTTTTGTTGAAGTGTGGAGTTTCAAAGGATGGGAGGAGCACAGTGCTATTCAATACAGTGTCGTACTATGAGTTTAGCATTGTGTATGGCCAGGAGATAGTAGATGCATCACTATGTAGATCTACAATGCTATCATTGAGTAGCAGTGATGAAATGAGGGCCCCATTATTCTTGGAGCATTATGAAGGCAACTTCACTCATGAAGCACTAGAGGGACAAATGATATATGGTAGACATCTTATGATGGAGAGAATTCCCCATTATCAAGATGGAGTTTTCTTGATGTGCTCTTCACAACTCAAAGAGGAATTTCTACCTGTAGTATGCATGGAACCTTATGGGTTCTATTGGGCCATTAATGAGAGGATCTCATGGAGAGACCTCAAAGGAGGTGCACTTCAACATCTCATGGAGTGAAAATATTATCATATGGAGGAGATTGGTATTCTACCTTGGGTGGATACCAAGATTGAGCATGGTATGATTCATCATCCACATTGGGATGAATGGATCTAGATGAGGAGCAAGGGGTTTCCAACCTTCTTGCAGATATATGATACAAGGAAACATGAAGCATGGATGCGTTGGTTTCTTTTGGGTGAGTATGGTTACTACCCAACATCTCACATTTGTATGGTCCATGCCATGGATGTCACTGATGTTATGTAGCAACAAGAGGCATGGCTATGCTGGTTATTGTTGAGAGAGTTTGGCCATCACATGATGTATCTTATGTCCTTGTATTTACTTTTGGTTGGGATATGTCTCATGTCCATGAATGCACTTTTGTTTGGGATATATCTGATATTCATGTAGGTACTTGGGTTTGGGACATGGCATAACTCTCACATGATGTGGCAGAAGGGAGCTTGTTTATATTGATCTGATGTGACATTCCACATGTCAGTCAGTATGTTGGTGCTCCATGACTAGCATCATGATGATGTAAGGTGGCAGCAAGAATCCTTGTTGCTTTGGTTACTTTTGGGAGAGTATGGGTTGATTTATCCCCATACATTGCATGATATTGATGGAGGATGGCAACAAGAGGCCTTCCTGTGTTGGCTTCTGTTGGGAGATTATGGTCATTGTACTTGGTATGATGATAATGTGATGTGGCAACAAGAGGCATTGTTATGGTGGCTTCTTTTGAGAGAGTATGGCTCTCATACTTTTATTGTTGATGATTTGGCATGGCAGAAAGATACATTGCTACGGTGGCTTCTTTTGAGAGAGCATGGCTCTCTTACTTGGTTTAATGATGATTTGGCATGGTAGTAGAAGGCTTTGTTGCGGTGGTTGTTATTGGGAGAGTATGGTTTGACATTGCACATGCTCATCCATATGTCTCTACTTCTTATTTTTCACATTGTTGGGATGATGCTTGGATCCAAAAAGGCCAACAAGGCCAAGGATGGAAGCATAGAGAGATACAATATACTTCATGTAACATGGGATGGAGAGATGGTTTATGATGGGGGACTTTCCAATTTGGGAAGATACCACTTCAATTTATGTATCTCATGCATAGAGGAGAGCTTTGGACATGATTGGTTGCCACTTGGAGACTTATTGATGAGGAGAGGCATCTAAATTTTCAGTTGGAGGCCATTATAGACATTCTAGAGAGGCAAATTTAGAGTTGGGCATGCATTACACATTGTAGCAGATGGGGAGACCTTCCATATGGGGATTCCATTTGGAGGGAGATGGATTGTTGTGGCATCCACTTTTGCAGTTGCTTGAGGACAAACAACATTTTGGCGAGGAGGACTATAATATCAGTTAATTTGAATATTATAGTTCTTACTTTTCTTAATTAAATAAGTAAATAAGAGGGTGGAGGGACCCATAAACCCCATAGATGAATAAAATCCACTTTTGATGTGTGTATGTGGATAATTAAGAGTTAGATTTGCATTATGGAGTAGTGGAGCAGCTCATTAATGTAGAAGGAGTGGAGATCATGCATTATTAAAGATAAGATCATGGAGATCATGGAGGAAGTCAAATGAGATCACAGTGCATTAAAAGTAAGATCATAGAGCACTAATGATGAGACAGTGGAGGAATTTGTGCATCTAATGCACACATGATGGAGACAATGACAATTAAATGCAGAGACGGTGGAGAACATGGAGAGACAACGCAATCTTCATGGAGGCTAGTGGCCACATGTGCAACACAGTTATGAGGTGGGCCAGGGCTATGGAAGGCTCACAAAGCATAAAAGGGAGATGAAGGCAGCAATAGAAGGTGGGCTTTAGATTATTATTTCTGATATGTTTAGATCTAGATTTGTCGGTTGATATTTCTATGCACGCTTCAACTATTTAGCTAAGTCTGCAGTGTTGTTTAGCACACGGGTGTTTCCGAGCAGAAATCCCACCCTTACCCATGGGGGACTTCGATTGCCTACTATGGGAATGTTTCTTTGAGCTGCCATACATCATCAGGCATTGGTGCCATATTCAGCCCCTCTCTACAGAACATTCAGTCTCAGGAATTACACATTCATGCTTGAGGGTTTGAGAGGTGGAGGTTGTTTCTAGCATTTCAACTAGGAAACCGGTGGAGGATTCATCCTTTTACCTTGGGCTTCAAGATTAGTCTTCCAAGAGCTTTATATTCATATCCAGCATTCAAGCCAACATTTCATACCTCCATGTAGCAGCAATTCCCCAAGGGATTCCGCAGTCCAGTCTTGTAAATCCATTGGAGGAGGGAAGATTCCAGTATTTCAGCTAGAAATCCTATGAGGGACCATATCCTCACTTTGGGCACATTATTTCCATCATTCTTGAGCTTCACTGTAGCATCTAGCATCAGGCTATAGAGCCTCCATCCTTGACAACGCAGTTTTTTTTCAACAGTTGTGTAGTTGCAGTTGCAACTTGATCAGAGGTAGGAGGAGTTAGATCTTGAGCTTCTAGCTTGAGGATCTAGTTAAGGGATCAACCCTTCAAGCATAGATATGATTGTATCATATTGCAACCATCTTATGGTAAGTTCATGCTTTGGATCTGCATACCCAACAATCATATGTTTCAGGCCCTAAGAGGGTGATTTTCCAAGATTGACAGATCTGGAAATCCTTTCTGGGTTGTCTTAGGTATTCATCATATAGCCCGGATCTAGAATCTCGGCACCATCTAAACTCCGGAACTGGAAGATCTACATTATTATTTTCAGCTGGCAGTTGTAGTCCCGACATTTGCAGCAGGGACAGCCCAGTTTTACCTCCAGCAGTCCAACAGTTACGCAATCCCTCTTGTCGGAGGACTTCAAGGTCATTCTAAGCCACTTGTTTGGCTTGAGTGTCTCATATTTTGAGCATTGTTGTACTTCTATTTTCACCTCCAAATAATAATATGGCTTAAATATTATGTCTATTTGTACATGGTATATTTAGATTATTTGTTCATTGTTGCGGTTTCCATTTATTGTGTTTTTGTATTACTGCATTCTCCCTTTTGGGATATTACATTAGACGCTTCTGGGTTTTGGCTTCCCTCAGAGTCGTTTAAAGGGTCTTTTTTAGTTTTTCAAATCAATTGTAGGTACTGGAATATGGCTCGTTCATCCTCCGAAAAGGGCAAGCAGGCCAAAGCTCGCGAGGCAGAGGTAAAAGATCTGCGAGGTCACTGGTGACCAGCTAACCTAGCTCCTCTGGGGGTAGAGCTCGGGATCGCAAATAGGTCTCTAGTCTTATCAATGATGCAACCACAACATACCATAAGGGTACCTTGGCCCAGGTCCGACAATTATTCGAGGAATGGGAAGAAGATCTGAACATGCATGAAGGAATCATGGACATTGATATGGAGGATTGACACATCTTGGTGCCCGATCTAGGTCACACCCAGAGCAGAACCATTGAGTTTAAACAAAATCTATTCCTGTATTGGTTGATGAATATCCTTCTAGCTAAAGCCTTAGAATGGATTCTGTCAGGAATGACTGCGACAACTCAGGGGTTTTCGAATTACAACAAAGAGTTTCAAAAAATTCAGTTCCAGTTATAAAAGAATAATAGGTGTTTGCGCTGCATCGAGGAGCATATTCCTTACATTCCGCAAACCGAGCTCCCAAGTACCAGTGTTAAGGACCCTACTATGTTTGATTATGTTGATGATGAATAGTTTGGTGGTTGTTCCTTTTGTTTTTCCTTTACTATATGAAGAAGTACTATAATTCCCAGTATGTTTTTAGTTATGTTTTCAATTATATAGAGTCTATGTAGTTTAAAGACAAGTAGACTTACTTGGAATGGATGAGTAGAATTATTATTTTTTTGTTTCTGGATGGCTTATCACGCTGTTAGGTGGCCAACAGATTTGGTTTCCCTCTGGGCAAGTTGAGGCCACCTAACCATATGCATATGGATTTAACTTTCATTTTTGATGATTAATGAAAGAGAAAAGTCCTACCAAGCTTATATATATATATATATATATATATATATATATATATAAAGTCAAATTTGATTCAAATTGAGAAATATTTTTTCCTGCCATTAGAAACTGGACTAGTAATTTTATATTTGATTTTGATAATTATGTTTGTTGCAATATTTAAAGTAAATTTAATGTTTTACAAAATGTAGAATGTTTTTTCATTAAAAACCTGATTTTATTTTGGTGTTTCGGATTCTTTATTAGATAAACTTGTTCCCTAGCCTTATTGATTTCACATGTCAAAATGATTGTTTATTTGTTTTATCTTCGGTAATATTAATTCTTTGGAAGGGGGTGTAACTCTTCTTCTATGATCTTCGATTCGAAGAAAGATATGTGTTGCGATGAGAAGAAAGTGATATGAAATAGAGCTAATAAATGTGATCCTTTTCCTTTGTTATGAAATAAGTATTCACTATACTTTAGGGTTAACTTGGGTGGAGAATATTCAGTGTTATCTCTTCTTATGATGGATGTATAAGGAAATATACTCCCAATTGTAAGGGAGAATGACTAAAATATGGTTGCACCATGATGGAAAAATAATTAGCCTTTTATGATGATAATTTAATGCGGGATGGAGCTCAAAACATGGGTGGCTTTTGAGTAAAATGTCTGGCCAAATTTCTTTTCATTTACCCTTTTATGTTGAGGGTTTCTCTTAGGATATTGATTGAGCTTCCATTATAATGATTATTTTTTTTGTAAGCAAATGATTTACACTACTATTTTCTTAATGTCCATTCACTTTCCTTGTGTTGGTCATGCTTCCAATGACTACGTGGATTCACTCAAGCATTAACATAAGTAATTAATATTCATATGTTTTACTTCAACATTAATAGGAGGATCAGATAAAAAAAAATGCCAAAACATGGATTTCAAAGGACGATAGCTCAAGTAGAAGCTAGCTGGTTTATTCCCCCCTCCACTTGGGCTTTATTCTCTGAAGACAAGTTAGCTCGTGTGGCAAAAAAATGTACAAGTTGAAAATTCATTTTGAGAAAACTCATATAAGCTCGAAAAGGTGGGAATATTTGAATATCTTAAAATTGAGGTGAATAGTGGCAGCTAATGTGATTTGATCCTAGGTATTGCCAAGATTAGTCCTTCAAAGTTACCGATTCACCATTGTTTAAAAATTTTTTGAAACATGGATAATGACAAACTTGTGAAGTAGCTACTTATGTTAGTTAAGGTAAATGTCAAGAGTTAAAAATCAATGCTTGTAGGTTGATTGAACAATCCAATGTTGTTTATAGCTAACCATTCAATGTAGAGGTAAAGGGGAAGGTGAACACACAATTGGAGTGTATGCCCCAATCTACAAGAGCGGTTGCTTATGGGTTGTAAGAGAGGAATATGGTCTTCGTCTTCCTTGTATTATTATATACAGGTTTGTAAAGTGTGGCCATGGCCTTAGCAATCACTAAGTTGATGTTATCAGGGGACACAATTAGTAATTTAACTAATTAATTAGAAAAGTTGAGTTACAAAAACCCTATATCTCAAATTTAGAGTGAAATGGGTGGAGGATAATAGAGAGATGTTGGCATTCGACCAATGTTAAGGGAAAATGTTTTTATATATATAAGCAACCAAAACTACATTATGAAATTATTCAGGATAAATCATGAAAAGATAATTGAGCATGCAATCTCTGAATTTCTAGTGGCCAACAATACATGGGAATGTTAGCTCTTGGTACAACAACAAAAAATTCATTTGCCTAGATATTTCCATTGAATTAACCACCTAGGCATAAATTTCATTTTACTATGCACCATTTCCTCACATTTATATAATGGATAGAGAAAGGATTTCGCTCTAAATTATGGACTAGAAATGTTATCTACAATATTAAATAAAAGAATAAACTACGTCATAAGACACAAGATTATGCCTTGAAAACCAAGTTTTAATGGCCATTTAACTTTCATTTAAGCAATATCTAGTTACAATGCAACTAATGGCTCCTCGCGCGTCATATTTTTCTTGGCCCAAAGACCCTTTGAGAGTGAGAATAAAAAAATAAATAGAGAGGGTTGGGGTAATGAGAAGGCCAATATGTATGACTTTTCATTTCTCGTTCCTTGCTTTTTTCTCTCCTATTTGATTTTTCATTTTTGTCACATTGATTTTTACATTTACATTGTTTGAATAGTTTGTCTAAACTTGCTTAATTGTCAAATCATGCTTATATTTATTGTGTCTTACAACCATTCACTTGTTTGGATCTATTTTAGATCATAAAAACACAATAGGTTATATAATTAAAAAAAAAAAAATTAGATATGGATAATGATATGTGTGTGTGTGTGTGTGTGTTTGTTATTTTTTTTTAGTTTCAAATTTTCATTTCCATAAATGTTATCTAATTTGAGAAATCTTCACCAAAGGCTACATGTCAACTTAGCTAGCTTTTAGTATTTGTAGAATTGCATTCAACTCCTAAATCTTACCTACCCATTTTGCCTTTCAAAGAAACTTTAACACCATTAATATTTTGCTTAACTTACCAAAATCAAAGAGATTGGTTCTACACCCATTTTTCCTGTTTTTATAGATATATCCAACTCCTAAATCTTGCATGTTATTTCTCTACCCATTTTTCATTTTTTTTTTATAATCTATCCAACAAGCAAGTTGGTTTAAGGTTGAAAGAGACTTTAACAACATTAGTATTTTGCTTCACTTACTAAGGTCAAAGGGATTGGTTATGTGTTTTTTTTATCTTTTTAATCGACCTATCCAAAAGGTAAATTGATTAGAGGTTGAAGGAAACTTTATCACCATTAACATTTGCTTCAATTTCTAAGGTCAAGAGAACCAATTATGTATCCTTATGTGAACTATCTATTTCATGCCTTTGCATCTTCCGCCGAAAAGTACAATCTTGCAAGGAAACATGATGGATAAGGGAGGGTGTCTTAATCATAACAATATGTCTCTATATCACCCTTCTTATAGAGTTACCGTTCTTAGAGGGTTTGGTAGGATCCTAGATTGTCATTGCTTTTTTGTTTCCCTTCATAGATTTTTTGGTGTGATCCCATTATGGCTTGATATTGGTCCCTCCACCAAGAGGGTATGTCATGCTTCCACTTCTGAGCCTAGTGATCTTTAGCTTTGAAATGTGAGGTTACTATATGTTCATGCATAAAATAAATTTTACATCAAAAAGCAATATGTCCGTAATCTAATGTTTGTGTCCACCTACAATTCTAGTTATCCAACTCAATGTTGTCAAGAAACCCTTTACTCTAAAATAGTCCAATTAGTTTCTTCTCCCAATCCTCTTGTTCTTCACTTTCTTTATCCTCCTCTCATAATCAATGCTAATCAATGCTATAATGAAATGAGAAAGTTATACTACATCTACTATTAATAATATGCATTATGAAGAGGCCTTTCCATAAGTAGGAATGTTGGGGGGTGGAGCATTCTCAAAAGGACACAATTTCATTGAAGGTAGGAAAACCTCCTCTCTTAGCCATTAACATTTATTATTTATTCTAACTAGATTGAATTTCTACACCATTCAAAATCTGCAATTTATTTGAAGCAAGATAAAAGAAAAGTTCTAAGATTTTTAAACACTTAGTCAATGAAAAATGTAAACCATAAATAAAGAAAAGATCTAGAATTTTTCGTTTAAAGAATCAATAAAAAAGGTAAAATGGAAATAAAATCCACAATAATGCAAAATATTATTTATTTTTATTTAAATAATAAACATATTGAAAATATTATGGATAATAAAAGTAAAAAAAATTACTGTTATTTTTTTTTTTTTTTAAATAATGTAAAAGGGAAGATTTATTAAGGATTCCAACTCCATTTGAGAGCCTTTAATCCATGAATCAAAATTACAAATATTTTACATATAGACGAATAAATACCTCTTTAAGTTGAGACTAACTTATTTATCGAATTAAAAAACAATTTATTTACAATAAAATGTTATCACTAAAATCGTACAAAACTCGTTAAAACTTGAATATTCCTTAAGAAATTTAATTTCCCTAAAACAACTTCCATCCATCCTCAATTCCTCGTAAAACATAAACATAAAACCTAATAAAAACAAAACCGCACTCAGATCAACTAAACAACACCTTTAATGTTATTGCCTTCTCCAGTTTCGCACGAGATACAAGGTTTCGTTGAATGTTATAATTTACTTGCGTTAGAATGTTGTGGCCCTCAATTAATTATAAGGAAAGTAAATTTATATTTTATTTGTGGATACAAAAGCTCTCCTTCTTGAGATCACCACGTACAACGATTTCATCATGGAAGGAACTCCATAATAAAGATGTTTTCAATTTATTTTTTATCGTAGTCCCTCATTGTGAGCCATTGTTGGTAAAGGCTTCGTACACACTATGTACCTATTTTATTATTATATATAATGCTGGTAATATGGGGATTTAGAGGTTTTTTTGGTATTTATACTAATACTAGAGGTAAGAAATTTGAAAATAAGTTGTTTATTCAGCATGTGGAATAGCCCCGATGACAGTTTTTTGTTGGAATCCGGTAAACTAAAATTTGAGAAATCAGGGAGTTGGAGTGGTTGGAATCCATTTTTGATAGTGGAAATGGATTCAACACTATCAAAAACCATTAGGGCACTCAAAATACTAAAGTTTAACAGCTGTAAACAAGATTTTGATAAAATATTTGCCTGATTTTTTCAAAATCTTTTCCCGATTCTGAGCCATTCTGCTGCTTTTTTAGACTACGCGATTTGAAAATATTATTAAAAGAATATTTAAACAATTTTATATATTTTTATTTAGATTTATCATTATATATATATATATATATATATATATATATATATATATATATATATATATATATAAGGTGATTAATTTTTCTTTAGGTCATAATGTGTTTTCTTATTGCATCTTATGTATTTATTGATAGGTGGTTATTATTGATGTCAACCCAAGCAACACCAGGAGCTACTTCAATCTTCCATGGAAAATTTGGAATAGAAATTCATGGAATCACGTGTCAAGATATTTTTAGATAGATTCTCTTCGACCAGATGTTTCCGTTGATATATGGTACGCCCCGTGGTTCCTTCTCTTTTGAGAGAAAATTGAGTTGAAAGTTGAAGACCCAATTTTGTGGGGTAAAACCCCAGGGGGTAGAGACATGACACCTTATTCCCCAACGGTTTGCCAATATATGACAGAGATTCTCACCGCAATCTCACGTTGTATAAGTTGATAAAATTTAAGAACCAAAAAAAGTAAACCAATCATTGAATTCACACCCAGGTGAGACCATATGCATGCACTAAGTCAATCATTGATTTCAAATATTAAATAAGGCTCTTAAGGGTTAGTCATTATTTTTTTAGTAGTTTTTAAAGAGTATTATTGATTTTTGACATAACAATATTTTTAAATAACAAAAATAATAATAATAATAATATTATTAATCCCCCCATGGCCAATGGCCCTCCTTCCTTAGTAAGTAAGGCATTAAACTCCTTTTAATATAATGAACCCACTCCTCACCATTATCAATAAAAAGAAACCCTCATTCATCCATTAAAATGCTAGCGGCATATTTCACTTTGATTTTTTTAATATCCTATGCTCTCAACGTCTATTCTTAAAAATGCTTTTTTAGCATAACCATTGACTATATACTAGCATTTGCAGCGAGAGGTGTAAAGTAAGGTCGGGGAGTGGGGAATGTGGAAAATAATAATTAAGTGAAATATATGAAAATTTTAGTTTATATATATATATAAGAATGTAATAGGAGGTTAAATTTAAAAAGAAAGTTACACTAACATAAAGTAACACTAACATAATTGTCCCAGAATAATGGCATAGTAATGATGGTATCCTTCCTCTTCGTGCTCCCTTCTCATCCTATGCTTTACTATATGACATTTGAGAAGTGGAGAAAATACCAAGGTGGGATAAGAATCAACAAATGACAAATATGAAGAGAGAAAATGAAGGAAAGGAAAGTCTCAAGTCCATTGTTAGAAATAAAAAAGATGGCTTTCCCTCATCCCCAATTTGGAACTTAGACAAGTAAGGAGCATGAAGAACAGGTGCAACATGACATCCATATTTTTAGCATCCTCGAGGAGGACGTGAAAAGAAAAAATTGACAACTTCACATCGAGAATGGTGCTCAGAGCATCTAGGAGGTTAAAGGATCTTTAATGATGGTAGTTCAAGCCATAAAACCATCTTGCCACGGGATGTAAAATATAAAAAGGATACATCAATCATGGAACTTAAGAGAATTTGGGAGGCATGGAAACCCCTTGATCAAATTAATTCTCATTAGAGAACGAAATCCAATCCATAGCGAAGTACAATCATATAATGAATGGTCTGATGCATAAATCCCATGACAAGGAGATCATTGGGATGTGCGCCTGACTATCCCCAAAGATCTACATAGGCTCCTGAACTTGTGGTTTCAAAATATGGAACTCTACTTGCATATTGTGTTTCTCTTGACATAATGTTGTCCATCTTTGTCTCTGTTTGAGTGAGTTTTTTATGATTGCTATCATGGAGGATCCTATCTAGGTTTTCCTAGTGTATTAGTGAATGATTGAATCTTCCTCTTTCCCACAGGCTTTGGCTCTTGGAAGCATCCCTCCCTTATCTCTACTTGAGATTGAATTCTATTATTCGTTGTGAACAAATAGAACGATACTGCTCCTAGACAAATTTTTGGGAGTTATTAGTGTGGAATTCCTCTGTTATGATCCTAAAAGTAAAAATATGGTTTATAGTTGAATGATGTCTCCTAAATCTAGCTTTCCATTTAGCTCTTTTACCCTGGATTTCAAGCCAAAATATAATCTTATTTTCCAAAATGAGCCCACAGAGTTTGCCTAAAATGTGGCTAATCATAATGGTCCTGTAGTTAGAGGATGTTTTTTTATCCCCACTTTTAAACATAAACCCAATAAGGCTTTGCATCCTAAGGCTTAGGGAAGCCTTGTTTCACTACCAAGTTGAGGAGTTTTTGTATATGAGGGATGAGGGTAGACCTTCCCATTTTGAAAATTTTGAGCTTGGTAGCCTTCAATATCCCTAGCTTTCCCATTAGCGAATTTCCTAATCATGAACTCCATGTATTCCAAAAAAAAAAATATCCTCCTCTTGAGCTCCTCATTTGACAAAACCCAATCTTGACATGATTTCTAGGCCTCCTTCCTTTACTAGGTATTGTCCTATTTCTTCAGCTTTCCAACAAATTCTGTGTCATCCATTTAAAAAAAATCACCTTTCTCTTTCCAAGTTCAACATTCATGATTTTGACTTCCTTTGATTTCAAGGATATGGAGCATTGCTCCAAAACTATTCATTTTACTTTTGTTTAACATGACCACATTTCTCAAGGTCAGGAAGTACCCAGGAATGGTGGAATACGAGAGATGGAGTTTGACCTCCTGCGTTTTGAGATACTCACTGTGGGACTCTACAAACAAAATATCTCTACACCATGATTTCTGTGGAATGCCACTTAAGTATTTTTTATGAATAATCTCACTTGAAGCAAGATTAACTATGACATAATATGGAGCCTTCACCCAAACTCAACCATTTAGTCCCACTGTTATCTCTAAAAAAAATCATTATGAGAATGAGTAATCTCTAACTACCTTCTTCAGAGATGAGAACCATGTGCATTGTACGATAATCTTAATGATAGAGACCTTGCTTCCAAGAGCATTAAAAGAAGGTAACTAGCACTTCTAGTTTTGGTTTTTAGCTTTTACAGAGCTTGGACCATAGAGTACCATATAGCCATAATGATGAAACTGTTCTAAGGAGTAGTAGCTTCAGAACTCCCCCGTACAGACTGATGAAACTAGGCAGGATTGAAAAAAAAAAATCCTATGTCAAATGATAAACAGAGGAAAAGGCCACCTTAATTGAACAACACACAGACGGTTGAAATCCTAGAAACCCTAGTAAGAAATGATAAGATAAGGTATTTAAAAAGGCCCTCTCCTTCAAGTTGTCCACTAAATTCGATTTGTGTATAGAGGGTTTTGGAAACTAGGAAAGGAAAATCTTCCAACCATAATTGTTTGTAAGCCCAAATGTAGACAAATCCAATGCACGGTGATATTTTGATGGACCTTGTCAAGGAGAGGCACAAAAGCTGGCGCAGGAGGAGTTTTATATTCAGAGGGCGCTAAAAAGAAATTGTTTCAAAGATGCATTGAGAGAGTGTAAAAATAACTGGGCAAAACTAAATTCTCTTTGTGCCTACGGATAAGGCTGGCAACAGGAAAAGGGGTCTACATATTCAAATTTAAAAGGATTCCAAGATAACTGACTACATAAATAGTAAAGTAAATCTCTAGAATTTGATACTTTCCCCAGTCTTCTTGGAAAGAATCAAGAGAACTAAAAGAAAATTACAACACACGTGTAGAGTTCAATCTTCCCACTGTTGAGAAGCATTAAAGCCCTTTTTGGGTTAGGTTTTGATATTGACACAAACATTTTCTGAGTGCTAGGGCGCATTGCAATGTATGTTCCGATTTATATTTAAAAAAAAAAGGTAAATATACACTCTATATTCAAATACTAAATATGAAATTCATATATACAAACTTCTATTTCAAATAGGAGGTATACCAATTTTTCCTTGAAAAGGAAAAGGAGAACAAACACAGCGTGTGTCCACTAAATACGGAAAACACATCACATGAGTATCCAACATTTTACTAGGACAAAACAAACAAATAAGAAAATTTTTCCTTGTTGTGAATCTTTTCACGTTACTGTAAAAACACTTGAGAAATAAATAAATTGCATTGCTCTCAAGTGAGAGCTACCAAATTTTTAGGTTACCGTAAAAATGCTTGAGAAATAAATAAATAAATTGCTCAAGTCTTAGGTGAGAGCAAACCAAGTAGAGTGCGACGGAGAAAAAAGTAAAGTTGAGCGAGAGCAAGTGTATGAAGTAATTTTGAACCGACAACCTCCTACTTTTGAACTTTAAATTGTGATTAGTTGGAAACAACAATCAATCCATCCACGATATGGGGCTCCTGCTTATATGTCATTTACAGAATAGAGATTGGAACTATATGTCGTTTACGGAATAGATATTGGAACACTAGAATTCGCACCCTCTCATGCAGCAAACAAAAAATAAGGAGATTGTGCAGCAAAAAAACAAACAATAAACAATAAGGGGATTAGAAAATAAACAAACAAACAATAAGGAGATTGCACAAAAAACAAACAAACAATATAAACAATAAGGAGATTGCACAACAAACAAAAAAACAATAAGGAGATGGAACAACATGGAATTGCAGCAGAATTCCACTCCTATCCATAGAATAATGAGATCAGCATGGAATCGTAGCAGAACCCCACTCCTATCGTCTTTCAACAATCGAATAATGTTGCAGTTGGTCTCTCAACATCGTTTCCTCAGGTGACTCAACTCAACTCATCAAGCAGGTAGGCATCTTATCCCCAATAAATGAATTACGACGCCTTATCTGAAGAAACCAACAAGGGTCGCCGGATCGAGTCCAGAGATCAACTTTGAAAGGCCGAATGTGAAATTCTTTAAGTGTATCAGCCAAGGCTGTTAACAAAAAGTCTCTGAGTGTATCAATCAAGGTTGCTAACAATAAAAGGCTACCGGAACTAGAACGGCCCTATCCTTCCCCATTTTCTTGTTGGCTTGTAGGGGCATGTTTGCGGAAGAGTGAGATTGTCTATTGCTGCCGCATCACTGTCTGTCTCCTTTCCCTAGGCGACCTAGTCCAAATAATCATAGCAGCTAAAGTTTCCATCAAGTTAAAAAGGTTAATTTTTTTTTTACACATGTCAAAATATAATTCGTCAAAAGGGCGATAAGAAAGCTTTATGATTTGGTGAGGTGAACAATTTTTGCTCACCCAATCTCATAAAGAAAACGCCTCCAACATAAATAGAACCTATACACCTTCCATGCATATACTTGAATGATTATTTTTTAGGAAGCATATATGAATTTTTCGGCTAACCTAGGGAATTAATGTAGGTATTAAATGAGTGGGTTAGGATCTTGGTGATGGTTCTTTTGTTGGAAACTTCATCCTTGAAATCCACCTTGCAAGGAGAGCGAAGGATAACTTAATGAACACATTACAAATAACAAGTGAAATATCATTTCGGACATGTATTCTTTGAGGTTTTTAAGAAACAACCATTACTTGTAATAGCCTACAAACTTCAACCCTATACAATGGTGTCAAGAAAGGCCTTATCAAGACAACGAGATAGCTTAGACCACCTCTTCTTATTTGAGGCTACAAAAGACAGGTCTTTTGAAGGTCTTGGTTACGCAAGTTAGAAATACTTCATTTAAATAATCCACATGATCATAAAATACCAAATCACACAAAAAAATATCAAGTAAAGGTGTTAGATATTTTTATAATAAAGAGGAGACCTACAATAGTAAACAATGGCATGAGTATAAGATAGACTCCATTATGCATCTCAATCTCATTTTAGGCCTATGTTTGAGTTATTCTAAGTCTGGTTAGGGATAGTTTTAGACTAGTATTAGGTTTGGTTAGGGCTATTGTTCAGGTTAGGTTGTGAGCCAAGGTATAGCTTATTTGGTTTAGTCTTGTAGTCTCAAATATCTCAAGAATTGATTACAAAATCGAGATAACTTTGTGGTATCAAGCGAGGTCTAGGTACAAATTGGCTTAAAACTCAAGGGACAGAGCAAAAGCATTAGGGTAAAAGAGCAGTAAAAGACAGAAGTGGTGACAACAATAAAGATCAAACAAAGCCACAGAAAGGTTCACCATCACCATTGAGAACAATGGTACAAATTGGCTCAAGAAATCTAAATCTACACCAAGAAGAGCAGGTTAGGGAACATCATTCAAGGGACTACAACAAGTCAAGAACAAAAGGGACATACTCAAAACACAAGCACAATTCAAGTACGTTTTGAATCATTAAATTTTGTACATTCATTATTTTATACCCACACTTGTTTTGTTTTGCAGGAAAAGGTAAGTGAAGGGTACTTGTTTTGTTTTGGGATTGGGTTTCGTTTGGGAAATTTGCATGCAGGTAGAAGAATATTCAAGGAAAATTCCAAGCAATCGTTCAAGAGTTTGAAGTGTCAAATCAATATCTCTTAAAGGAAGCATTACAATGGGCCATTCTGTGAAGATATTACAACCATCATCAATTGTTGTCCATATATTGTGAAGCATTTCCAATGTCAAAATTCAAATGATTGTAACTAAGTACGAAAGCCCATCTTATAAAAGATTCAAAATTTCTAGATTTGTAAAAGAGTCAAATTCCCTAGAATTGTAAAGGCATTATTGAGGAGAGTCTATAATATTGTCAAGTTTGTCGGGATAAGGGTAGGTCCTAGTATTGTCTATCATTTATTGTAAATAATTTTAACATGGATCATTGTCCCTGGTACGAGAGGCCCCAAATTTTATTCTTTTTTATAGGGTGATAGGGTGGTGTTAAGCTGGTGAATGAAGTCACCTACAGGTTGAGGCATGTAAACACTTCAGGGTGGTAGGGTTAGTTGTGGCTCACTTGGGTGTTGGGGCATCCTTTCAGCTGACTGCTGATAAAACCAGGCCATTGGGGCATCCTTCCATTGGGAGATGGAGAATAATGCTTTTTCTAAAGTTCTAGGAAGTTGAAGATTTCTTTTCAATTGGGGGTGAAGATTAAAGAACTTATTAGAAAATCGTTCGATGGTTTTTGACCCAGAGGGAGTTTTCCACCTAAAAATATTGTGCCGGTTGTCTCTATTTTGCATTGTTGTTTATTCCTCTTATTGAAAAATAATAATAATGACTGGAGATTAACTAATGCTCTGAAATTTTTTTATTAAAGTGATAATTGCTAAGAAATACTGATTCATCCCCCCTCTCAATATTTCGAACAATTGGTATCAGAGCTTGGTTCCTTCAGTAGCAGTTTAATGACTGGAAGGAGATCATGGAGTACACCAAGAATAGAGTTCCTTTATTTAATGGAGACAAATATGCACTTTGGATTGGAAGGATGCAAGTTCATTTACTTGGGCAAGGATATGAAGTTTGGGAAATTGTTGAGCAGGGCTACACAACAACAAAAGAAGAGCAAGGTAAGAAAAATATCGTAAATGATGTTAAATCAAAGGATATTATTGTAAGTGCATTCACTCAATATGTCTATGTTAAGGTATTAGGTTGTAAAATAGCTAAGGAGGTACATGACAAGCTTCAAAATATATATGTGGGAGACTCGAAGGTCAAGGAAGCAAAACTTCAAATTTACAAAGCTTGATTTTAACAAATGAGGATGAAAGAAGATGAGACATCACAACTTACTTTCAACATGTAGATGAAATAATAAATGCCTTGGAAGGATTAGGAGAACCAGTCTATAAGAAGATCACCGTTCGAAAATCCCTCATAACTCTTCCATCAAGGTTTAATCCTAAGGCTTCAGTATTAGAAGATAGATCAGATTTAAGCAATTTTAGTATGGATGAACTACACAGGATACTTATAGCTTATGAAATGAGGATTGAAGAAGAATATGGTTCATCTAATGATCAGGAGCTCAAATCCGAGCTTGGGAAAAAGCTCAAAAATGAAAGTGCTCAAATTGATTTGGAACCTGAGCAGCAGGATAGGCCTTGGCGATGCGATCCCAACGCCGTGAATGGCACTGAAAACTGACGTTGTATGAAGAAGTTATTCAACTTTGAAGTTCTTCAATATCAGTAAAAAAAGGCCAGTTTGACTTTAGAAATTGGCAAATATTAAAAAAAAGAATATTTCGAGAATATTCCTCAAAATATTCTAGGAATATTCCACAGAATATTCTCTGTGGACCAATCGTTTTGTGACAAGTGGCAAGCACTGGTTCGTGGAAAAATTGACTGTATATGTTTCGAACCAATTATGGGCTGCCACGTGGCAGGCCCGGAGGGCGCCACATGGCCCCCTGGTTTGAGAAATGGTCGTATGTTAAAAATTTTTGGAAGTCCGCAGGATTTGAACCTCCAACCAGCCATGCACAAGCGCTGTGCTTTACCATCTTACCACAAGGTTGCTTCTTATTTATAGTGGCGGAAAATGCATATTTAAATTGTGAAATTGGTTTGGGCGGAGGAGTTAAGGCCTAACCGCCGGCCCCAACGGTGCATGTGGCCACAACTCAAGAATTAAATGCCAACATTTAAAATTTCGCCGAATTTGGAGCGTGCCCGCCAATTTAGGCGGATTTTCCAGATTAGCTCCAGTTAACTAAACTTAACTTGAGTTTTTTTAGGGGGAGACTGGCAGTTAGTAAATATGGCATATCTTTCACATGGGAGATCCTTTTGAAGTGATTTTTTTATTTTTTATTTATTTATTTATTTTTTAATTTAAATTTTGGGTCTCTTCGACATTTTGGACTCAATGGCGCAGGTTTCAGAGCCATTGGAGCTCATTTTCAGCCTGTTTAACTTTGGAGAAGTTTTTGGAGCCACTAGGGCCATTTTGGGTTTGGAGCTATTTTGAGTTGTGGTTATCAGTTTGAGGTGAACCAAAGCTCTATTTCAGATAATTTCGACCTTATGAAGCCATTGGAAGAGGTTTCAAAGGCATTTGAGGACTTCTACAGCCCAAAAAGTTGCAGAGAAGTTCAAAGCACCAACATGACATTGATAAAGAAATCACTGTTTATGGTAATCTTTCATTGTTTAGTGAATTTGAAAAGGCATTCGTAGCTTTTTCCTACCTTCTGAATCAGTTTACATATTCAGATTTGTCTATTGAGAGACTTATAATCTTGTATTGCATTTGAGAGCTTTTAATACAAGAGGACAAGCCCATTTTGGGAGGCTTGATCCAGGAGATGTAGCCCAAGAGTTGGGGTGAACTCCTATATCATATTGCTGTTGTGTTTTGATATTATATTGCTGAATATTGTTGCTAATACCCATGTTAAGTTTCAGCAAAAACAATTACACTTAAGATACATAAACAGTGAAAAGACATACACCATTTGCAAGCTAAATTTCCGCATAACGTCAAGTTTAAAGCAAGATCATTTTAATTAAATCTGAGTGTTTACTTCTATTATTTATTTAGGCAGAGTCTGTAAGAGGGCTAGGTAGCCTCTAGATTCATCCTTTCTTTGAAAGGTGAAATATCCGGTAAATGCCCCTACAGTCTATCTCTGTATTAGAAATATGAAGTTCTCACATTTTCAGATTTAAACTTAGAGTATTTTTGCACTCATTTACATAATTGAAAATGGATACCTTGCACCCTTTTCAAGTACCTTCCATTTTCAGATCAGATGGTATCAGAGCCAGGTTGAGCATTCCTTATGGTGCAAAAGGTTTTAAAATAGTGTAAGAGATTTACTGTTTTATTGGTTGCAAAATGGCTGCTTGAATGAGAAGGGGTCTTTTCTGACATTTGGTTAAAAGCTTGTCATTTGTTTGAAAGCTTTGAGGAATTTTCTTTGGAAGTTCCTTTTGGTTGTTTTGACCATTTACATAATGTCAACTTCTTCTGCAAGTGAAGTTTCCTCCTTCAAGAAACTCTTCAGTGATGACATGAAAGAAGAGTTCATTAAGGTGAAGGACATGGTGCAGATTCTCCTTGAGGATCAAAGGGAAAGTATTCAACTTCGTGCACAATTGCTAGCTATGCAGGAAGAGAAAGAAGCCATTCTTCAAATACTTCATGATATGGAGTTGCAGCTTCTTCAAGCTCAAGAAGCTTTGTCCAAGAAAATACCTCATCTTCAGGATTGAAATCATGAGGTAAATCAGTCTGATTTGTCTTCAGTTTCCTCTATTGAAAAGTGTGTTGGTTCTTTTGAAAGACATGCAAGAGGTATTGGGTCCAAATTGATGTTGAAAATGGGCTATCAATAAGGCAAAGGTTTGGGCAAGCATGCACAAGGCATTGTTGAGCCTATTTGTGTTGTGGAGCGTCCCAAGAATATTGGTCTTGGCTATGAGCAACTTAATGGCGAAGCTTTGAGCACATGCATTCAAGAATGTGATGCAAATTTGAAGAGAACATTTCTCCCAAGTTCTCAATTACATTAATGTCATGATGGAAATATTCCTTACCATTGTTTGAAGCCTTTGTTGTAGCAAGAAGATGGTAGACATGCAGCTTATGGCAAGCATGCAAAGCAACATAAGAGGATTTCTTGTACATATTGTGGTCGATTTAACCATCATGTTTCGAGATGCTGGATGAGGAAGAAGGCACACAAGAAGCAGATGAAGCAAAGACTACCTTCAAAGAAGGTGCATATGATATGAAATTTTTGCCAAAAGAAGGGACATGTTGTCTCTCATTGTTGGACTTTGCATCCAACTCGTCATCCCACGCACATGCAGCAAGAGGACAAAAATATTGGCGAAGGTGGAACCTCATATTCCATTATTGATGTGGAAAGGGAAGTTTCACATGAGGAAAAGTTGCAACAGCAAAATTCACCATGGAAGTGGCTCGGTGAGAAGCGGATGGACTTCTTGACACAGTAAGACGTACTCCTTTTGTACATATGCAAATTTCGGATGTATGCATGTATTTTGTTGTAATATTTTTTTTTGTTTTGAGCCACCTTAGATCATTGATCAAGGCTGCGTTGTATAGTTTCACTCTGTAAATTTCTCGCCAGAAATTTCTGTGTGAGTTCAAGAAGGTCAGTTGTGGACAGTTGTGGACAAGCGCATTCAGAAAGAGAAATGTCTATTTCTTTTCATTTGTGGTTCAAATTCACTTGCTTTGTAAGGAAAAAGTGTTTGAAGGGCCGAAGAGAAGAGGATTTTTATTCTCTCATTTGCTGTACTACAGTTCAGTTCTTCATTTCAGTAAGCTTTTGGGGACCAAAAGCCTCTCATTTGGGAGGTGTGATCAGGAGCTCAAATCTGAGCTTGGGAAAAAGCTCAAAAATGAAAGTGCTCAAATTGATTTGGAACCTGAGCGACGGGTAGGCCTTGGTGATGCGATCCCAACGCCGTGAACGTCACTGAAAACCGACGTTGTATGAAGAAGTTATTCAACTTTGAAGTTCTTCAATTTCAGTAAAAAAAGGCCATTTTGACTTCAGAAATTGGCAAATATTAAAAAAAAAATATTCTGGGAATATTCCTCAAAATATTCTAAGAATATTCCTTGAAATATTCCACAGAATATTCTTTGTGGACCAATCGTTTTGTGACAAGTGGCAAGCACTGGTTCGTGGAAAAATTGACTGTATATGTTTCGAACCAATTATGGGGCCACGTGGCAGGCTCGAAGGTTGCCACGTGGCCCCCTGGTTTGAGAAATGGTCATATGTTAAAAATTTTTGGAAGTCCGCAGGATTTGAACCTCCGACCAGCCATGCGCAAGCGCCGTGCTTTACCATCTTACCACAAGGTTGCTTCTTATTTATAGTGGCGGAAAATGCATATTTAAATTGTGAAATTGGTTTGGGCGGAGGAGTTAAGGCCTAACCGCCGGCCCCAATGGTGCATGTGGCCACAACTGAAGAATTAAATGCCAACATTTAAAATTCCGCCGAATTTGGAGCGTGCCCACCAATTTAGGCGGATTTGCCAGATTAGCTCCAGTTAACTAAACTTAACTTGAGTTTTTTTAGGGGGAGATTGGCAGTTAGTAAATATGGCATATCTTTCACATGGGAGATCCTTTTGAAGTGATTTTGATTTTGATTTTTTTTTTTTTTTTTGGGTCTCTTCGACATTTTGGACTCAATGGCGCAGGTTTCAGAGCCATTGGAGCTCATTTTCAGCCTGTTTAACTTCAGAGAAGTTTTTTGAGCCACTAGGGCCATTTTGGGTTTGGAGCTATTTTGAGTTGTGGTTATCAGTTTGAGGTGAACCAAATCTCTATTTCAGATAATTTCGACCTTTTGAAGCCATTGGAAGAGGTTTCAAAGGCATTTGAGGACTTATACAGCCCAAAAAGTTGCAGAGAAGTTCAAAGCACCAACAGGACATTGATAAAGAAATCACTGTTTATGGTAATCTTTCACTGTTTAGTGAATTTGAAAAGGCATTCTTAGATTTTTCTTGCCTTCTGAATATGTTTATATATTCAGATTTTTCTATTGAGAGACTTATAATCTTGTATTGCATTTTAGAGCTTTTAATACAAGAGGACAAACCCATTTTGGGAGGCTTGATCCAGGAGATGTAGCCCAAGAGTTGGGGTGAACTCCTATATCATATTGCTGTTGTGTTTTGATATTATATTGCTGAATATTGTTGCTGATACCCATGTTAAGTTTCAGCAAAAATAATTACACTTAAGATACATAAACAGTGAAAAGACATACACCATTTGCAAGTTAAATTTCCGCATAACATCAAGTTTAAAGCAAGATCATTTTAATTAAATCTGAGTGTTTACTTCTATTATTTATTTAGGCAGAGTCTGTAAGAGGGCCAGGTAGCCTCTGGATTCATCCTTTCTTTGAAAGGTGAAATATCCGGTAAATGCCCCTACAGTCTATCTCTGTATTAGAAATATGAAGTTATCACATTTTCAGATTTAAACTTAGAGTATTTTTGCACTCATTTACATAATTGAAAATGGATACCTTGCACCCTTTTCAAGTACCTTCCATTTTCAGATCATATAATATAGAAACTACATTCACAACATCTAAAAAAAACGAGAAGGGAAAACAAGTATCCAAACCTAGATCTAGTTGTTGCAAAGAGGAAGAATAAGAAGAAGTGTGTTTTTTAGATGAAGAATTTGTGTACAGTACAAGGAAAATGAAAAGAGGAGCAAGTAAGTATAAAGGAAAACTTACATTAGTATGTTTTGACTATGGCGAGATAGTTCATTTTGCTGCTAAGTGCCATCATAAGTGTAGAAATTATATAACTAATGCGTTATATGTCTAAGATTCTCCTGATCATACACTATTTGACTTCATGCACAATACAAAATCTATTCCACCATTGATCATCACATGTGGAAATTAACACAATTGCAATGCACACATGAAACCATAAAAATTAACACACATTAACACAGTGATTTAATGGGAAAGCCTGAAGCTAAAAAAGCCCAACTATCTGTATACAATATATGTCATAGAGATCATGTAACAATCCTCATACAAAGCTGAACATGTCAAGCTCTCAGTACAATACAATCGCTACACACTAATCAGGTCCGATCTAGCAAATCCATGCAGATCTACTTACCTTGCTTTGCCTCTACTACGCAATCCTATTTGAATAATGATAGCATTGAATGAACTCAGGTGTCCACCCTTGCTCACGCAATCCTCATTGGCATCTCTACTGAGTGTTGGATGCAATCAATGCATCACTATAGTCACAACTGATAATCATCTTGCCCTTTCACCTATCTCTCCACTGGTCTCCACTGAAACTGTCCATGCACTGTAGTTAACTGATGTATTCTTCAGTTGATTAATGAGTTAATATTTAGTGAATTAATTATTAATTAATTCACACCACTCTCACTAGTGTGTCAATCAGTTACACTAGATACAACTAGCTCAACTGTGTCTAACTGAGTTAAACTAAACACAACTCCACCAACTACTTTTATAACTCCACCAAACTCTGTCACATGAGTTCTAACTGAATTCGTCCATGAAATAGCTCCACTTAACCCTCAGGAATAGCGCAATTCCTTCTGTCAGCTCCTGTGCCACATCTGTGCACTTAACTGAAGTGCTCCAAGAGAATAAGATAATGTTTAGAGTCCAAATATTATTAAGAGCTAATAGTATTCAACATATCTATTTTTAGACTGGAAATCTAAAAATAGATTCTGCCCAGTATGTCTAAAAATAGAAGTCCATCTATTTTTTCCAACTTGACCAACCATCCACAAATAGCATCCTGCAACTCATATAATATGATCGACATGTCTAAAAATAGACTTTGCGCCAAAAATAGCTTGCGGGCCCACTTAGTGAAGGCGACTCTTTTCACTAAGCTTATCATCTTGTTGCAATCTCAACACTCCCTCTCAACAAGATAAGGATTATCTGTCACCTCGATCCTGTCTCTATGGTATTCGAATTTTCTCCTGGTGAGTGCCTTCGTCGGAATATCAGCATCCTGATCCTCCGTAGGAATGTAAGAAAGTAACATGATCTTCCGCTGCACACAATCTCTGATATAATGATACTAGATGTTAATATGTTTAGATCTATCATGAAATACTGGATTAACCGAGAGTTTAATGCAACTCTGATTATCACAATATATCACAATAGGATCTAACTGTGAACCGAACAACCCGACCAGGATCTTCCTCATCCATATAGCCTCGCATGCAGCCAAACTTGCTGCCATGTACTCGGCCTCCGCTGAACTGAGTGCCACGGATCCTTGTTTCCTGCTGTACCAAGAAACTATTGTAGACCCGATACTGAATATCACTCCAGATGTGCTCTTTCTGTCCGTTGGGCTCCCTGCCCAATCTGCATCCGTGAAGCCATGTAGCTTCACCTCATCCGATTGTCTATACCACAGTCCATATCCCGATGTGCCTCTGAGATATCTCAATACATGCTTCCCTGCCTTCCAAAAGAGCTTGGTAGGCTTAACCATAGCTTTGTGAAAGCTGGTTAACAACATAGCATATGTCCATAGCATATGTTCGGTCGTGTATTGACTAGATACATGAGCGAACCAACCAACTGTCGATAAATAGTGGCATCCACTACCTCTGCCGATGTAGCATCCTCTTTCCTCCAACCACCAGGAAGAGGAGTGCCGATAGGCTTACAACCTTGCATGTTGAACTTCTCCAGTACCTACCAGGCATAGTTGCCTTGAGACACAAATAGTCCATCCTTCCGCTGCCAAATTTCCAATCCCAGGAAATAATGAAGGAGGCCCAAGTCCTTCATCTCAAACTCCTTTGCAAGATCAGCCTTGCATGAGAGTATCAACTGTTCATCACCTTTTAATATCAAATCATCTACATAAAGTACAATGATCAACAACTTACCCTCCACCACAATCTGGTATAGGTTCGGATCTGCCTCACTCTTGGTGAATCCAATTCCGATGAAATAACTGTCTATTCGTGTGTACCAAGCACGAGGTGCTTGTTTCAGCCCATACAACACTCTTTTGAGCCTACACACATGTGACTCGCTGCTGAAGATTTTGAATCCTTCAGGCTACTCTATGTACACCTCCTCCTCAATGACTCCGTTGAGGAACAAAATGTTCACATCCATCTGATGAATGTGCCAACCCATCTGCGCTGAGAGAGCTAGGATGCTCAGTATGGAAGAATACCTTGCGACAGGTGCAAAGGTTTCTTCATAGTCGATCCCCTCGATCTGTGAGAAGCCCCGGGCAATAAATCTTGCCTTGTACTTCTTGACGCTCCCGTCATCAGCTTTCTTCACTTTGTAGATCCATCTCAAACCTACCACTGATTTCCCTTCCGGCCTTGGGACAATCTCCCATGCACTGTTTCTGACAATCGAATCATACTCTTCCACCATGGCATCTACCCATGCAGGGTCCTCCACAGCTTCCTCGAAAGAGGATGGTTCTGTCATGATACACTTGCTCATCGGAGCCATGTATCCGATGTCATCGTCGAACGGCGTCTGCAATTTGCGCTATGATGTAGGGGCTCCTACATTACGCGGCATCTTAATTCGATCGCTGACTTCGCCAATTAGCTTCCGCCTACGATGTTTGGCGGTTGCATGAGTGGTTCTTTCACTCCATGAACCTCCTCTTGTGGGCGATCCACATCCCCGAGGCTCATCCTTTCATACTAACTATCCTCATGCATGAAGAGGTGTAGCTCCCTCTCGCTGGCTGCGCCATGGCTGTCTCCTCATGAAATTTGATATCTCGTCGCACAACTGTCTTCTGACTATCTGGAAAATACACACGATAGTTGTAGGGTGTTTCTGTGTACCCCAAAAATATCCCAACCTATGCGGTTGGCTCCAGCTTCTTCCTGGCATCCTTTGTCACATGAATGTAAACAGGTCAGCCAAAAATATTCAAATGAGAAACATCAAGCTTCTTACCAGAAAACGCCTCTTCGAGTGTGCTCATGCCAAGTACTCTATGAGGACAAAATTTTTGCACATAAAACACAGTGTTGCAAGCTTCAGCCCACAAGTGTATGGGAAGGCCCTGATCATGCAACATCGCCCGTGCAACACCCACAATCGTTTTGTTCTTTCGCTCTGCGACCCCATTCTGCTATGGGTTATGAGGTGCTATGAGCTCTCTTCGAATTCCTTCTGCACTGCAAAATTCTTTGAATTCACCAGAGATGAATTCACCACCATTATCGCTCCTAAGAGCCTTCACCTGCTTCCCCGACTCTTTCTCCACTAGTGCCTTGAACTCACAGAACTTTGAGAATGTCTCACTCTTTATTTGCATGAAGAAGATCCAGCACTTATGAGAAATGTCATCAACAAATATCACATAATACCTGTGCTTTGCTGTCGAAGCTACTGAGAAAGGTCCTGTTGAAGCCTCGAAAATCACTGCTACAACATTGGGGGATAACCACCCGGTCCAGACCTTAATACAGCTCCTTTTCCGTTTATGATAGTGGCTCCGACTGGTTTAACTAGGTCCAGTTACCTCTTCCCTATCGCTATTGGTTTATGATGTTTCCTTAAATACCAATAGACAGGGATATCAGATCAATTCTTCTTGCTGATCAGGCAAGAGAATGACCCTTAAGCTGATTTGGGTTCAGCCAAACCACAACTAAGATTTTTCCTCTTCGAGAAAAGGACTTAAAAGAATGTAGAAATTAATCTAAATGCAAACTTATTCTATAATGCAAGCAAAAGAAACTAATCTAAATCCTATCTCAATCAGGTAGATGAAAATCTAACCCAACTAAGAGCAAGATAATTAAGTAATGAGGATTAAAATATGTCTGGCTTTTAATTAATGTCAAACCAACGAAGAAATTCAATTAGCTCACATTTGTGAATACCAAAACACATTCTGTTGAGACTATTTTACTGAAATAATAAATCAACAACACTCCGGAAGAAATTCACAAAAATGATATCGATTATCATATCAGTCAAACTAATAATTAAACAATGATATGTGGAAGAAATTCACAACACATTACTATTTAATAAATCAGTGTTATAAGACAAATTTCTGAGTAATGGTTACTCAGAAATCAGAGTTTAATTCATAAGAGCAGAGATACTTAACAATTTGAGACAAATTATCCATATCAACAAAAATGCCAAAACATGAATAAAATGAAACAACAATTTTATTAAAATAAAAATGAAACTGGTATTTGATACAGAAATGCCAAAAATACCAGTTAATTGAATCTGCTTCTTTGATCCTGGTCTCTAATAGTACTTTACATTACTTGAATTTCTGCTTTCAAGACTAGAGCTGCAGAAATGCAAACTCTGTCCATCATGCATAATTCAAGATATAAAGAATAAATCCTCATTAATGTTCAGATCTGAAAATTTTCTCTCCTCCCCATCTACAACTCTAAATTCTTATAACAGAAATGCTTTTAGAAGCCTGGAATTGTAGAGGAGAGCAACCCTTTTTTACATTTTGCCATCTGCAATTTATAATCCTCCCAAAAGTATTTTTAGAAGAGAGTTTGTTGAAGAAAAAATCTGCCCAATCCAACTTTAATTGCTCAAAAATTCCAATCTTTAATTGTTGGAGTCTTCTCATTGATTGAAATATTTTTCCTCAATATCCCTTCTATTGTTTTTTCCTGCAAAAAGAAATTAAAATGAATTAAGATGCAACAATAAAATCCAAATATTATTTCTAACATTAAAACAAATCCAATCAAATTCTATTTAAATAAATAAAAAGGAAATTTGAGCTTCTTATTGATACTCATAATGATCTTAATTAACCAAGGATATATTGATGCATGAATCTGTAATTAGAAGAGGTTGGGAAAATGAAAATGAAGAAAGCAAGGCTCAGAAAATTGATTTTATTTTTAGAAATTCGGAGCTTGATCTTCTGCCTGATTTTTGACCCAATAAATGATCAAATCTGTTATTGAAACCTCCTCAGAAATGTTCTCCTTGATTTTCTCTTTCCAATGAGCCGTCCTGGGCCTCATTTGGCTAAGTAAATCTCAATTTATTAGCCTCCAAAGTTGACAAGTCAAATCTGAAATAAATCTGGAAATTTTGTTGCTGGGCTAAAAAAAACAGATTTTTAATTAAAAATCTAGATCTAAATTAGATTCTAATTATCTAAAAGTTAATCCTAATTTAATTGTTAATCATAAATTAAACTAATTAAATATTAATCTAACTAATTAATATAATTAACTATTTATAAACAAATTAATCTAATTAATAATAAATCTAATTAAATTAATTATATTCTACATATTAATTAATTTAATTAATTTAAAATTAATTATTTTAGATATTAAATATTAAATCTAATATTAAATTAAAACTAAATTAACATTAAATTAATTTAAAACTAACCTAATACTAATGCTAACTTTAAACTAACACAAAACTAAAACTAACCTACCACTTAAACTAACCTACCTAAGACTAACGTATACTATTTACCACTAACTTTAATATTAGACTAACCTAAAAACTAACACTAATATAAAATTAATATTATATTAACATTTAACTAATATAAAATTAAACTAATACTACCCTTATGAAAAACTAAGTTAATACTAACAAATTTTTAAAACAAACTAATATTCCCCTTATGAAAAACTAAGTTAATGCTAACTTACCTAAGTCTTACCACTAACGTAATAGCTCATCGCATGAATGAATGCTATTCAATCGCATCGGGAGATTCGAGTCATCGCATCGGGATAATATAAGAGCTCATCGCATCGGAAGAATTAAATGTGGCTCAATCGGAGCTTTTAAAAGATACACCCGATGCATTTCTCCGATGCGAAAATTTTTTATTTATTTATTTATTTTATGTTTTTATTTTTTATATATTTGTTTTTAATATAAAATTTTTTAATTTAATTAAATTAATTATATTTAATATAACAATTAATTTAATTAATTCAAAATTTAATGTTAAAAATTAGTTTTTTGGTTTTTTAATTTTATTTGAGTGATGTTAAATTAGATTATGAATTTGTCTAAGATGATGATTTGCCTATCTAAATTACAGCCACTTTGTTATTTAGGATTTTTCGGATTTTTCGAGTTTTGATTTATTTGAAAATTGAAGTAAATTATCGAAATCCCGATGCTTTATGATTTGACTGTATAAGTAAAAATAAAAATTGTTAGTAATAACAAATCTAGGGGTTAATATTTAAACTAAATGCATTATTAAACTCCGCAATTTTTAACCCAGGCGACATAACTGATTAGAATTCAAAGGAGTGCTATTTACAAACCGGTTGACCAAATGAGACGAAACAAGCGTCAATAGGAAGCTTATAAAAAATCGATTTCAACCAAGCAATCAAAACAAGAATCTAAAGAAAATGAAAAATTAACAAAATCGTAAGATAATTGACTTAATAAAAATCCTAAAAGGTGCTTAGCCAAAATTTTATAGAAAGGGTCCCCATTATTTGATGCGAACAAGTTAAAAATGAGGGGTTGTTGTACCGTACAACAATTGGCGATTCAATGGAAGAAATTGTTATCTCTGTTTGATAAGATTTTCTCAAAATTAAAGTAAAAATAATTAAAGAAGAGAAAATTACTTTTTGGAACGCTTGACTAGGTTCATTAATCTGAAATAAAAGCAATAATCATCTTATTGTAATTTTCTTAAAATTCCTCATAAATTAAAATATTTCATAACTCTATATCAGTCTTTAATTAGTTGTAGAGATAAAGTAGGGGTCACTTTACAGCTTAGCTTTTAAAATGTACTCATTTGTCACAGGAAGAGCCACTGCTGCCAGCAAACATCTATAGTCTCGACAAGGTTTCCTTTTAATCACCAATGATTCAGAATCTCATCTCTTTAAGAATTATTGACCTAGAGATAAATCCATTTATATATGTTTCTTTTTTATTTTTATTTTTATTTTTTTTATTTTTATTATGAATCTTAAAAGCCATTGTCCTGGTTTGGTAGCCAGATAGTTAACAATGCCATTCACTGGTTATAATTGGACTGAACAAGTTGGCTCGTGATGAGACCCCTTGTCTTATAATTGTTTGCAATCATAAGCCATTACCCTGGTTTGTTTAGCAATGTTGGTAATGTCAGCCTATTTTTCCCCTATGATCATGGTAAGCAGGCTCATGATGAGACCTCTTATCTTTTAAGTTTAAATATATCTCTGGATTATACTCTAGAAAAATAAGACTCTTCGGGACAGGGAGAATCATTGACTCCTTAAGAGTTCAGAATGACAATTTCGGAGTTAAAAGTGCTTTGCTGTAAAGTGTCTTTACTTGGTTAAAAATAAATTTTCTTGACTGATAATAGAATTTTGAAAGATCTTAATAAAGTATTGAAATCTCAAAATAATTACAATTTTGATGAAAAAGAAATTTCTCAGATTTCACAATACTTCGTCAACTTTTCTTGTTTTGTAATCTCTTCCTTAAGTATGTCTACCTTTATAATAAGAAAAACAAATTTTGCTAAGAGATTTTAAGCTAATAGGAGACTATTAACAATTTTTCCCATGTATGCCAACCATTGTTAAGTAACAAGAAGACCTTCCATATAAATCATGACAAAGTCACCAAAAACTGAAAACCAAAGGAAAAGAATTCTTAAACTAAAGTGAGAAAAGAAATCAGCAAACAAAATTAAAATGAAGCAAAAAGTGGAAAGGAAAATCCAAGCTTTGAAATACAAACTCTAACAAAAATGCTTATACCAATGTTTAAACACTTGAAGTAAAAGAAAATAATCATGTAATCATTCCTTCTTATGTCGAGATCCAGAAAACTTATACCTTGCAGGATTGTAAATGTTTTAGGCTTTAGATAGCATAGATGATAAATTTCAGCGACAAATGGAAAAATTTCTGTTTGAAGTCAATATTCTTGTTTCAAAGCATTATCTTAATCATTTTCTAATAAAATAAATGCTTTAAAGAAATAAATTAAAGGTTCAAAAACTTCCTAGTGTAGTTGTTTCAATGAAGACTATCGTTGCTTCTTGAAAATAAAACCAGGAAAAGAGCATAGGGCTTCCAAAATATGATTTAGCAGATGATTGAAAGCGTTTATGAAGAGCTGCAAAACAGATTCAAATATCAACATAATTTTGAAAAACAAAACTGAAACTAAAGTAATGAAATGGAAATTAATGAAAGTGGGTACATGAATCTTACCATTGGATGATTGCATTTGATCTTACCTGAAGGTATCAATTTCTCCAATACTAGCTGACTTCTTCTTGTAGTTTGACATTAAAAATATGAAGAAGGCAAACTAACCAAAATCCTATAACCCAAAATCATTATTTATTTTATTTAATTTAAAGCAAGCAGTAAAATGCAAAAACGAAATGCTTTGTGTTCAAGGGAATTGAAATTAAAACAATTGCGATAGCAGCGATGCGATTTTTATAATAATTGGTGATGAACGAAGAATGATAAGCGATGAACAATCGGCAATTAGTGAAAAGCGATGAGCAATGAGCATTTGGCAATTATTAAAAAGTGATAGCGATAAGCAATTGGTGATGAATTATTGCATCGCAATTTTTAAAATGAGCATACAAGGATGTATTCAATTTTCCTCCCGATTTGCGATTTGCGATTAGACTTGTTGCATCGGAGGTCTTTCAAAATTAATCCTTGACTAATTTAATAATTTGCGATTGCGATTTGAACTTCATCGCATCGGAGTTTTTGCAAATGGATATATCAAAATGAGGTCTCTCCGATTTGCGATTGTCGATTGGGTTGATCGCATCGGAATTTTTTGAAATGAACGAATCAATTGTGATAGGATTCTGCCGAAATGCGATTGCGATTAGACTTCATCGCATCGGAAATTTTTAAAAGTTTGACCTTTTAACCAATTGTGATATGATTTTACCAATTCTCAATTGCGATTTGAACTTTATTGCATCAGAGTTTTTGCAAATAGATATATTAGAATGTAATTTCCCCGATTTGCAATTGCCGATTGGGTTCATCACATCGGAACGTTTGAAATGAATTAACCTTATGTGATATGCGCGTTTGCTATCCATTTCATCGCATCAGAACTTTTGTAATGAAAAACAAACCTTTCAATTTATTCCAATGCGATATGTGATTTGATATTTTATGAAAAATTGAATGATGTAACACATCAGAGATCTTGCATCGGAAATATGAAAATCAAGTTGGAACATTTCTGATATGAATCTTGCGATACTGTTTTTAATTTCAATTGGATTTTTTAAATGAATGAAAGAAAAGTTAAATAATGCTCAAATTCTAATGAATCATAAATAAAATTTTCCTGAACCTGTTGCAAATTTGAAATGGGTTTGCTGCTTACTTCAAGTTTTGAAAACAAATGAAAACCTGCAATTAAAACAGAAAAAAGAATAAAAAATAAACTAAAGAAAAGATAAACTAATAATAGATGAAAATGAACTTGTAAATGCATACCTGGAAGGAAATTGTCTGTAGATTTTACCTCATGAATCTTCAAATTCTTCCTTCGATTTATCAAAATTCTGACTTTGTTCAAAATCATCTCATTATTTATTCTAAATCGGAGTGAGCAATCAACCTAAATCAGATATGTTTATTCATGTTCAGGAAATATAAATTTTACCAGAAATAAATCTGAAACTATGCTTCCTTTTTTATTTGCAACAACAATTTATTACCTCTGCACATTCCGAATTAACTTGAGAAAAATATGTATTGTTATAGTGACTGTTCAATAATGTCTTTAGTAAATGAATATGATGCATATTGCAGCATCAAATAATAAACTAAAGGTTTGAATGGGATAAAGCCACTAATTGTGGAAAAATGTCAGAATAGATTTGAATGTGTGCACACAGCAAAATGGACATCCTAAAGGTCAACTTAACAAATTTCGAGGAAGATATTATGAATTTCATATGATTACCACGAAAGTTTAGACTGACTAATAATGATTGATTCAGAATTAAGCTTATCATAGACAATCATACATTTCATGGGATAATGAGATCATGAAGCTTTTATATCCTCAAAACCTTTATCATATAAATTTCAAAAGAAAATCTTAGAAGGAAATCCTGAAATTAAGAAAAGTGGCTTTGAGATGATTGATTCCAAGTGCAACCTTAATTGAATTTAATCAAGAGATTATTCAAAATAGACAGAGTAGAGGTATTGCTGTAAGAAATTTAAAAAAGGAAAGCAAGAATTAAAATTTTCTGATTGGTAGAAAATGTTTTCGTTGAACATGTATGAAAATGGTTGATTGCTTTGTTTTATTTTTAATCTACAGAACTATTAAAAATAAATTAACTATATAAAACAAACTAACTAAATTAATTCTACTCCTATCCTAACCATATACTTGAAAAATGACTAGGTATAGTCATATTTCCAGTGTAACCATTTTCTCATTTTAATCCCTGCATGTATGTGCAATTCAAATGTTAGTAATAAAAATAGAAATCTTATTGTACTAAGAAAATTAGACCTGAAATCAGAATGTACAACTATTGTTAGAAGCTTATCTAAAATCTCCTTCTCATGAAATTTTCTTTCCAATTGAATACCAATTGGATCATAGAAGTCTCGATGGATTTCTATTAATAATTGGGAAATGTTCAAAAGAAGAGACGACAGGCCAGATTGTGGATATGAACTTTTAAATTCAAAGGTCTGGAAGAAACTGTTAGTGTTATGTGTTAATGTTAAGTTATTAACAATCTTCCATGATGGAAAAGTTTCCAAATATTTTTCAAATGAATTAATGAAAAATGGATGAAAATCTTTCAAATGAAATGGAAAATTATTTATTAAATTGGATTGCTGGCAGATTTCTAAAAATACATTCTCTTGTTGATATTGCCTTTGAGAAGATATTAGCATTGATTGAAATTGAAATTGAAATAGCTTTTGATGCTCTTGATTATAAAATAAAATTTCAATTTTCCAACAGGGCAATGCATCAATTGAATGTTCGATAGTAAAGTGTTCAATATGCCAGCGTAATGTATCAAAAATCTGAAAAATAAAATCTGAAAATAAATCTGATTTAATACAAAATAAGTGAAGAAACAAAAATAAAACGAAATCACTATTGTTACAGCACAATTGGGATTGTTTTAAAATAATTTTTTTTTCACAAGGATTGGCCAGAATTATAGAATTTGAGTAATTTCGAATTCCAACTTGTGAATTAGAAGGGGAATTATGATTATGAACAGGAAAGAAAGCTTGATCATGATATGAATTATAAATTGAAATATTTTCTTGAATAGTGAAATCATGAAGATAATTTGCTGCTTTAAAATGAGGATTGGTTGGAATAATTTCTAAATTGAAATGTTCCTCATTCACAGATGTTATTTGAATTTTATCATGAGGATTCTCTTGAGAAGAACATAAATCATCATCCTCAATGTCAGAGTAATTATCATAAATGACTTCACAAGATTCTCTAGAATTTCCCTTCAATCTTATCCAATATATCCAAACACGGAGGAACAAGAATTTCATGTTCATTAATGGCAAAATAATGATCATTATTTGATTCTCTATCTTGATAAAAACTTAATGGTAATTCATTTAGATCAGCCTCTGTATTTTCTGAAATATCATTAACACCAAGAGGGGAAAAATTACCATCATTAAAAATATCAGGATAAAGGGAAAAATGTGAATATGAAATAATGCATTTAAAAATGTTTCTGTTTGAGAATTCTTGTACATTATGCTCATTGTAAATTTCAGATTCTAAATCATTCCTTTGCGCACTCATGCTTTTTTGAAGAAGATTACTTTGCTACTCTGATTTCAGCATTTGCTCATCATGAAAAGATTCAGAAATTTGTACAGTAGTTTGCATGCTTTTATTTACTTTGATTGTTGCTTGCACTTGCTGATTTTGATTTTCTGAATTTACCTCAAAGTAGCTTTCAGATTTCAAGGCGGCTCTTTCTCCAAAATTGCTGTTATTGTCTTCTTGTATTTGATTAGAAATATTTTCCAAGCTTTGTGAAACCTCTTCATCACAATTTATTTGCACACCCAAATTAGAATTCTCATTTATGTTAGAAGAGGATGGAACAAAGTTTGAACTAATTTCATATGGATCGGGAATAGGAGGAAGAAAATAATTATGTTCAAACCAATCTAGTGATTCTTCTTTCATAGGTTCATCTTTGAAATTAAATTTTAAACAATTCAAATGAAATCGAATATTAAAATCTCTAACAGACTCATTTTCATTTCGTAGATATTCAATTTCATCACATACCTGAGCATAATCATAGTGGTCAAATTTACAAACGAAAATTGTAACAAATTGATCCCAAATGTGAATTGAGGCAACCAGAAGAGTTCTACACCAGTTTCTGGCTTTTTCCGCAAATGTGAGAGTAAAAATTCTGCATAAAATGCCTTCATCAATTCCTTGAAAATCATAATTTGAAACATTTTGAATAAATTGACGGACATGATTAAAAGCAGAAGAATTTCTCTCACCATTAAACTTTACCTGAGACAAGAGTCTTACCACTTCGGGTGGAGTATTGGAAGATGCACGTCCATGTATACAACTCCAAATTGGAATTTTTAAAGGAGCCATTGTAATAAAAATGAAATGTTAGAATTCAAAGACTCCAAAGTAAAACAAATATCAGGCCCTCCTTTTAGCGCCAAAAATGTTGAAGCCTCGAAAATCACTGCTACAACATTGGGGGATAACCACCCGGTCCGGACCTTAATACAACTCCTTTTCCGTTTATGATAGTGGCTCCGACTGGTTTAACTAGGTCCAGTTACCTCTTCCCTGTCGCTATTGGTTTATGATTTTTCCTTAAATATCAATAGACAGGGATATCAGATCAATTCTTCTTGCTGATCAGGCAAGAGAATGACCCTTAAGCTGATTTGGGTTCAACCAAACCACAACTAAGATTTTGCCTCTTTGAGAAGAGGACTTAAAAGAATGTAAATTTAATCTAATTGCAAACTTATTATATAATGCAAGCAAAAAGAAACTAATCTAAATCCTATCTCAATCAGGTAGATGAAAATCTAACCCAACTAAGAGCAAGATAATTAAGTGATGAGAATTAAAATCTGTCTGGATTTTAATTAATGTCAAACTAACGAAGAAATTCAATTAGCTCACATTTGTGAATACCAAAACACATTCTATTGAGACCATTTGACTGAAATAATAAATCAACAACACTCCGGAAGAAATTCACAAAAATGATATTGATTGACAAATCAGTCAAGCCAATAATTAAACAATGATATGTGGAAGAAATTCACAACACATTACTATTTAATAAATTAGTTTTATAAGATAGATTTCTTAGTAATAGCTACTCAGAAATCAGAGTGTAATTCATAAGAGCAGGGATACATAACAATTTGAGACAAATTATCCATATCAACAAAAATGCCAAAACATGAATAAAATGAAACAACAGTTTTATTAAAATAAAAATGAAACTGGTATTTGATACATAAATGCCAAAAATACGAGTTAATTGAATCTGCTTCTCTGATCCTAGTCTCTAACAGTACTTTACATTATTTGAATTTCTGCTTTCAAGACAAGAGCTGCAGAAATGCAAACTCTGTCCTTCATGCATAATTCAAGATATAAAGAATAAACCCTCATTAATATTCATATCTGAAATTTTCTCTTCTCCCCATCTACAACTCTAAATTCCTATAACATAAATGCTTTTAGAAGTCTGGAATTGCAGAGGAGAGCAGCCCTTTTTTACATTTTGCAATCTGCAATTTATAATCATTCCAAAAGTATTTTTAGAAGAGAGTTTGTTGAAGAAAAATCTGCCCAATCCAAGTTTATTTGCTCAAAAATTTCAATCTTTAATTGTTGGAGCTTTCTCATTGATTGAGATCTTTTTCTCCATATCTCTTCTATTGTTTTTCCTGCAAAAAAAATCAAAATGAATTAAGATGTAACAATAAAATCCAAATATTATTTCTAACATTAAAACAAATCCAATCAAATTCTATTTAAATAAAAAAGAAAAAGAAAATTTAAGTTTCTTATTGATGCTCATAATGATCTTAATTAACCAAGGATATATTGATGCATGAATCTGCAATTTAGAAGAGGCTGGGCAAATGAAAATGAAGAAAACAAAACTCAGAAATTTGATTTTATTTTTAGAAATTCGGAGCTTGATCTCCTGCCTGATTTTTGACCCAATAAATGATCAAATATGTTATTGAAACCTCCTCAAAAATGTTCTCCTTGATTTTCTCTTTCCAATAAGTCGTCCTGGGCCTCATTTGGCCAAGTAAAACTCAATCTATGAGCCTCCAAAGATGCTAAGTCAAATCTGATATAAATCTGGAAATTCTGTTGCTTGGGCTAAAAAACAGATTTTTAATTAAAAATCTAAATCTAAATTAGATTCTCATTATCTAAAAGTTAATCCTAATTTAATTGTTAATCATAAATTAAACTAATTAAATATTAATCTAATTAATTAATACAATTAACTATTTATAAACAAATTAATCTAATTAATAATAAATCTAATTAAATTAATTATATTCTACATATTAATTAATTTAATTAATTTAAAATTAATTTAATTAATTTAAAATTAATTATTTTAGATATTAAATATTAAATTAAAACTAAACTACCATTAAAATAATATTAAACTAACATATACTAACACTCTACTATACTAATATTACATTAATACTATACTAACACTACACTTTAATATAAAACTAAACTAACAACTAACCTACCACTTAAATTAATACTAACAAATACTTAATTCTAACATTATAATATAAAACTAAACTAACACTAACAACTAACTTAAAACTACACTAACCTAACTCAAACTAACCTTACACCTATTCGAATTGAACTAGCACTACATTAAATCAACACACTACCCTAAACTAACATAAGACTTAGACTAACCTACCACTAACAACATAGCCTTTAAATAACTCACCGCATTCTCATGAAATAAACTCATTAGATCGCATCGGAGCAAATGAATTTTAATCGCATGAGGTCAATCGCATCGGGAAAAAATATATGAGCTCATTGCATCGGAAGAATTGAATGTGACTCAATCGGAGTTTTTAAAAGATACACGCGATGCATTTCTCCGATGCGATGAACATTTTTTTTGTTTATTTATTTTATTTTATTATGTTTTTTGTTTTTTATATATTTGTTTTTAATATAAAATTTTTAAATTTAATTAAATTAATTATATTTAATATAATAATTAATTTAATTAATTCAAAATTTAATGTTAAAAATTAGTTTATTGTTTTTTAATTTTATTTGAGTGATGTTAAATTAGATTATGAATTTGTCTAAGATGATGATTTGCCTATCTAAATTACAGCCACTTTGTTATTTAGGATTTTTCGGATTTTTCGAGTTTTGATTTATTTGAAAATTGGAGTAAATTATCGAAATCCCGATGCTTTATGATTTGGATGTATAAGTAAAAATAAAAAATAAAAATTGTTAGTAATAACAAATCTAGGGGTTAATATTTAAACTAAATGCATTATTAAACTCCGCAACTTTTTAACCCAGGCGACATAATTGTTAGTATTCAAAGGAGTGCTATTTACAAACCGGTTGACCAAATGAGACGAAACAAGCGTCAATAAGAAGCTTATAAAAAATCGATTTCAACCAAGCAATCAAAACAAGAATCTAAAGAAAATGAAAAATTAACAAAATCGTAAGATAATTGACTTAATAAAATCATAAAAGGTGTTTAGCTAAATTTTTTATAAAAAGGGTCCCCATTATTTGATGTGAACAAGTTAAAAATGGGGGGTTGTTGTACCGTACAACGAGTCCACACATGTCTGTGTGAATTCTCTCAAGGATCGTCGAGGCACGACTATCCTTCTCATGAAAACTTGTCTTCACAAATTTTCCCAAAGTACATCCCTTGCATTGATCTGACTGCGTAAGTGTACCTTTGGGAAGCCCGGTAGAAATCTGCTGCAAAATTTTCAGAGCGCTATGGTGAATATGGCCCAATCTCCTGTGCCACAATTCACCCTCATCTCGGCTCTCCACTCCTTCTGCTTTGCCTGCCATTATTTCTTTGCGTATCTACACAGGGTTTGATAAGGTTCTGCTAGAATCCCTATCTCAAGGTTCCCCACCTTTCCATATCTTGTGTAGGAAAGCCTTTCCCTCGCTAAAGACAACATCATATCCCTTGTCTTCCAACATAGCCACAGAGATAAGATTCTTCTTCAATCCTGGAACATGCATCACTTCCTTCAATACGAAGGGTTTACCAGACTCCCTCTCAAAGGAAATGGTACCGATACCGGTCGCACTGCATCTACCATCATCGCCCATCTCGATGTGCACTCCAAGATCTTTCTCATCTAGATCAGTAAACAAATATTGATCTCTTGTCATGTGAGAAGACGCACCACTATCAAGAAACCACACTAAACACATCACACTTGAGACCAAGCATGCGATACGATGAAAAATCCAGCTCAAGCTATGAGAGGCTAAGGCCTCTCCGACTGCAGATCCAGCAGCTTGCTTATTTTTCTTCTTCTGCAGACAATTTGTGGCATAATGTCCATGTTGGTGATAGTGAAAACACTTCACCTTAGACATGTCCTGCTTCTTGCCTTTCGCACTGGAATGAGAAGCTTTCTTGCTCTTCCCCTTCTTTTCTTTGGGACAAAGTATGAACACTCTTCATCTTCATTCTTTGATGAAGATCCATCCTAAGTACTCAGCCTTATCTCTCCTCACATAGTCAGGCTTAAGTGGCTCCATCCGCTTGATTTCTCCCAACCATGCTTTGATTGTGGGGCTTAGCTCTTTAGGCTTGAGAAGCCAAGCTCACCAAGTCCTCTTCATCTACAGTAACCCCCACACTTCCCAGCTCATCGCTGCACTGGAAAAACTTCGTGAGGTACTTGGGTATACTTTCACCCTTCTCCATTTTTATTTCCAGCTCATCCCTGCACTGGACAAACTTCGTGAGGTACTTGGGTATACTTTCGCCCTTCTCCATTTTTATTTTCTTGAGCTTGTCTTTAAGCGCCAACTTCCTCTGGTCGGTTTTTCTTTGGAACAATTCTGTCAAAGCTTTCCACATCAAAAATGGAGAATTTTTACCATGAAGGCTAGACACTATGCGATCCTTCACACCTTCCAACAGAATCCCTCGACATTTTTCTGTCTTCTTTTTCCATGCGTCAAGTGCGGCAACATCGCTAGAAGTAGGTTTTGGAATTTCTGCATATATGAACTCCTTTAACCCGTTATACTCCAGAACCACCTCCATCCTGTCCTTCCATGCAATATAATTCGAGCTTCCCTCAAGGGCATACTCCAATCAGAATCCGTTGAAAGACATCTCAATTTTGACACCAAGAAAACACTGCTGCAAATTCGAATTCCACTAGCACAAAACTCAGCCGCTTCAATAATTTGCAATTGCTCCAATGATCAATGCTCTGATACCATGTAGAAATTATATAACTAATGTGTTATATGTCTAATATTCTCCTGATCATACACTATTTGAATTCATGCACAATACAAAATCTATTCCACCATTGATCATCACATGCGGAAATTAAATCAATTGCATGCACACATTGAAACCATAAAAATTCACACACATTAACACAATGATTTAATGGGAAAGCATAAAGCTAAAAACCCCAACTATCTATATATAATATATGTCATAGAGATCATGTAACAATCCTCATATAAAGCTTCTCACAAGCTCTCAGTACAATACAATCGCTACACACTAATCAGGTCCGATCTAAAAAATCCATGCACCGATCTCTGCCACCTGCTAGCCTGCCTCTACTGCACAATCCCCGCTGAAGAATGGCTCTGAATGAACTCTAATTTGAAAGCATAAAGCTAAAAACCCCAACTATCTATATATAATATATGTCATAGAGATCATGTAACAATCCTCATATAAAGCTTCTCACAAGCTCTCAGTACAATACAATCGCTACACACTAATAAGGTCCGATCTAAAAAATCTATGCCGATCTCGCCACACCCTTGCTTTGCCTCTCTTGCTGTCCGTCGAATAATGGCTCTGAATGAACTCGAATTTGAAAGCATAAAGCTAAAAACCCCAACTATCTATATATAATATATGTCATAGAGATCATGTAACAATCCTCATATAAAGCTTCTCACAAGCTCTCAGTACAATACAATCGCTACACACTAATCAGGTCCGATCCTACGAAACCATACCTGGAAATGTCATACACTGCTGCTATGCCTCTCTTGCACAATCCCTAGCCAATGCTGCCGAAGAATGACTCTGAATGAGCAGATTGGTCATTGCCCCTTGCGCAATCCTCATTGGCATCTCTACTCTGTGTTGGATGCAATCAATGCATCACTATAGTCACAACTGATAGTCATCTTTCCCTTTCACCTATCTCTCCACTGGTCTCCACTGAAATTGTCCATGCACTGTAGTTAACTGATGTATTCTTCAGTTGATTAATGAGTTAATATTTAGTGAATTAATGATTAATTAATTCACACCACTCTCACTAGTGTATCAATCAGTTACACTAGATACAACTAGCTCAATTGTGTCTAACTGAGTTAAACTGAACACAACTCCACCAACTACTTCTACAACTCCACCAAACTCTGTCACATGAGTTCTAACTGAAGTCCTCCATGCAATAGCTCCACTTAACCCTCATGGATAGCGTAATTCCTTCTGTTAGCTCCTGTGCCACATCTGTGCACTTAACTGAAGTGCTCCAAGATAATAAGATAATGTTTAGAGTCCAAATATTATTAAGAGCTAATAGCATTTGACATATCTATTTTTAGACTGGCAATCTAAAAATAGATTCTGCCTAGTATTTCTAAAAATAGAAGTCCATCTATTTTTTCCAACTTGACCAACCATCCACAAATAGCATCCTGCAACTCATAGAATATGATCGACATGTCTAAAAATAGACTTTATGCCAAAAATAGCCAGTGGGCCCACTTAGTGAAGGAGACTCTTTTCACTAAGCTCAACATCTTGTTGCAATCTCAACAATAAGAATAAATCATTTACAAAAGGAAGGAGAGGTCAAGGAAATTTTAATAACCAAGGCAAGAAGAAAGAGTTTAAGAAAAAATTCCTCTCCAAGGAAGATAGTTCCTCATCTGAAGAAGAAAGTGATAGTGATGAAGAAAACAAAGAAAGAGTATTATTTATGGCTAAGCATAACAAGACATAATCATCTGAAAAAGAAGAAGATGAAGAAGAATAAATGACTAAAATAGAATTTCAAAATGAAGTTATCAGAATTATAAAAGATCTCAAAGCAGAAAGGAAAAATGTTAATTCTCTGGAAACCAAATTGAAGTAGGCAAATAATGTCAACAAAAGGAACGAAGAATAAATCATCAACCTTAGATTAAAGTTATAAGAAGCCAATAGAATTGAAGAATAACCCAGGGATGAGTAAATTCACGAGGCAAGGGAAGAACTAGAAGCCCAAATAGTATCTCTTTGAATGGAAGTAAAAAAGGGAAATGTTCTGCAAAATTTTGCTTACAATTCTAAGACTTTGGATGATCTCATCAACAATTAAAGGTCATACAATGACAATAGTGGTCTAGGCTACAAAGAAATCCTTGAAAAGGGTTCAAAATATGAAAAGGAAAATGCACAAAAAACATATGTTGACGGATCTATCAAGGTTCAAGATAGACAATAAGGCTCTTGGAAAACGATTTCATGAAGAAGGATTCCTCCCAGGTATCAACACACCTTTTATGGTTTTTTTTATTCACGTAGAAAGTTTGGGCATAAAGCTATATATTTTCTTACTTATGAAAGCAACTTTGGAAGATCCTTTAGGAATATTTATTCCAAAAAACTGCAAGCAAACTTTACGCAAAATTATAACATATTTGACTGGTTAAGAAATGAAGTAGAATGATATAAATACAAAAAAATTTGACATTTGGATGAGGATTGCACGTTTATGTTCCCCGTAGGGGAATCACAACAGAATCATAATGAAAAATTCTGGAAGAAGAAAACTGAAAGGTGTGCTCTTGCATTAAAGGCTCAAAGGAAAAAGAATAGTTGGTATGTAGATAGCAATTTTTCTACACATATGATTCGAGATAGGAATAAATTTATATCTTTAAAGGTAGGAAAATATGGAAAAATATCCTTTAGAAATGATGGATCTTCAAATGTCACAGGAATAGGTATCGTCAATCTTGGAAGCAAGGATGCTATAGAAAAAGATGTGCTTCTTGTTGAAAATATGAATCAAAATTTGTTAAGTGTAGTTCAAATGTGTGATCAAGGACACACCATGTTATTCGACTCAAAGAAATGTGAAATAAGATTTGGTTAATAATTCCAAACCATGTAAAATCCTTTCCAACATAACTCCATAATAAATCTAACTCTACGGATTAACCAAGGTGTCTTACCAATCACATTTTCTTAATCCATGGACCAAAAAAACATTTACACCTAGACGAATAACCTCCCTATTTAGAAACTCCAAAAGTCATAATCCATACCTTGAGTATCCTTGTTTACGATTTGATTGCATTTGAGTATTCTTGTATCTGATTTGAATATTAACATTATTGCTCATAATTTACTTTGTTTTTGGCTTTTTGCACTTTTGAATTTTGTGGTCCTCAATTAATTACATGGAAGCTCTCATTTCTGGGATTACTACATACACCGCCCACATCATCATAGAAGGAATTCCAAAAGAAAAATGTTTTCAATTTGACAAAGTCTCTCATCATGACTTATTGTCTTGTAACATCTTCATATACCTTAAAATATACATTTTAATAATAATATATCAGATAAAAGAAAGAAATTTCATAAATACTTATAATCTTTTTGTTGAATAGCTAACATAATGATTATTCGGTAAAAATCTAAAATAATGATTAGGAAATTTGGGTATTTAGAGAGGTTGTCTCCTTTCTCTCTCAAAATTAGCATTGCATCTTTGAAAACAAGAGCTTAAATCTTTGAGTGCATCATCCATAAGAATGTTTAAGAAATTATATATATTTATTATTATAGTTATAATTTTATTTGTTTGTTTGCCTTTTGTTTTTATATTAATATTTTTAATCTATTTTTTAATATATTTTTATATATTTCCCCTACTAGGGTGCGAGCTAGCAGAAAATACCTTTGCAGGTGATTGACATGGGTCGTTTTGAGGAGCCCCCCGCCACCCTCCACATGCACAAAGCAAAAGGAGCGGTGGCTCTCTACATGGGGGATTTAATGCTCTCGTTGAAGGTGGCAACATTATTTGCGAGTGGGAGATATCAAAAGCATTCTGGGGTGAGTCTGGTAAGTTTCTTGTTTGTGGTATTTGTTTCCCTTGGTGTTGGTCTGCACTTTTCGGTGGCTTGGAGAAGTTTCAACAGGAGAGGACTCTCCGGACACGGGTTCAGTCACGACCATTTCACGTTCTGGTTCACGGGTATGTGTTCAACTCCTTTTATAGTCCCCCCATGGTTCAGTCTCTATGTTTGTTGGCCTTTGGGTTGAATGTTTATGATACTTTGGGGTTGCAGAGAAAGGTGGAACATATGAAATTTTTTTATGCTTGAATTGGATAAGGAGACGGTCTCAATTCCATCTGGTCTCTTTGTGTTTGTAATTTTTAAAAAATTATGATCTCGTATGGGTTTATTTTGTTGGTGGCTCTATCGTCGCTCCTGGCTTTGAATTTCTCTTCCACCCCACCTTCGGGGTCTCTTGTCGGGTCAATGGTTTTATTGAACAACCCTTAGGGATATGGCATGAGGATGACTCAGTCTGCATCTATGCTCTATAGCTCCTCATGAGAAATAGGTTGTCTTTCATTTTCAAGGGTTCTTTGCCTTTATGGTTGTATGTTTGCATCAGGAGTTTGAATTGGAAGATTAAATGAGCGATTCACGGGGTATTTTTCTTTCAGTCTCTGACCTCTTACTTGTTTCCTTTGGTAGGTCCTCGGCTCTGTAGCATCACCTGGAAGTTGGGTGCTTCTTGGTTTTGGATTCCCTTAGAGTCAGTTAATAAATCCAACCCATGTCAAATCCTTTCCAGAATTATAAAATAACTCAAAGCAAAAAGGAAAAATGTTAATTATTTGGAAACCAAATTGAAGGAGGTAAAGAATCTCAACAAAAGGAATGAAGAAGAAATAATCAACCTCAGAGTAAAGTTAGAAGAAGCCAAAACAATTGAAGAATCACCCAAGGATGAGTTAATGAGGAAAGGGAAGAACTAGAAGCCCAAATAGTATCTCTTCGAAAGGAAGAAAAAAGGGGAAATGTTGTGCAAAATTTTGCTAACAGTTTTAAAAATTTGGATGAGCTCATCAACAACCAAAGGTCATACAATGACAAGAGTGGTCTAGGCTATAAATAAATCCTTGAAAAGGGTTCAAACTCCAAAAATGAAAATGCACAAAAAACACATGTTGAAGGATTTATCAAGGTTCAAGATAGACAATAAGGCTCTTGGAAAACGATTCCATGAAGAAGGTTTCCTTTGAGGTATCAACCCACCTTTTATGGTTTTTTTTATTCATGTATAAAGTTTGGGCATAAAGCTATAGATTTTCGTACTTATGAAATCAAATTTGGAATATCCTTTAGGAATATTTATTCCAAAAATCCGCAAGAAAACTTTAGGCAAAATTATAACAGATTTGAGTGCTTAAGAAATGAAGTAGAACGCTATAAATGAAACAAATTTGGACATTTGGTTGAGGATTGTAGGTTTATGCTCCTCTCAAGGGAATCACAACATAATAATAATGAAAAACTATGGAAGAAGAAAACTGAAAGGTGTGCTCTTGCATTAAAGGCTCAAAGTAAAAATAATGTTTGGTATGTCGATATTGATTATTCTACACATATGAATGGAGATAGGAACAAATTTATATCTTTAAAGGAAGAGAAATATGGAAAAATTATCCTTTGGAAATGATGGATCTTCAAATTTCATAGGAACAAGTACTATCAAGCTTGGAAGCAAGGATGATATAGCAAAATATGTGCTTCTTGTTGAAAATATGAATCACAATTTGCCAAATGTAATTCAAATGTGTGATCAAGGACACACAATGTTATTCAACTCAAAGAAATGTGAAATAAGAAAAGAAAAATCCGGTCAACTTGTGGCTACTACGAGTAGAGTTCCAAATGACATATACACATTGGATGAGGTCGTTAAAGGATGTTTCTTGGCAAAATAAGATGAGAGTTGGCTATGGGATAGATGAATGGGACATATAAAATTTGAAAACCTTCTTAGAATTAGAAAAAAGGAAGTTGTGCAAGAGATGCCATTGATTTCAAAACCAACCAACGTTGTAATTGAACATTTTTGGCATGGAAATCAAACAAAATCCAAATTCAAGACAAAAGAACAGTTCACATCATAATCATTGGAATTAATACATACTGATCTATGTATACCAATGAGGACTAAAGGATTGAATGGTGAATTATATTTATTCTAATGATAGATGATTATACTAGGATGACCGTTGTCAGTTTCTTGAAGAAAAAGTTTAAGGCATTTGAATGTTTCAAGGTCTACAAGGAAATGGTTGAGAATGAAACTAACTTGAAAAATAAATGTTTGAGATCTGATAATGGTGACGAATTTACCTCCAAATAATTTCAACATTTTTTGGAAGAAAATGGAATAAAAATGCGATTCTCAACAACCAAAACACTAAAACAAAATAGAGTTTTTGAAATGAAAAATAGAACTGTACGAAAAATGGAAAGAACAATGCTAAATGAGTCAAAATTAGATGAAATTTTTTGGGTTCAAGCAGTTGATACAATTGTATTTATTTTGAACAGAAGTTTGCTTAGAAACAATTGTGACATGACTCCATACGAACTTTAGAAAGGAAGACTAGAAAATTTCAAATACTTTAGGGTATTTGGAAGTAAATTCTACATTAAAAGAGAAGATAAAAAAACTAGGAAAGTTTGGTTCTCTAGTAGACGAAAGTATTTTTTTTTGGTTATTCACACAAAAGAAAAGATTATTAATGTTATAATCAGAGACTTAAACGAATAGTTGAAAGAATCAATGTAACATTTAATGAAGATTGTGGGTCAATGGTTAATGAGGAAATCTCATCTTCAAGAAAATCAAATATACATAAGTCGGAACCAAAAAACGTCAAATAAGAAATCCCAGAGCAAGAAAAATTGAATAAGGAAACACCTACGACCAGGAATAGATAAGAGACGAAAAACAGGTTGAACAAGAGGCATCCCCAAAGGCCCCCAAAGAATGGTATCAAAAGAATCATCCATCAAATCAGATCATTAGGGATCTCAATGAAGGAATAGGAACTAGAAAAAATCGACAACTTCGTGTACCACACCAATACCATCTTTCTCTCTTAGCTAGATTTGAGCCAAACAATTTTGAAGAAGCCAGTCAAGATGAACATTGGGTAGATGATATGAATGAATAATTGGACCAAATTAAGAAGAATGACACCTAGGAATTGGTCCCATGACCAAAAGATAAAAATTTGATTGGGACAAAATGGGTTTTCAGGAACAAGTTAAATGAGGATGGATAGGTTATCGGGAACAAGGCAAGGTTGGTTTGCAAAGGATTTTCACTGGTTGAAGGAATTTATTTTGAAGAAACATTTTCTCTCATTGCTAAAATGGAAGATATCAGCATGTTCTTAGCTTATGCATGTTCGAGAAAGATCAAAATTTATCAAATGGACATGAAACCAACATTTCTAAATGGAGAATTAGAAGAAGAAGTACATATAGAACAACCTGAGGGATTTTTTCTCACTGGCAAGAAATATTATGTTTGCAGGTTAAAGAAGGTGTTGTATGGTCTCAAACATGCACCCAAAGCATGGTATTCCCGTCTTGACAAGTATTTGCAATAAAAAGGATTCAAGAAGGGAAATGTAGATATCAACCTTTATGTAAGGATTGAACATGATAGTTTGACGATTATTGAAGTATATGTGGATGATATAATTTTTGGGAATGATGATGTCAGGTTAAGTAAAAAGTTTGCTACAAATATGCAGAGTGAGTTTGAGATGTCACTACTTGGTGAGTTGACATACTTATTGGGACTTCAGATATCTTAGCAAGATAAAGAAATATTTTTCTATCAAACCAAATATATCAAGGAAATGTTGAAGAGATTTAAAATGGAAGATGGCAATCTTGTTCTCACCTCAATCTTTTCAGGTTGCAAGTTGATCATAGATGAATCATCCAAAGAGGTGGATCAAAGGATGTATATATCTATGATTGGTAGTCTTCTATATGTAACAAATTCTAGGCTAGATGTGATGCAGGCAATTGGGCAAGTTGTAAGATTCCAAGCAGCACCAAAGGAATCCCATGTCATTGCGGTAAAAATGATTTTTTGATATCTTAAGGGAACAACAGAATATGGACTATGGTATCCTAAAGGAAATGTGCTAACCATAAAAGCTTATACCGACGCAGATTGGGTAGGAAGTGTTGATGATGGTAAGAGCACTAGTGGAGCAACCTTATATCTAGATGGTTTTCTTGTCTCATGGTTGAGAAAAAAGGAAATCTTCAATCTCATTATCCATAGCGGAAGCAAAATACATACCAGCAACAATTTGTTGTACCCAAGTCCTCTAGATGAAACAAACCTTACATGATCTTCAAGTGAAGTTTGAAGAGCCCATTCCAATCTTCTGCGATAACACCAACGCCATTAGTATCTCCACGAATCCTGTGATGCATTAAAAAATGAAACACATTCAGATCAAGTACCATTTTGTTATAGAACAGGTTTCCAAGTAAAACATCAATGTTGAATACATTGGGATGAAAGAACAAATCATTGACATGTTTACTAAACATTTACCATGTGATGCATTTGAGTATATTTTCCAAAAGCCTGGGATTATCCCAAGTTCCCATTAGACTATTATTTTATCTAGTCAAGTAGAAAGGGGGACTTAAGGCAGGTATCAGGTCCACAGGTGAGGCAAGTTATCAAGGGAAGTTACCATTTTCCATTGATGTCAAAGGGGGAGAGAAAAATTTAGGAAGTTTGGTAGCATGATTTCAAGGGTAGTTATGATCACAAGGGAGTACTTGTGTTTCCATCAATGCCAAAGGGGGAGATTTTTCATAGGTGTTTGTCATTGATGTCAACCCAACCAGCACCAGGAGCTATCCTGATCTTTCATGGAAAATTTGGCATGGAAATTCATGGAATATTATGTCAATATCTTTCTAGATAGATTCTCCTCAACGAGATGTTTCCATTGATATATGGTACACCCTGTGGTTCTTTCTGGTTTGAGCGAAAATTGAGTTTGACGTTGAAGACCCAGTTATGTGGGCTAAAACCCTAGGGGGTAGAGACATGACACCTTATTCGCCAATGATTTTCAATATATGACAAGGATTCTCACCACAATCTCACCTCATAGAAGTTGAATAAATTTAATAACCAAGGGAAGTAAACCAATCATTGGATTCACACCCAGGTGGGACCATATGCACTAAGCCAATCATTGATTTCAAATATTAAATAAGGCTCTTAAGGGTTAGTCATTATTATTTATTAATTATTAAAGGGTATTATTGATTTTTGACAACATTATTTTAAAATAACAGAAACAAAATAATAATAGCATTATTAATTCCCTCATGGCCAATGATCCTCCTTCCTTAGTAGGTAAGGCATTAAACTATTTTTAATATAATGAACCCACTCCTCACCATTATCAATAAAAAGAAACCCTCATTCATCCATTAAAATTCTAACGACATATCTCACTTTGATTTTTTTAATATCCTATGTTCTCAATGTCTATTCTTAAAGCCTCTGTCTTAGCCTAGCCATTGACTATATAATATAACCTATACACCTTCCACACATATACTTGAATGATTGTTTTTTAGGAAGCATATCTGAAGTTTTCGGCTAACCCGAGGAATTAACGCATGTATAAAATGAGTGGGTTAGGATCTCAGTGATGGTTCTTTTGTTTGAAACTTCATCCTTGAAAGCCACCTTACAAGAAGAGCGGAGGATAGCTTAACAAACACATTGCAAGCAACAAGTGAAATATCATTTCAGACCTATATTCTTTGAGGTTTTTAAGAAATGACCATTACTTGTAATAGCCTAAAGACTTCAACCCTGTACAATGGTGCCAAGAAAGTCGTTATTAAGACAACGAGATAGCTTAGATCACCTCTTCTTATTTGCGGCTACAAAAGATAGGTCTTCTGAAGGTCTTGGTTACATAGGTTAGCAAGACTTCATTTAAACAATCCACATGATCACAAAATACCAAATCACATAGTAAAATATCAAGTGAAGGTGTAAGATATTTTTATAAAGGAGACCTACAACAGTAAACAGTGGCACGAGTACAAGATAGAATCCATTACAAATTGTTATGGATCTCAACCTGATTTTAGGCCTATGTTTGAGCTATTTTAAGTCTGGTTAGGGATAGTTTTAGACCAATATTAGGTTTGGTTAGGGCTATTGTTTTGGCCAGGTTGTGAACCAAAGTCTAGATTCATTGGTTCATTCTTGTAGTCTCAAATATCTTAAGAATTGATTACAACATCGAGATAAGTTTGTGGCATCAAGAAAGGTCCAAGTACAAATTGGCTCAAGACTCAAGGGATAGAGAAAAAGCATCAGGGAAAAAGAAGTGGTGACAACAATATAAGATCAAACAAAGCAACAAAAAGGTTCACCATCATCATTGTGAACAGTGGTACAAATTGGCTCAAGACATCTAAAGCTACACCATGAAGAGCATGTTAAGGAACATCATTAAAGGGACTACAACAAGTCAAGAACAAAAGGGACATACTCAAAACACAAGCACAATTCATGTATGTTTTGAATCATTCAATTTTTTACATTCATTATTTTATACTCACACTTGTTTTGCAGGAAAAGGTAAGTGAAGGGAACTTTGTTTTGCTTTGGGATTTGGTTTTGTTTCGGAAATTTTCATGCAAGTAGAAGAATATTCAAGGAAAACACCAAGTAATCATTCAAGAATGTGAAGTATCAAGTCAATATATCTTAAAGGAAGAATTTCAACGAGAAATTATGTGAAGACGTAATAGCCATCATCAAATTTTTTCCATATATCGTGAAGCATTGTCAATGTCAAAAGTAAAATCATTGTAACTAAGTATGAGATCCCATCTTGTAAAAAAGTTAAAATTGCTAGAGTTGTAAAAGATTCAAATTGCCTAGAATTGTAAAGTAATTATTGGGGAGATTCTATAATATTTTCAAGTTTATCGGGATAAGGGTAGGTCCTAGTATTGTCTATCATTTATTGTAAATCATTGTAACGTGGATCATTATTGGATGTTATGCCTATTTTATTATCATAATACATTGGTGGTATTTCATTAAAGGTCAATAATCCTACTATTAATTTGGCATTTGCAACCCCCATATATATAAACATACATAAAAATATCCCTTGCAAGTCAAATGTTGATAATATATTGCAAATTGCAACAAATTATATCCTCGAGTATACATGCATATTTAATTCATAGTGCAAGGGTTAAGGTAAGAGAGTGCATACTCATATGAGATTCCCAAGCAACTATTAAAATGAAGTACCAGTACGCTAAAAAATTATAACCAAACCACTATGCTACAACAAGTAGTATTCTACTCTTGGCTCTCAAGAAGGAAACAATTCCCAACACCTCCTCCTCTCGGTTGAGTCTTTCCTTCCGGATTCAACATTATTGTTGGAAAGTCATAAGTATCATATGCGTTCAGGGTCCAACGTAGACTTCGACATAGTTAGAGGTGGGTCACTTCATAGTTAACGATGAGTACAAAGCCTCACTATCACTGTAACTTGTGTCTAAATCACTCCACCGTGATTGTTTTTCACTCTACCGACATTCATGAGAGCCTGAAGTCCTTTTCCCCATTCAACGCACCTACTTATGCCAGAGAAAAAAAAATTTCCTGGTATTAACAACTGATATTGATGGGCAAGAACCTCCTTGAATTAGTTACGAAGATCACAACCACACAAAACCTTAACGACTTCTTGGCATCAACTGACGGGTAGTAAGTTAATAATATACTTCATGTTAATAAATGATATATGTCACGTAAGTTGGTTGCGGATATTACACTTACACTTTTTATTCAAGTGATCTTTAGCTTTGAAATGTGAAGTTGTTGCATGTTCCCTCATAAAATAGATTTTATTTAGAAAAAAAATATCTCATAATCTGATGTTTATGTCCAACTACAATTATAGTTATTCACCTCAATGCTGAAGATATTTACTCTAAAATAGTCAAACTAGTTTATTCACTAAACCCAAATGAGAAGTAGTTACATATTCACCCATAAAACATATTTTACGTAAAAAAATAATGTGTTCATTATTTAATTTTCATATCCAACTACACATCTAGTTATCTAACTTAGTAATGTCAAGACATATAATTTGAAATCATCAAACTAGTTTCTTCATGTCCCTATAATACTAGTGTACCCCATTATTTTTATTAGTGTGCCCATGTAGTCCACATATTTTTATTATTGTGACCCATAGGTGTAGCCCCATTATTGTTATTGTTGTGCCCATGTGGTCCCTATATTGTTATATTGTGACCCCTTAGACTCCTATATATAGAAGGTAGGTTTTATCATTTGTATCATCCAAGAATTGTTAGTTTATGTAAGCTAAAGGAGGTTTCCCCCTCAAATAGGTTGATTTCTAAGGCATTGATCTATCTTTTATTCTATTTTGTGAGTTGGTTTCATAACATTTGGTATCAGAGCTTGGGATTCTAGGGTTTCGCTTCTTCAAACATCCCATCTTGGCATTTTCGATATAATTTTTTTTTCTACTAGGATTCAGAAGCTGAAATTTTTACCACATGGAGCTTAAATCTCACTGAACTTTGTGTAAAAATTTCAAATCTTGGTTCGCTACATTTTTAGAGATATGATATAAGGAAGTTAGGGTTTTTGCAGGCTCTAGAATTTCATCTCAAACATGTGACCGAGGGAAATCATCATAACTTTCATTTTAAGAATTAAATTTGAATTTTGTAAAAATTCGCTGAAAGTTCACAGACCATAGTTTCATTTGTATCAATTTCAGAGCCTAAGGTCGAAACAGTGACATGTGGAACAACATACAAATTTAGTCTACTGAACTAGTCCATAATTAGGGCTTTGTGGGAGATCGAGCATAACTTTAACTTGAAGAATCCAAATTAGGTCTGACCTGTGACATTGGAAAGAAGACTCATAGGACTACTACAGGACCAATTTTAAATCTTGGGCATTTGAAATAACATAGATACATCAGGTTCCATATCGAGCTCCTCTAAAGCAAGAAAAAATGTGTGTATTCTTCTAAAATTGCATAATTTTTTTTTTTAAATCAGTTTGAAGTGATTTCAAGGGAATATTGAAGCATTGATATCAGTATAGGGTTCTAAAATGCCTCCCAAAAATAATTCCACACCCATTAAGCCCTCATAAATCTCTACTATAATGCATGAAGAGGAAGTAGTGCAACATGATATATCAAAATTATGAGACCAAGTGCAACAAATTTCGCTCTCACAAAGAGTTAAAAAAAATGAAATGAAGGCTAAGATGGATGGTTTAAAATTGAACATGGATGGTTTGAAGAAGGGCATGGAAGCTAAGATTTATGGTATAGAAGAAAAAATGAAAGGAAACATGGAAGACTTGAAGAATGGTCCAAAAGTAGACATGGAAGGTTTTCCAAACTTGCTACAAGAAATGATTCCTAATAGCAAAAAGGTAGTTGATGAAACTCATGATGAGAAAAAAATAAAATTTAATCATGATTTCGTAGACTCTAATGTTGGATTGAAGACCCACCATATTCCAAAGATCGATATGAGGAAGTTTGATGACAAGGATTTGGTAACATGGATACTACAAATGGAGCAATATTTTGATCTCCATAATGTGTAAAACACACAAAAGGTATGAATTGCAATTTTATATTTAGAACCAAATCAGTTTGTATGGTATCAATGGCTTTGTTCTAGTAAACCACTTGTCACTTGGTCAATTTTTATGGAGGAAACGATAACGCATTTTGAGGATACAAAAAGCAACAACTTCTTTAGCCAATTGATAAATCTCAAACAAAATGGTTCAATTATGGAACACTTTGAGGAATTTCAAAAATTGAATACAAGGGTAAATGATATTCCATAGGAGCATAAGATTGATGTCTTCATAGGGAATCTAAAGGATAACATCCAGCATGAAGTTTTCCTTTGGGAACTTGATTCATTGGAGAAGGCATTCAGGTTGGAAAGAAAATTTGGAAGCAAAATTATGGCAACAACGAAGCCTACCACTCACAAATATAAAGATGGAAGTGTTGTTGCTCCTAGCCTTCCACAACCTGCAAGGTTTACACCACAACAATTAGAAGAAAAATGAGTAAAAGGGCTTTTACAGTTGTGATAGTAAATACACTAAAGGTCATAAGTGTGCCGAGAAGAAATTAGTTTACATAGATTGTGAAGAGGAGGAAGAAAAGGAACAAGAAACTTCAAAAGAAGAGGATATACACTAGGAACCGACCTTAGAGAAGGAAGAAATGAATCCGACCATATATTTTAATGCATTGGTAGGAATTACCACTCCTCAAACTCTCAAGATAGAAGGACATATTGTTATAGCATCATTTCTCACCTTGACATGATTCATGATTGCTTCATGGCTTTATGGGCACCCATTCCTACAGACTTGGACAAATTCACTTAAAAACAGTGTAAAATCCTCCATACGCGAATATGCCCGTGTTTTTCCGCGAGTACAGCTAGACTTTTCCGCGTATGCCATTTAAATGATTAAAAAATATATAAAAATCCCTAATTTCGCGCTGGGTTGATGGTTACTCAGGTAGTTCAACCACCCCAGCCCGTGGCCAACTGTTTCCAACTGATGAAACTACTTGGAGGGACTATAAAAAGCCCTCATATGTATGGCCTAAGGGAGAGAGAGAATTATTGATATTATACTCTGTTGGTATTCCCTATCCAAGTCTGATTCCCCGTGCCTCCTGCACTTTCCCAGTTCATTACAGGAAACCCTTGTTTCCTTGAGATACACATCCCTTTATATGTTATCTCGTATGCACCAGCTTTGGAAGGAGTCTTAGCGAGGCAAGGGCTGGACGGATCCGGACGACGGTCTGCGAAGGCCTTGGAAGGATCAGGTGATCTCTCCACTTGATTACTTTTGTACGTACTATTTATAATACAGAAGTATCATGCTGTTCCCGAAATAAACGTGTTAGTGTATGCTTTTATATATGAGAATATTTGTTATACAAGCATTCATTATGATTTATTTAATGTTTTATATGAATCTCACTAACATATAGAGTAGATATATGCTGTACAACTTGTCCTTTGTGCTGGTTTCTTCTTGTATTTCAGGTTAAGGAGGAAGGACGGTTGCAGGGAGTTTGGACTCCACGTGGATCCACTTCAAACGTAGGACCAACGGGTAAATCTCTCATTCTGCTCTATTTGGTTTTTCTGAACGTGCATGGTTGTGTGAGTCTCTGTTAAGTAGTACGCCCCTGCTCTGTGGAGGTTGTATCCCAACCAACCTCTAGGGTGTTAATTCCCCGAAACAGAACTGACGACTCCGCTGGGGATCACATTCTTGTGATTCTCCTGTTGGGTTGTTTCAGCTATTTGGTAGGTTGCCAACAGTTTTTTCTGTCTTTTACAGTCTAGTTTGCTTTCTTGCAGTCAGTCTGAAGTCTTGGTGTCTTTCCCAGACTTGTCTTTTTTGTTTTTCATTATCTTTCTTTGTATACGCCTTTTTGTCTGCACACAGTCGCGTATACCCGCGAGTTTGTGTAAAAGGATCCGCGTATACGCGAGTTTCCCTATACACAGACGCGTATACACGCTGGTTGCATAACTGCAAGGTCGCGTATACCTAGGCAGATTTTGAATTTTTGAGTTTATTGGCTTTTTGGTCCTTTCTGGTTGTGGAGGCCTGTGTCTACAGTGTCTCTGTACTTACTGGAGTGTGAAGGAAGTGGTTTCAAGTCTTGTTTCTCTTTCGTTTGTCCGAAAACTGATCTTTTTGGCAAAAGGTTCTTGTTGGTGCTAGCACTCCTGGATTGAGTTCCAAGATCGCTTTCTGAGCATTCTTGGCTGTTCTGCTTTATCAGAACAGAGAGCTTCTGCTCACTGACTCGTTCCTATCTTTGTGTTGTGCTTTGCATTGCGTTTTTTGCTTTGTTTTCGATTGGTTTTCTTGAGTTTCATAGGCTAGGGTTTTGTTGCAATTTTCAAGGAACTTTTCTTGTTTCTTTGGAGTCTTTTGTTGCAACGAGTTTGCACTATTTCTCTAGGCTGGTTGGCTGAGTTTTTGGTTTTCCATTGTTCTTATTGATCTTGCTATCATTAGCTTTATAAGATTTGGGAGCATTGTTGACATTTATGCTTGAAATTCGGTCTCGTTTTGGCTTGGATTGTGATAGTTGTGCTTGGTTTTTTTGAAGCTCTTGTTTTATAAAACTAAAAAAGCCCAAAAAACATTTGTTTTGCTTTTTGTTTTTGCATATCAAAAACTCAAAAAACATTGCTTTTTGTTTTTGTTTTTGTTGTTGCCTTTTCATTTTCGTTTGGTCATATCTTTTGGAACTTTAGTGGAGTTTCTTGCTTCTAGTTTTCAGCTTGGCTTTGTGGAGAGGTTGTCATTTGATTTCTTCTTCTTCTTGTTGAGTATTTTGGTGTCCTTATTTTGAGAGTTCTTCTTTTCAAAGAATTGGCTTTCTGGACAACAAAAGATGAGTTAAAACTGAAGGAGCCTTTTTGGGAAATTTCACCTTGTTTCAAGAGACTTTTGCATCTTAGAATTTACATGCTTGTAGAGATTTGCATTAGGTGCATTGAATCATTTAGTTAGCTTCTTAGTTTTTGTGAGTGTGAGTTTGTAATTCGAAAAGAAAAATACAAATTTTTTAGTCTCGTAGAACCTGTATAGAGATTACTTTTCATCGAAAGACAAAGAACTGCATGTGCATGTAGTCAGGTTTTTATTAATTTCTTTTGCGTCAAAACATCATTGGTTTCATCTCCATATCCTTGTGACTTAATACAACAGCCCTTAAAATAAGCGATTTAATCTCAAATCAACTAGCAAGTTTTATTAAGTGTCAATCACCAACTAGCTAGGTTGTAGGGCCTTGGAATAGGTGAGTGGAGAGTTAACTCTCCAAGGCCGCTCAAACAAACATAGAAGTTGATTAATTGAGCGAAATCCAACTCCGTGAAGTGGACTGGGAAAGCTCTCATCCGAGAGTCAAGCGCGAGGGGAAGTGAAGGTTGAGAAGAGGGATACCCCCCCTCCGATTAGCTGAATCTGACCTCAAGACCGTTCCGCCCAGCTTCTGATACGGATCGGTGTCCATAGTTGCCACTCCTAGGTTCCACACAGGTGACTGCGGGGGGGAATACCCGTGGTACCTGAGGCAGACGTCGCATCACTTTCAGCAGTACTTCTGGGGGGTGCCCTTGCGAAGCTTGGGTGCTTGAGCCGGCAAAGGTTGTCGTTAGGAGGTCGGCGTAACTGTTTCTGATACCTTCGCTAGTTGTTCTGGGCCCTAATCATCCCAGACTGCTTTCGGAAGGCCCTATACTTCGCTTTCCTGTATTTTGGTGTCCGGTCCTCATCACCCGGAGCGGAAATACCTGAAGGTTGTTTGCTTGCTGTTTCTCAGGGATTTTTTATTTTAGTGAGTGATCTTTGCTCCTAGCTTGCCTAGCTTTTCACTTTTTTGAGTCTAATATAATAAATCTATAAAAGTGGCCGATCAAGCGCCTCGACGTTCGAGGAGAATCCGGGGGTTATCTCCCGAGAGTGCAGAGCCTTCTTCGAGAAGGCGTAGGAGCGATTTAGCTGGTGGTTACCATCCGGTAGCGTCTGACGCTGTGGAGAGTGATCCTCCACAAAGATCTGAGGGTTTCGTTGCTGATTCCTGTGTCGGTCCCGAGAGGAGCGTTCCGCTCACCTCGCGAGTTCTTTTTCCTTAAGAAGAAGATTTTCAAGTCGAAGACGTACCTGAGCCTCCTGCTACAGGTCCATCTCCTCTTCCTCCTGATCATCCGTTTGTTCTTCAGTACGTCGGACCGGAGTCTGAGAGACCGCCGGATCTTCCATATCATTCTTATCTTTCGATGGCCACGACTGGGAACGCGGCTTCTACCGTGAGTGCTGCAGGCATTCAGACCCCTGCCTCTGCAGAGGCAGGGGGCAACATTGCTTCATCTTCGAATGCTTTTAGCACTGCTATGTCTGGCTCTGGGTTCACCCAGGCATATGCTTCTCAATCTGGTCCCTTCTGTTCACGGATGTCCATTGCTGGAAATCCCTCTTTTTCCTTTACCGCCGGTGCAGCTGGATCCACGCCCATGTCTAACATGGCTAGTGGATCAGCTTCGTTTCAGGGTTTCCCCTTTGGGACTGGGCATATTCCCAGTGCAAATCCTTCTTTAGGGTCGTTTCCTTTTACGTCCCAGACCCAGAGTTTCAACCCTTGGTCTGGAGGGCAAAGTTCGGCTTCTTTTACGGGATGGAATCCTATGTTTGCAACGTCGGGGGCAGGGAATCAGTTCTTCGCGAGTCATCAAGGGAATGCTTCTTTCCCTGCATCGAGTGATTATCAGTCTTTTTCTCCTCTATCTAATGCGTGGAACCCCTACCAGGGGCTTTCCTCTTCAGTCAATACTTGAGGGGGGGGAACTAGTCTGGGTTTTGGTAACTCGGCGTGGGGAGGAGGTTCTTCTCCGTTTTCTACGAGTCCTTTCTGGCAGCCTGGTGCCTCATCAAATCCAGGCTATTCTTTTCAGAATGTAGGAAATCCATCCCATCAAGGATGGAATTCTCAAGCTCCGCCTCGATTACCATTTCTGGCAACGTTAAACTTGCCAGATTTGGCGAAGTTAACTAATGACCCGATTCGTTACAGTCCGGGGTGGCCTTCGGTTCCAACCAAACTTCCTTCGGACATTCCTAAGTTTGAAGGTAAGAATGGTGAAGATCCGGCAGACCACATCACCACTTTCCATTTATGGTGCTCATCAAACTCTCTGATCGATGACTCGATTAGATTGAGATTATTTCAGCGCACCCTAACTGGGAATGCAGCCAAGTGGTATATAGAGCTCACTGGGGGCAGTTTCGCCACATTTGGAGAACTGGCTGTCACTTTTCTTAACCATTTTCAGTTTCCCGTCAGATATGAGGCTGGGACCGAACTCCTGGCTAATTTTAAGCAGGATGAGGCAACTCACATTTCTGATCATATTCAGGAATGGAGGAGAAGGAAGAGGCTTATCAAAGCCCATATTCCAGGTGAGTTTCTTCTCGAGTGGTTTTTGAAATCGCTTCAGTCAGATATTTCAAAGGATGTATCCATGTCAGGGGTATATTCCGAGGAGCAGGCCATCTTTAGGGCCCAGCAGTTAGAGTTGATCTATTCTCAGTCTGGGATGCTTTATAAGTATTTACCCAATGCTCCTCGCTCCAAATTGGATCTATCGAAACCCAAACCTGGTCCGCATGGTGACGGACTTGTCGGATCGGTCAGTAGTAGTGCAGCCAGCCTGCTCTCTCAATTGCAGCAGTTGTCTTTACAATCTGCTCCTTCTGGTCAGGCTGTGCCTGCTGATTCATCACCTTCCCAGTCTTTGTAAATTATTGCTGTCCAATCTTTCGAACCCAAAGGAAATCAACAGTCCAATGGGAAGAAGAAGGGACGTAATAACAAGAAGAAGGGCAAGAATGGGAAGGGCAATGCAAATAATACCAACGAGCGTGTTGGTGAAGGGCAAAAGGAGAAAAAGAAAGTGAAAGTTTCCGTGCAAGCTTTGTGCTGGAGACCATCTCACACACCTTTGCCCGAAAATTCAGGATGCTCAGCGCCTGTTATCTCAGCAGGGTTCTTCTAGCTCCCAGGCTGTGCTAACAAACCCTTTTCCCCAAGGGCAACAATTGATTGTTGGCGCGAACCAGAATCCTGGGGCTTCCTCTGGAGGTCCCCAGGAAGGGGAAATTCCATCGAATATCTTTATGATGAGTGCTCACGTGGATGTCGCTACGAGATCCCGTGATTATGGCGGAGAGGAATCTTCGAAAGCTAAGGAAGTTCCTGATGCTACTGAGCCGCTTCACATCACGAAGCCAACTGTCGAGTCTATGCCTCGGATGCCAAAAACATCTTCTAAGCGGTCAACGATTAATCCGAACATGAGGGCTTCCCAGAACTACTCGATTGTAGAAGATCTGGCGCAAAGTCCTTGTGCTATGTCAGCTTTAGAGGTACTCCAGTCTTGTCCGGCTCAGCGCAGTGCTTTGCTCACTGCCATTGGGGCTATAGATCCAAAAAATTCTCTTCTAATTACTTTTGATATGACTAACTTTAAGAAGAGACTTCCTCATCATATGGCCTTCCATATTAAATCATCGTATCGGAAGACTAATATCTTTCGCACGGTTGTTGATGAGGGTGCTTCTACTTGCGTGATGTCTCTCGCATGTTGGAAGACACTTGGATCTCCCAAAGCTGTTCCATCCAGCACTATTCTTACTGCATTCGATGGCCATTCTCACAGACCCCATGGTATTGTCCCGGCTTTGCCCATCTGTGTTGGGGGCAAAACCGTTAACATAGAGGTTGAGGTAGTGGACGCAGCCTTGGACTACAACCTTCTGTTGGGGAGGAACTAGATATATGACATGGATGCTATTGCATCCTCATTATTTCGAATTGTGTGTTTCCCCCACGAAGGGAGGATAGTCACGGTGGATCAACTGGACTGTCCTCCTGTAGACCTGGATGCGCCTTCTGACTCATCTGTTCCTAAGTTGGATAATGCTAAGGCGCCTGTTGAGAATCTAGGAGTTGGAATGTATTCTTCCCTGATGGGTTCTTTCGATCTTCCTCCTCCTAAGGTGTCTATTAATGTTATTTCATCCTCCAAGGCTCCCCTTCGAAGAGAGTTCTTTCGAACTCATTATTTTTCGGACCCTTGGACCTTACCTTCCCCAACTGCCACATTGGAGGAAGGGCAAGTGGGTGGAATGGAATTTCCGATTTCTGCAGCTGAGATTGCATATCAGTCTATTGTTGACACTGCAGAATCTGATCCAGCTCCTCTTTCACCGGAAGAGTTGGATGGTGATGTGGCTCCGGCTTGGACGCTTACTTCTTCTTCTGCCCAGGATTGTCTAGATACCACTCTTCCATCTGAAGAGGCCATCCTGGAAGCGATGACAAGTATAGATAGACCGTGGGATGATTTGCATCATCGGTCTTACTTCCTACCTGACTTGAGCGAAGTCGAAACAAGTTTTCCAAGTCCTCAGTCTCCTGGACCTGTTCACCCAGTCTTGAGCCCCTTAGCACCAGCACAGGTTTATGCTGAAGGGAACATGGCTGTGATCTCTCCTACTATCCCGGTGAACATCTCCAGGAATCCCAACATTATCGAGAACGTTTTCATTGGAGCGGAGTGTTCCCATGAAGAGGTTCAAATCTATATCGAGCTCTTCAAAGAGTATAGGGATGTTTTTGCTTGGTCTTATGAGGAAATGCCTGGCATAGACCCATCTATCGTCCAGCATGAGATCAAGACGTATGAAAACGCTAAGCCGGTCAGGCAAAAACTTCGTCCGGTTAATCCTAGGAAGGCAGCAGCTATCAAAGCTGAAGTTGAAAAGCTGCTTAAGGCGGGATTCATTTTCCCGGTTCCTCTGACCGAATGGGTTTCAAACCCCGTTCCCGTTGATAAAAAGCAAGGAACAATTCAAGTGTGCATCGATTTCAGAGACCTGAATAAGGCGTGTCCTAAAGATAATTACCCCACACCCTTCATTGATCAGATTATTGACGAGTGTGCCGGTAATGAGATTTTTTCCTTCATGGACGGTTTTTCCGGTTATAATCAAATTACTATCCGTCCAGAAGATCAACATAAGACCGCATTTATTTGTCCCTGGGGTACGTTTGCATATAAGAAAATGCCTTTTGGTCTTAAAAATGCTGGAGCTACTTTTCAGCGGGCCATGTCTTACGCCTTCCATGACATCAAGAAGATTATCGAGGCATACTTAGATGATCTAGCTGCTCATTCTCGAAAGAGGATGGATCATCCTGGTCACCTCCGGCAAATATTTGAAAGATGTCGTTTTTATAAAATTCGAATGAATCCGAACAAGTGCGTTTTCGCGGTTACATCCGGTCGGCTGTTGGGATTTATTGTGTCTAGGGAAGGGATAAGGGTAGATCCCTTCAAGGTTGAGGCAATACTTCGGTTGCCTCCCCCGTCTTCAATCCATCAGCTTCAAAGTCTCCAAGGGAAGTCTAACTTTCTTCGGAGGTTTATTGTTAACTATGCTGAGATTACAAAGGGATATATGAGATTGTTGAAGAAAGGAGTTCCTTTTCTTTGGGACGACTACGCTCAACGCTCATTCGATGCCTTGAAAAAGGCATTGACCTCTGCTCCTTTACTGAGTCCACCCGATTATAGCAGAGATTTTCTTTTGTATCTGGCTACAGCAGAATCTACCATCGGTATGGTTCTGGTTCAGGAGGATGATGCTCTTATCGAGCATGTTATTTACTACCTTAGTCGAGGACTGGTAGGACCTGAACTGCGATACACCCCGATAGAAAAATTAGCCTTGGCAGCAGTTCATGTTGTGCAGCGACTCCGGCATTATATTATTCTTCGCAAAACTTATGTCTTGGCAGCTGCCAATCCATTTCAGTTTGTCCTCAGCAGGCGAGTGATTGGGGGCAAATATAATAGATGGATTGTGATATTACAAGAATTTGATTTAGAGTTCATGTCTGCCAAATCCAAGAAGTCATTAGTCTTTGCGGAATTGATCTCCGAGTTGCCTTGTGGGGAGGAGATGATTTATGATGAGTCCTTTCCGGACGAACACTTGTTTCTAATCTCTCCACAAGATCCTTGGTATGGGGATATCATTGTGTATCTCCAGACTGCGAAGTTTCCCTCTTCTTTTTCGAAAGATGAGCGCCGTAAGCTACGTCACTTAGCCAAGAATTATCTGATTATTGGTGATGCTTTGTACCGTCGAGGGGTTGATTCAATCCTAAGACGCTGCTTAACTTTCGAAGAAGCCGAGGCTGTGCTTAATGATTCTCACAGTGGAGCTTGTGGGGGTCATTTATCAAGGCTTGCTACAGCCCAAAAGATTTTGCGTGCTGGCTACTTCTGGCCCTCGATTTTCAAAGATTGCATTGAATCGGTCAAGAAGTGTCATCCTTGTCAAGTGTATACTCGAAAAATGTGCGCTCATCCAGTCGTTACTGTCGGACCCTTTACAAAGTGGGGTATGGATTATACTACTTGTAACCCGCCTTCGGCAAAAGGTCACAAGTACATTATCGTAGCAGTAGACTACTTTACGAAGTGGGTCGAAGCTATGCCTACTTTTGGGAACGATGGTGAGATTGCAGCTCTTTTCTTCTTCAACCAAGTCATCGCTCGTTTCGGTATACCTAGAGAGATTGTCACTGACCATGGCAGTCACTTTCAGAACAGTATGATGGCTGAGTTGGCTCTTAAATTGGGTTTCCAGCAGGAGCATTCATCTCCATATTATCCTCAGGCCAATGGCCAGGTGGAAGCCGTGAATAAGTCCTTGAAGACAATTCTTCAACGGACGATTGATAAACATAGATCCAACTGGCACATTATGCTATATCCCGCACTCTGGGCATACAGGACGTCAGTTAAAACTGCAACTGGCTTTACTCCGTTTCAGTTAGTCCACGGGGTGGAATCCGTATTTCCCATTGAATGCGAGATTCCTTCCCTTAAACTGGCTGTTGAGCTTCTTCCTGACACTTCTAGTCTGGCAGAGCGGCTTCTTCATCTGGAACATCTCGATGAGCAGCGTCGAGATGCCGCCACATTGAATGAAGCGCATAAAAACCGAGTCAAAGTTCAGTACGATAAGGCGGTTAAGCCTAGGGTCTTTTCCGAAGGTGACCTTGTGTTGGTCTATGCCCAAGAAAAAGATGCCTTGGGGGCAGGAAAGTTTAAATCGATGTGGTATGGCCCCTATATCGTCAAGAAGGTCCTTAAGAAAGGAGCATATACCTTGGTTGACTTCGAAGGGAACGAGTTGCCGGAGCCCCGAAATGGGCTCTATTTGAAGAAGTATTATGCCTAGGCTTTGGCCTGGCATTTTGCTTTGTATATAGTAGTTTTTTTTGCTTTGTACATATCTGTTTGATTTTCGATTTTTGATGAGGTGGTGATGTTTTTGATCTGCTTTGGCAGGTTGTGTTGGATGTCATGAGTCATTTTGGTTTCGCCGATGGTGCTAGTAGACACACCCGGAACTTAGCTTCCGCGGCTTGGGTGCTTCATTATCCTTCCGGTCAGTCGTTGGTATCAAGAGGGGTCTGCATTGGTCCTGCTTCCAATAATGTAGCAGAATACACTGCAGTCATTCATCTACTCTCGGAGGCAATATCTTTGGGTGTTGATTCGTTGGTAGTTTTCTTGGACTCCCAGCTGGTGGTGTCGCAGTTGAACAACACTTATCGGGTATGAGATCCATTTTTATTACGATTTTTCTTGAGGGTACGTTTGTTACAAAGGTCATTTCAATTTTTAACATTCATTCATATTCCTCGAGCTGACAATTGGTTTGCTGACTCATTGGCTAATCAAGCTTTAGATTGGCATATTAATCATTCAATACAATAATTTCTAATCATCAAAAACATCATCCATTTGATAAATTTATCACATCACATCAAATATCGCTGTATATATATCATCAGTATGTCAAAAAACTTTACAAAATTTGGATCCATAAATGCCGTACAAAACTTGGGCTTAGGCCCCATCATGTTCAGTCTCAAAAAATATACAGTCATCTAATACATAAAATCTGTTTACTCCTGAGGACCCTGCCCAGAAGTTGTGTTCCTATAGAACATCACTGCAGTGGCCACACGGCGAAATAATCTAACCCAGTCCCGGGGTACTCCTACAACCCGTCTCTGGACGGCTTCTGGCAAGTCCTCCATGGCAGCCAGAGGGATTTGGCGGGTCAGTCCCTCCAAGTTTCTCTGCACGGCCTGGAGTGTCCTGTCAGAATCCGCTGTCTCCGCCTCACCTCTGCGGCGCTTGTGACGTGCTAGGCCCTCAGGACGAACTGGTCCAACATCTGAAACATGATCATTTTTTAATCGTCAGTCATTATGAATCCAATCCAAAAACATGTTTGTTTTTCATTTTTCATACATAATTGAAAAATCCAAAAAAAAATCATATAAGTTAAAAAACTTACCGACTGCTCCCCATGCTGCACCGGGTGGAAGTACTAGATCTGGATCTCCTCGGAAATCCATCCCGGCATAGGGATAGTCGTCCACCGCGATGATCTGTTCTCTCCACCACAAGAAGAACTCATCATCCCAGGTGGTGCGGGGTACTTCGCTGCCCCCCAGTCTCTTCATCATGTCTACCCAACGGGCAATTCTTGGGTCCCGCGGGCTGCTGATAGTCGTGATGACTCTGGGACTCAAAGCTGGAACTCTCTCGAAGAAGAATGTTGTCAAAATGGTTCCATAGCCAAAGTGTTTTGTCTTTGCCTGGCGAATGGAGGTCAGTTGTTGTTTCATGTTCTGTAGCAGGGCAGTGCACCAATCATATACATGAATTAAGCACTCTACAGCTATGCTCATGTGCGTCCTGGACGCCTGATGCAGTGAGGCAGATCCTGCCACTCTGCCGATGGTGAACAGGAGGATCTTTATGTGCAAGTCCCTGATATCTCTGATTGCGATCTGTGTGCCAACCTTCTTGGAATTTTCTATGCAATAGATTTGGACATAGTCTTCCACGGTCAACCCTCCCAGGGGCTTTCCGTGCAAGTCCACTGGGTCTCCCCTCCTGGAGAGTCCAGTTATGAAGTATATATCCTCCACTTCTATGCGTAGTGGCATCTGATCAATGATGAAACAATCCTGATCTGGTTCCCAGTAATTTACGAGCATTTCAAGCAATCGCACATTACTTTTCATATTGGGCATTTTAAAGAATTTGAACAATCCACAGTTTCGGAGGACATTTTGTGTTGTGCGATCCTGCATGACCTCTTGGTCTATCGCGCTATGCTCACGTTCCCTCCATGAAATGGTCATCCTGAGAAATTCCATCAAAATTTGCATTAGAAACACTTTTTGGAATTCAGACCTGCGCATACGCTACTTTCCCTGTGCACAGTCGCGTGTACACGCGACTTGCCTTCATTGAACCCGCGTATGCGCAGATACGCGTTTTTTAATAAGGGTTTCAAGGTAAAAATTCACTTAATTTTAAATTTCAAACGGACAAAATGAATCAACAGGATGATTAAGGAGCCTACCTGAAGTTTCGCTGAATTCCGACGGTCGGTTGTTCCTGATTTGACGAAACAAGTTTTTAGCTCCAGAGCTCTTTTTCCAAATCAGCTATGCAATAATGAACCAATTGAGAGGTAATTTGTGTATTTATGGCTAAAAAATTGAAAATTTTTGCAAAAATTTCCTTATGCTTATTTTTTCGATCTATCCTATGATGTATAACTCGATCGCTTGGAAGTGCCCAGTTTGGTATATTTCAGGTACATTTTGACGATTTTGAGATTTTTCCCGGTTTTTGATCCATGATTTCAGACTCTTCACGGCAGGTATATGATCTTCACTGGCATGTAGGTTAGGGAATCACTTTCCGTTGCATCTTGCATTCTAGCCTCCATACTGATCTCTTGCCTTAGAGTCGATCCCATCAGGTCATGAGCATTACACCCATTTCACTCGCCGATTTTTTAATCATGACTGGATGGTAGAGCCTTCCTTTACATGGGCTTCCTAGTTAGTTCCTCGCTATCACTTGTTGCCCATGCTGCTTTTTATGTAGGCTCGGGAGTCCTCTTTAGTCCCGCCATGTCTTTTGTGTTGAAGCCTCATTCTTCTTCTTCATCACTTATCATTTTCTGGCTTATACCCTAGAGGCTCCCTGGTGTCGTTAAGTTGTATTACTGCATTGCATATTGGCTACTTGTTTATCCTGGCCTTTAGCCGGCTTCATTTGGACTCGATGTTTAAGCCAACTTTTGACCTTGACTTTCCGTACAAGTTAACCATTGCATGCACTTAGCTATCACGACTTGACACCTTTGTACCCATGGATGGAATGTTCCTCTGAGTATCACTGACCAGTTTTCGCCACCTTGCATTGAGCATAGGATTGTTCCAAACCCTGGAACTAGTGCATCTGCTTTTTTCGATACTCGTTCTATCCATTGTATCATAGCATTCTTTTATTCTTTTTCAGGCTTATTATGAAAAAGACAAAAAAAATTAAATATAACAAAAAGAGCGGGAACGGGATGTATCTTCGTTATTTTGATGGCAGTACAGAGTCAGTTTGTCGCCCTTGAACAAAGCACATGTACTTATATATATTTCCTTCATTTGGGATGGTTCTAGTTTTGACCTAGGTTCAGCCTTTACCATGTTTCACTTGTCAGTTCTCCCCCGGTTGGTTATCTCTTCGAATCATATGGAGAGTTTGTTTTGCCTCCTGCAAGACAGACTTATACAGTGTCACTTTTTACTGCCATGGTCATCACAGAGTCGTGCTTTTGTTCAAGGGAAGTCTAGCCCGAGTCGGCCATTCTGCGGTGTCTCTTGACTCATTATTCAGTCGGCCTTCCCGGTCTTGTCAGTATCATGTTCTATCACATCAGATGTTTTGATCTTCTGCTCGTGCTGGTTTGAGAAGGTCCCCATTGACTTCTTGCCGGCGGGTTTGTCTCTTATCGACTACAACACATTGCTCTGAGAGCAAGCCTAGAGCTGCACCTTGGGCCTATTTTCATTATTGATAGGTGACCTCGTGCTCAGCATTTGATCATCATCATGGGTCTTTGACTGAGTGGTTTCCCCTGTGTTCGACATCAGCACACATTATCACACTTGGGATTCGTGCAGTACCTGGATTTCCATTTGACCCTATCGGTGGATTTCTCGCCTCTGTGTCAGCTTTCATTATTGGTTGGTTCAGAGGGTTTCTTCCATGCGCTAGCTTCATATTGTGCATGTCGGAAACGTACTTCGGTTTTGGTTCCATCACTCTACTTCGTCCGATTCCTTCCAAATCTTGGCCTGCGGGTTACACTCGCGCTGGACTGATGTGGGATGCCTTAATGCCTTCCTTCCAGCAGATCTTTTCCCATCGACTTCGACTCATTGCTCTGGGAACAAGATCTAGAGTCTTTTTGTCAGTACCTTAGGGTTTGCAGTCATCAGTGGCAGACTCTTCGCTATCGACAGTGGGGATTCATCATTGCCTCCTGATTGGTAGATTCTTTCAAGTGTTCGACTTCAACTCATTCATTCACACTCGTCAGATTGTACTGGGGCACCTTGACACTCATTATCATTATCGGTGGGTTGTCTCGCGTTGGTTAACGGGAAACATCATTGCCCGGTAATCCAACGATTTCTCACATGGTCGACTTCAGCTCATTTATTCCCAGTGTGTAGAATTGTGCCGTTGTGATCGGTGAAGACCTCGGGTTGTATCAGCATTTCTCGGTTCACTGTTGACAGTCCTTTCAGTTTCTGCCAGTGTTGCCGTCCACCCTTATATGTTGCAGTTCAGCACAGCAGCATTTTATATGTTGGTCCCCGAGTTGCGTGATTGTACCGTTTGATCCACCTCTTATGATCCGGTACTTGGAGATTCAGTTACTTATTTGATCAGACATCCAGTTGCACCATCTTTTGATCAGCTTCCTATATGTGATACTTGGATATTGATTCAGACTTGTATTTCCGGGCCATGCTCAGATGATTCATTGTGTACTTACAGTTCAACTATACTTGTATACATGTTGGATCTATTTCAGTACTTTCCATATGATGTATTTTTGAGTGAGCATGGGTATGCCCGCCTCAGCATGAGTTGACTCTCTGTTTTCTTTCATTGGTTTTTGGCAGGCTGAAATCTGGTGAAGTCCTCTCTTGTCCTTGCGAAGTTCTTTCTATGTGCATAATACATTTCGGCCATCATGTACCCCTTCTGACCTCATATATTAGGGGGCATCTGTTATAGCATCATTTCTCACATTGAAATGATTCATGATTGCTTCATGGCTTTATGGGCACCCATTCCTACAGACTTGGACAAATTCACTTAAAAACAGTGTAAAATCCTCCATACGCGAATATGCCCGTGTTTTTCCGCGAGTACAGCTAGACTTTTCCGCGTATGCCATTTAAATGATTAAAAAATATATAAAAATCCCTAATTTCGCGCTGGGTTGATGGTTACTCAGGTAGTTCAACCACCCCAGCCCGTGGCCAACTGTTTCCAACTGCTGAAACTACTTGGAGGGACTATAAAAAGCCCTCATGTGTATGGCCTAAGGGGGAGAGAGAAAGTATTGATATTATACTCTGTTGGTATTCCCTATCCAAGTCCGATTCCCCGTGCCTCCTGCACTTTCCCAGTTCATTGTAGGAAACCCTTGTTTCCTTGAGATACACATCCCTTTATATGTTATCTCGTATGCACCAGTTTGGAAGGAGTCTTAGCAAGGCAAGGGCTGGACGGATCCGGACGACGGTCTGTGAAGGCCTTGGAAGGATCAGGTGATATCTCCACTTGATTACTTTTGTACGTACTATTTATAATACAGAAGTATCATGCTCTTCCCAAAATAAACGTGTTAGTGTATGCTTTTATGTATGAGAATATTTGTTATACAAGCATTCATTATGATTTATTTAATGTTTTATATGAATCTCACTAACATATAGAGTAGATATATGCTGTACAACTTGTCCTTTGTGCTGGTGTCTTCTTCTATTTCAGGTTAAGGAGGAAGGACAGTCGCAGGGAGTTTGAACTCCACGTGGATCTACTTCAAACGTAGGACCAACGGATAAACCTCTCATTCTGTTCTATTTGGTTTTTCAGAACGTGCATGATCGTGTGAGTCTCTGTTAAGTAGTACGCCCCTGCTCTGTGGAGGTTGAATCCCAACCAACCTCTAGGGTGTTAATTCCCCGAAACACATATCAAGAAGAAAAAGGTAATAGTGTTGATTGATTCAGAAGTACCCATGATTTTATTCATTGTAAGATAGCCAAGGAATTGAATTTCTTCCTATATCTAGCACCAGAGTGTCAAGTGATGGTTGCAAATAGGGGAACTATAAATTGCTCTGGAGAGTGCCATAATATTAAGATAAACATGGGGGAATATGTGTTGAATAGTCCAATGCTTTCCATTTTAATGGGTGGTGTTGATGTTGTATTAGGAGTTCAATGGTTACAATCTTTGGGTACGATAGCTTTTAATTTTCAAGAACTTTTCTTGAAATTTGTTTGGGAATGAAAGAAAGTTGAATTAAGGGGTATCGTAGGGAAATAGGAAATATAACCAAATCTAATGGCATGAAAAAGCTTCTAAAGAAATATCAACGAGGCGTAATTGCACAATTATGTTCACTCGAGTTTCAGGCATCAAAATCATCTTTAAGAGAAAATTCTAAGGTTCAAGCAGTGGAAGATCACATCGAGCATCAACAACAAGTTCTCCAACTCTTAAAGAATAACCTAAATTTGGTGTAGAATCGAATGAAACAATAGGCATATCAACATCACAACGAAATAAGTTTTGATGTAGGCGACTGGGTATTTTTACAACTACAACCATACAAACAAATGTCCCTCAAGCAAGCTAAGAAGGGTAATAAATTATCGCCCAAGAAATATGGTCCTTACAAGGTGTTGCAAAAGATTGGTACTATGGAATACAAATTGGAGCTTCCTGCATCTTCCCCAGTGTATCCAGTTTTCCATGTTTCATGCTTAAAGAAGGTTATAGGTGACAAACTCTCAGTTCCATTGGGTATGTGTTATATTCTTTCCATGACTAGTCACACGTGGGGGGGTCACAGGGGGGACGATAGCTCCCCCTGTACGTTGCGCCAGGCGCAGCGCTCTGGGAATTTTTTTTTTGGACCTTATTTTTCGGTGGGCGGACCTGCCCATGGTTTTGTGCATGGGTTTGCACATGGTTTTGGGGCATGATGGTTTTCAGCCCCTGGTATTTTGTAGATTCGGTCAAGGGAACTATGGTTATGCTCTAATCCAGGGTTAATGGATTGGGGTTTATGTATGCTTCGATATGTATATATATGTGTTGTAACACTAAAACGAATATAATGAAAAATCAAGCTGGTCGTCCCGATTTGGGATCCAAGGGAAAATCTCTGTGTTTATCTGTTTTATGTTTTATGCTCTCACTATTGTTTATTTTCGGTTTTAAGATTTGTTTGTAGATAGCTTCTGTATAGAGTTAAAACCTACAAGTTCAAAAAATATTGCCAGAACTTGACAAGGAAGGAAAAATCATATTAGAACCTGAAGTAGTCACGGAAACAAGAACTCGACAACTACGAATTCGATCAATTTCAGAGTATCTCATCAAGTGGAAGAACTTACCCACTAAAGATTCCACATGGGAGGATGAGAATTTTATACATAAGCATCCAAAACTACTTAAGCATTGAGGAAAACACTTTTTTAAAGGAGAGGGGCATGTTAGGTCCCTATAATACTAGTGTAGCCCCTCTTTTTTTTTTAATGTAGCCCCATTATTGTTATTGTTGTGCCCATGTAGTCCCCATATAGTTATTATTGTGCCCCATAGGTGTAGCCCCATTGTTGTTATTGTTGTGCCCATGAGCTTAACTTGTCCAATTCATTCATTAAAGATGTTTTGGAAGAGCTTGAGAAATGGGCAGCTAAGTGTAAATGAAATTCTCCTAACTAAACAATCAAACAATCAACTTGCAATGTTACAACATCTCATCCATGATTAAAGGTCTATTAAAATATATTTGGAAAAGAACATTTGTAGCACCATAAGATTTATATTCTAAACTAGCTTCTAACTTTGTTCTGCAACTCAATCCAGCACCACTAGGCCTCATACAAAAGTTATAGATTTCTTTTTAGAATGGTATTTGAGAGAAGGCTTGTTTGTGAAATGGTAAAAAGGTTGCAAAAATACTCCAGGCCTTAGACTGATACTACCTTCTGTCCAGATAATTATGTATTCTACCTCCAGAGTGCTATAACTAAGTTATCATGCAACTAACCTAAGGAATTCTATAGTTCATCCCGTTCAGTATGAATGATGTTTTTGAAGAGTTTGTGAGAACGCGTATGGCTGTATCATTCAAAGAAATTGAACATAAACACAAGAATGAAAGAAAATACAACTAAAGTCCAAGACACCACAGTTACTTCTTACTCATTGTTATGATATTTTGGAAGAGCTTTGTAAGAGTAAGATTGGCTATGCTACTTGGTTTAAACTTAACAACTAAAACCTACAATACCACAGTTATGCCTTATCCATCATAATGATATTTTGGAAAAGTTTATTAGAGTAAGTCTTAACAGTGATAACTAACGAAAGTAAATGCAACTAAACCTACACTATCACAGTTGTGCCTTATTCTTCATAATGATATTTTGGAAGAGTTGATTAGAGTAAGTTTGGCTGTGATAGTAAATATAAACAAATATGAACATAAGCTGAAATAAAAGCAAAACTAAAATACTTATCTAGTATATAAACAAGGCCGCTCAGGAGGCAGGGGCCCTCTACCACCAGAGTAGCACGAAATCTAGCTCAAAATTGACTCAACGCGTTCAAGGAAATGCTGCTTCTTTCATTAAAGAGGAATCACCTCAAAATAGAGTATTCTCGGACTTCAAAGATCTAGCAGTCAACCATAAAATCTAACCAAAATCTAACCTTTTGTCTTTCGGTTTCCCAAGCATATTTATAGCAAATTTACATAACAGAACTTGAGATAATACGGGGATTATTGTCTTTCCTAATAGAAACTAAACTAGGACTCTGATCATGATCACGTAACAGAATCTGGACTGTCCTTATTTTGTTAGGAGTCTACCTCCTAGTTTGAGTTTCCACGTGCTTAACCACGTACATAATTCCGTTCAATCTCCATGGAGGGAAACAAATGATGAGGACATGACGTGGAATACACCCATGTGTGCTTTTCTCCAAGATGACATCTGGAACCTGTATAAACATGAAGCTGGCTACAGAATTGGCAACTAGCTACAGAATGTCTGCATTCTGTAGCTAGTTTCAGTTCAAAAAGTACTACAATGACACAATCATAAAAACATAGCAAGTTAGCCACGATATTCATTCTTAAAGCAATTTTAACTAATTTCATTGATCATTTGAGCCTGGGATTAATAATGGATAAAAGAAATAGAGTGGAATGTGGTGGAAGAAAGAACATTTTTGGAGCTCAACATACCCCCACTGCTAGATTCTTGCATGTCCTCATGCAACTATTCCATGAACTCAGAGGCCTCTGCAAGAACATCCAATCCTCTTCTTCTGCTTTGTTTGGTAGTTAAAGGCCTTCTGGGCTTCCTGATGACTAACTTGAACCTTAAATTGGTAAGTGCCCTGATTAACTTCTTGTTCCTCTTTTTCAACTTTTCATTAGCCTTTTCCATTTTGTCCATTTGTAGAGACAGGGTTGAGTTCATACTGGTTTTTAGTTTAACTTGTTCCTTCAGAATATCATTCTCAGTCCTGATATGTCTATTAAGTACTTCCAGCTCGTACCTATCTCTTCTTAACACATCTATTTCGGACAATGGGGGACTAGGGGTTCTATCTCTACTCTCTGAAGCTTTCCTCTCCAATGTTTCAACATAGTTGTAAATTTCTTGCTGTGCAGGATCAATTTTTGGAACTTCCTCATCAAAATTCTCCTCAGTAGGTGTTTCTTCGTCTTATATGTTTATAACCCCAGTTTGTTTAACTTTTGTTTTCTTTAGTATGCCCCTCAGTCTGTGGCTCCTCCTCAATTGAGATGGTCCTTCTCCTTTTTCTCTGGCAACTCTTCTTATGATTCTCTTTTCCTTAAGCTTCTCCTTAATCTGAACTAATTTTCCAGAGATCATTTCTTCACTACTTTCTTGTATTGTTTTATCAGTTTCAGTTTTGGAGGATTTCCATCTTCTGCTTCTTTTTGATGTTAATGTTCAAGTGAAGGCTCTTTTGGTTCCTCAAAGTGATTTCTCACCAAGAATTTATCCCAATTATCCCCTATTTTGCTCAAATGATGCTCAATCAAAATCTTGACTAACCCATGGTGGTATAAAGTTGTCTCCAGAAATTGAATTCTCTTTTGGACACTTGAAGCCATTTTCTTTAAAATTTGAAGCAAGAAATAGGGAAAATTAAGCTCTTCTTCTAGGAAATGCATTATCAACCTAATATGGTAAACATAGAAAGTACCATATCTACCTTCACAAGTGATAAATTTTTGTAGGATAAGTAACATGTTTCTCCATTTATTCTTTAATGCAGAGCTTGGAATTCCCTTTTTAAACACAGTGACATCCATACCTGGTGATTTGAGGATCTGCTTCCATGATTCATTATGAAATTCTCTGTTCTTAAACCATCTTTCTCCATGTCTAAGCAATCTTGTGGCTTCTGCAATAAAAACCTCTGTGACAGTGAATTTAATATCTCCAACTTCAACCTCGGCTCCTTTGAATGACCTTGCAAATGTTTTAGTAACCTCTTTGTGGGAGCCACTAAATTTTTCAAGGAATTGCAGCCATCCTGCTTGTTGCAACATTTCTCGGATTTGGGGATAGCCTTCTAAATATTTAGTGCCAACTGGTTCTGTTCTCACGATGAGGCCCATAACTCTTCTTCAATCTTCAATTCACCAGCCTTCTGCTCACGGTGAGAATGGCCGTTAACAAGCTGTTTTTTCTCCCCAAATGTTTCCTCTGTTTCACGGTGACAATGGTTGTTACAGAGATAACTCTGTTCTACAGAATGAAATGGTTAAGAGTCGGCTGCGGAAAGGAGTGATAAGGAATGGTTACGGAATGAATTAATGAGGTGAGGTGAAGAAAACGAATCAATGAGTGAAAAGACCGCGGAGATATTTCAAAAATCATCATTAAATGCTTAGTGACGTGATTAACTCAATCACTTCAACACTTTAATCGTTTAATTTTTTTTTTTAAATGATGATCGAATATGGGTTTTGGAATGGTGAAATAGAAGGATTTTTATCCAAAGTTTTGCGGAAGGTTTATTCGGCATGATCAATAAAATTAATCAAAACAACTTTTCGAATTATTCATAGCTAAACTATACTAAAATTTTTCATGATGTGGCATTATAATTACTTCATACCTTTGCCTTTGCTTTGATTTTCTTGTGATCTTCATATGCTTTGCTTGTGATCTTCATATGCTTTGTTTTCCCCGAAAATCATTAATTTTTTGAGTCTTCATTACCTTCTTGATCTTGACTTGTTCATGGATGTGCAGGATCATTTTGTTGCAAATCAAATAATTGCTAGTCAGTGTCTTCAGGTTCTGTAGCTGCAGAATATCTGTCTGGCTGCAGAAAGTCTGATTAGCTGCAGAAAGTCTGATTAGCTGCAGAATGTCTGTTTGATCGCAGAATGTACCTGTAGAGAACTTGAATCATGGAATGGAGTGGTTTGGAATGTAAATGGAATGTTGTATGGAATGAATGAAGATGGATGATGAAATATGGTATAATGGGATATGTATGAAGTGAATGATGGAGTGGGATGGATTACAATTTATGAAATGGAGTGGAAAAGTACCCTGCAATTTTCTAATGTGTATTATTCAATTACAGAAAAAACATCAAATTTTAAATTCTGGAATGGAAATGAGGTGGATGAAGTATGGAATGAGATGAATGAAATATGGAATGAAGTAAAGTATGAATGAATGAATGAGATGGAATATGGATGAATGAGTAAATGGAATGAAATGAAATGAGATGGATCATAAGTGAAATGGATCTGAACTTATGATTTTGTAACAGCTGCTTGCAGAAACAAAATGGAAAAGTTAGAGTATCAGAAAGATTTTGATTTTCACCCTATCTTTTCTGTATAAACATGCCAATCATTGATTGGTTTTCATGTTTATATTTTATTATTATTATTATTATTTTTTAATAAAATGACTTCAAAAAATTCAATTAAGTTGATGAAGAAGAAAGATTCTTCTTCATTAACTTCACATCACTGTTTTCCTGGAACTTTGTAATAAATTCTTCCCTTGAGAGTGGTTTGTGATATAGCTTCAATCTATGACCATTCACAAGAAAAGTAACCTCTTCTTCATCTATTGTCCTGATTTTTACTGCTCCATTGTCAAAAATTCTCACAATTTCATAAGGCCCAAGCCAATGTGTTTGAAATTTACCTTGGAAATCCTTGAACTTTGAATCAAACAAGAGAGCCCAGTCACCTTCTTTGAACTTCTTTTCCTTGATGTACTTGTCATGCCATCTAGCCCTCTGTTATTGGACTATACTGGTTTTTTGAACTGCATCTTGTCCGATCTCATCCAATTCATTAATCTGCTCCAATTTGTGTTTTTGTGCCTCTGATAGATCAAGTCCTAGTTGAACTGCCATTTTGAAAGTTTGAATCTGGAACTCTATGGGAAACAAAACTTGCTTTCCATAAACAAGTTCATAAGGAGTATGGTTTGTTGTGCTTCTCCATGTAGTTCTATAGGCCCACAAGGCTTCATGAAGCCTATCTACCCAATCTTTTCTATGTAAATGGACAGTCTTTGTTAGGATCCCTTCAATAACCTTATTAGTAGATTCCACTTGACCATTTGCTTGTGGATGATAAGGAGTAGATTTTCTATGCCTGATTTTGTACCTCTCCATCATTTGTTCCACTAGCCTCGATGTAAATTGAGCTCCTTGATTTGTAACAATTTCCCTTGGGACACCAAAACGAGTAAAAATATCCTCAAAAAGAAAATTAACTACAGATGCTTCATTAGCAAAAAGTAATGGCTTGGCCTCTACCCATTTGGTAACATAATCAGTGCAAACTAATATATATCTCTTTTGTCTTGATGGAGGACTAATAGGTCCTACAAAATCCAAAACCCATTTTTCAAAAGGTTCAATATGTACCTGAGGTTGTAATGGCATCTCACCTGAAGGAGAAGGTTTCTCTACCCTTTGGCAACCGTCACACCTTTTGACATACTCTTTAACATATTTAAAAAAGGATGGCCAATAATATCCTAAATGAAGGATCTTCTAGGTTGTCCTTTTATCAGTAAAGTGTCCGCCACAAGGTTCATCATGACATGCTTTGAGAATCTCAGGCATCTCATCTTCCCGAACACATCCCCTAATGATAAAATCTGGAGCAGTCTTGTACAACTCATTAGCAACCCATGAATATTTTGCACTATCATGAATGATTTTTATTTTATCTCTTGCATTCATTATTGAAGGAAATTTTCCTGAAACTAAATAATTAGCAATGTCAGCAAACCAAGGAGTTTGGGTAGAAATTGCAAAAAGATATTCATCAGGAAATTGATCTTCAACTGGAGTGTCATCTTTGATGTTTTGGAGTCTAGATAGGAAATCAGCTACTGTGTTTTTTTTTCCAGGCCTATCTAGAATGGTAATGTTGAATTCTTGTAAAAGCAATAACCATCTTATAACTCTGCCATTAGTAATTGATTTTTTCATTAAGTATCTAATTGCAGAATGATCTGTGTGAACAAAAGTTTCATAGCCTGTTATATAGTGTCTGAATTTTTTATGGCATGAACAACAGCTAAAAACTCTTTTTCAGTTACAGTATAGTTTAACTCTGCAGGAGTCAAATTTTTACTGGTATAGTAGATGGCATAAGGAATCAGGTCTTTTTGTCCCAATACTGCTCCTAGAGTTGTATCTGAGGAATCTATTGAAATATGAAAAGGTAACTTCCAGTTAGGTCCCCTTAAAATAGGTGCTTCAGAAATTTTTGTTTTTAGGGTCTCAAAGGCTAACTGGCAATCAGAATTCCATTTGAATTCACAGTCTTTGGTAAGCAATTTAAAGAGTGGGGATGCTATCTTGGTGAAGTTTTCTATAAACCTTCGATAATATCCTGTAAATCCTAGAAAACTCCTAACATCTTTTTGACAAATTGGAATAGATAAGTTAGAGATGACTTCAACTTTTGACTCATCAACTCTAATCCCATCCCCTGAAATGTGATGCCCCAAAACAATACCTTCAGTAAACATCATGAAACATTTCTCATGACTAAGTGAAAGATTTTCTTCATGACATCTCTTTAAAAAAATTTCCAAGTTTGCTAAAGATTCTTCAAATGTGTTTCCATAAACTGTGAAATCATCCATGTATACCTCTACGCAATCATGTATTAGATCTAAAAAAATTCCTAATGCTGCCCTTTGGAATGTTGCAGATGCATTGCATAATCCAAATGGCAATTCTCGGTAAGCATAAGTACCCCAAGGACAGGTAAATGTGGTTTTGTCTTGGTCCTCAATTGCTACTTGAATTTGATTATAACCACTAAACCCATCTAAAAATGAGAAGTACTTTTTTCCAGCTAATGTATCTAACACTTGATCTATGAAAGGTAAGGGAAAATGGTCTTTAAGAGTAGCTTTATTTAATTCTCGGTAGTCAATACATACCCTCCATTTACCATTTTTCTTTGGCACAATTACCAAAGGAGAAACCCACTGACTATCTGAAATAGGATAGATAAAGTTGACATTCAACAATTTCTGTAATTCTTCTTTAACAATCTCCCTAAGATTTGGATTCATCCGTCTTTGAGGTTGTCTGATTGGTTTACAATTTTCCTCTATGTAGATGTGATGAGTGCAAGTCTTGGGACTTATCCCTTTCATATCAGTGTACTCCCATGCATATGCAGAAGAATGTCTCTGTAAGATCTTGACTAACTCTTCTTGTTGAGATTTTTCTAGGTTCTTGTTTATGTTCAAAGTCTTTCCTGGAAATATCTCAATTATAGAGCTGCCAAATTTATCCATAGAATAAAGAGACATTGGTCTTGATGATAAAAACTCAATGTTGGATTCTTCTTGAAATTGTTCATGTTTGTATTCCGAAGAGGATTCAAATTTTTCTAAAGTATTTAGAATTTGACTATCTTCACTAATTTCTGAAATTGTGAAGAGAGGTTGTAAGTCTTCTTCATCCTCTATCCCTTGAGTATCATCTAAATCTGTAATTGTCCTTTCTGGAGGATACAAAGAGAATTTCTTAGTTTAACTACCATAAGAGATGTACATATCACCAGATCTACAACTAATGAAAGCATCAGCTGTAGCTAACCAAGGTCTTCCTAATATAATTGGATGCCCTCCTAGATTATTCTTAGGAGTTAGGATCATGAAATCCACAGGGTACTCCCAAGAATCTAGGGACACCGGAATGTCTTCTATTACCCCATCAGGTTTGATCACAGATCTGTCTGCTAATTGTAATAATGTGGGTGTAAAGAGAAGATTAGGAAGTTTCAGTTTATCCATGATTTGTCTACTCATGATATTGATTGCTGCTCCTAAATCAATGAGTGTTTTTTGGATCTCAATTCCATTGATGTGAATTTTAACAACTGGATTTCCTAGGTCTAGATACTTTGGAATAGCAATCTTACCCATCATAATGTCTGCTATTTTTCCTGCCAGTTGAATTTTTTTTGTCTCTCTTATTCTTTTTCTTGTTTTCTTCATGCTCAACTCCTTTATTGTCTTTGCTAAAATTGGGATTTCCTTGATGGCTTGTAATAATGGAATCTTAATGCAAACATTTCTTAGCTTATCTAGGAATTCATAATTAGGCACCATAATTTTTTTTTCTACACCTCTATCAATTTGTAATCTTTCTGGAAAGGGAGGTGTAGGGATGGATATTGATGGCTTCTCTAATACAGGAGTTGAAATTATTTGTTCTTTTTGTTTTGATTTTTCAATGTTTGGGTCCTGAAAAGATGTGTCTTCTTCAAGACTTTTATTTTCTCGTAGAGAATCTTCCTCAGATTTGTCTTGTTCTTGTATAATCACGGAAGGTTTCCTCTTTTCAAGTATTCTTCCAGACCTAAGTTGAACATCACTAAGATCTAGAGGAGTAATTAAATAAGTTGGAAACTATTGGCCTTCTATCATATATGTATTCTGAGGATTTTTATTGTTGGGGTTTGGTATGGGTTGAGCAGGCAACTGATTTGATTTTTGAGGAAATGGTAATGGAAGTGGTTGATTTTGATGTTGTAAATTTTGAGGATTTTGTTGAGGATTTTGTTGTTGAGGAAAATGTGGATAGGGTGGATAGGATGGTGGATATTGATACCCAAGCTTGAGATTGATTTTGAAATTGGGGCCAAGGTTGCTGCCAAAAATTCCAATTTGGTGGAGGTTGATTATACATTTGATCTTGAAATCCTTGTGTTTGAGGTCCTTGCCAAGGCCTTCTAGAGACAAAATTGAGAGATTTTGTGGAACCTGTAGGAATTTCCTCTTGAAAGACAGATTTAAGACTAGGAAGTGAAGGACAACTCTTGGTCTCATGTTTTTCTGAACAAATGACACAGGTCTCTACAACTTTTGCATCCAAAGGACACTCTCTTAAGGGATGCTTCTTTCTACATCTGGGACAAAAGATTGCTAAAGCATCAGATTCAGCTTTTTGCTTGTTTTGTAACTTAAGGGTGTCTATTTGTTCACTAAGACTCCCTAAGATATCAGATTTGAATTCATCAAGCATATTCCCTATCTCTGCCCTACTTACTGTCCCAGAAGCAGACTTACTTACCCTTGCAAGAGCAGGGTCTCTTGGGCCTTTTATAGTTTTAGATTTCCCTCTTGAAAGGTTGATACATAACTCAGCTATCTTAGGTAATGTGAGCTGAGATATATCCCATTTTCCCATAATGTTAAGGATATCCAACCATTCATCCCTAATTATTTTCAACAAGAGAGATTTTAAGGTGTCTTGATCTAAGTTTTCCATTTTTGCTCTTTTGATGTTGTAATGAAATCTCTCCAACAAATCTTCCAAGTTTTCATCTTATTTTTGTAACATCTTAAACACTTCCTCCTTATGATTGACTGGCATACAATAATCCAAATACCTCTCTAGAAATGCTTGTTTCATGTCTTCCCATGTCCTAATAGAACTATTGATCAAACTCATAAACCACTTCAATGCTGCGCCTTTCAATGTTGAAGGAAATAGTTTAAGTTTTTGAGCATCTTGTAAGTAGTCATAAGTTCTACATAGGACTTCAAATTCAAATAGGAAGGTTTCAGGATCTTCAGTTTTAAGTCCATAGAAGTTTGGAAGGATAGAGGGTGAAATGTTTTTCATGGTTGTATTAGTTTCTTCATCTACTATAGGAAACCAAAAAGAGCTTCCCATCTCTCTTCTACCTCTTCCTCTACCTCCTTCACCTTCTACACCTCTACCTCCTCCTTCTCCTCTACCTCTACCTCCTCCAAATAATGTGTGTTCTCCATTAAAGACTCCTCCTCCCCCTTCTTCTGCCATAGTTGATTCTTATGAGGAAGTGGAAAAGTTTGTGTCTCTAATAGAGGTCCTTGAATCCTCTTCTAAGGCAGGTTCAGTGGATGAAATGGGAGGTCTTTCTAATGGAATATCTGATCTTAAGTCCTCTGGGAGTCTAGGACCAGTAAAGGATGGATTATGGGTCTGAGTTGGAGGTGTACTGGCTCTTGGTCTAGATGAAACAAGTGGTGTTCTAGGGATCAAGCTTCTGCTGCTACTACTTATGAATCTACCCCTTGAATCTCTCTCTCTACGCATATAATTTTTTTTTTTTTTTGGAGTTAAGAAACAAGGCTACCTAGTTACACTTCCCCGGCAACGGCGCCAAAATGTTTGTGCTCAACCTAGTTTCCTAAATTGAGTTCATTAATTGTCAACCAGGGTTGGTAAACTGCTGAAGTGTGGTGCACTATATGTGCCTAGGTAATTGTTTGTCACTACGTTGTGTCTAGTGTTTTATGATGTTTTTGGATTTTTTTATGGTTTTATGTTCACAAGGGAAAGAACTAAATGCTGGTGGAAAGAAGCTACTGGTTGAAAAACAGAGTGAAGCCTAAATTATGGATGACAAATGACAAATGAAAATAATGAAACAAAACAAAGCCTAAACTATGGCTAGCAAATTACAAAGCTTGATAATGAATTCAAGAAAATAAATCACAACATGAGCTTAACTTGTCCAATTCATTCATTAAAGATGTTTTGGAAGAGCTTGAGAAATGGGAAACTAAGTGTAAATGAAATTCTCCTAACTAAACAATCAAACAATCAACTTACAATGTTACAACATCTCATCCATGATTAAAGGTCTATTAAAATATATTTGGAAAAGAACATTTGTAGCACCATAAGATTTCTATTCTAAACTAGCTTCTAACTTTGTTCTGCAACTCAATCCAGCACCACTAGGCCTCATACAAAAGTTATAGATTTCTTTTTAGAATGTTCTTTGAGAGAAGGCTTGTTTGTGAAATGGTAAAAAGGTTGCAAAAATACTCCAGGCCTTAGACTGATACTACCTTCTGTCCAGATAATTATGTGTTAGTATGAGTTTGGAACAAAAGAAGTTTTGTAAATAATGAAGACCGTGGTGTTTAAATTTAACAACTAATACAATTTGAAATGCAATGGATGGAAACTACACTAGAATGTTGACACAGTGAGCTAAGTTAAGACTAAACTAGGGTACTACTAGTCTACAGTGAACATTGTTAAATTAAAAGCCATTATCAAATTGAAAATGAAATGACAGAACTGAACCACATGCATTCTACCTCGGGAGTGCTATAACTAAGTTATCATGCAACTAACCTAAGGAATTCTACAGTTCATCCCGTTCAGTATGAATGATGTTTTGGAAGAGTTTGTGAGAACGAGTATGGCTATATCATTCAAAGCAATTGAACATAAACACAAGACTGAAAGCAAATACAACTAAAGTCCAAGACACCACAGTTACTTCTTACTCATTGTTATGATATTTTGGAAGAGCTTTGTAAGAGTAAGATTGGCTATGCTACTTGGTTTAAACTTAACAACTAAAATCTACAATACCACAGTTATGCCTTATCCATCATAATGATATTTTGGAAAAGTTTATTAGAGTAAGTCTTAACTGTGATAACTAACGAAAGTAAATGCAACTAAACCTACACTATCACAGTTGTGCCTTATTCTTCATAATGATATTTTGGAAGAGTTGATTAGAGTATGTTTGGCTGTGATAGTAAATATAAAAAAATATGAACATAAGCTGAAATAAAAGCGAAACTAAAATACTTATCTACTATATAAACAAGGCCGCTCAGGAGGTAGGGGCCCTCTACCACCAGAGTAGCATGAAATCTAGTTCAGAATCGACTCAACGCGTTCAAGGAAATACTACTTCTTTCATTAAAGAGGAATCACCTCAAAATAGAGTATTCACAGACTTCAAAGATCTAGCAGTCAACCATAAAATCTAACCAAAATCTAACCTTTTTCTCTTGGTTTCCCGAGCATATTTATAGAAAATTTACATAACAGAACTTGAGATAACACGGGGATTATTGTATTTCCTAATAGAAACTAAACTAGGACTCTGATCATGATCACGTAACAGAATCTGGACTGTCCTTATTCTGTTAGGAGTCTACCTCCTAGTTGAGTTTCCACGTGCTTAACCATGTACAGAATTCCGTTCAATCTCCATGGAGGGCAAAAAATGATGAGGACATGGCGTGGAATACACCCATGTGTGATTTTCTCCAAGATGACATCCGGAACCTGTATAAACATGAAGCTGGCTACAGAATTGGCAACTAGCTACAGAATGTCTGCATTCTGTAGCTAGTTTCAGTTCAAAAAGTACTACAATGAAACAATCGTAAAAACATAGCAAGTTATCCATGATATTCATTCTTAAAGCAATTTTAACTAATTTCATTGATCATTTGAGCCTGGGATTAATAATGGATAAAAGAAATGGAGTGGAATGTGGTGGAAGAAAGAACATTTTTGGAGCTCAACATACCCCCACTGCTAGATTCTTGCATGTTAGCATGCAACTATTCCATGAACTCAGAGACCTCTGCAAGAACATCCAATCCTCTTATTCTGCTTTTTCTGGTAGTTAAAGGCCTTCTGGGCTTTCTGATGACTAACTTGAACCTTAAATTGGTAAGTGCCTTGATTAACTTTTTGTTCCTCTTTTTCAACTTTTCATTAGCCTTTTACACTTTGTCCATTTGTAGAGATAGGGCTGAGTTCATACTGGTTTTTAGTTTAACTTGTTCCCTCAGAATATCATTTTCAGTTTTGATATGTCTATTAAGTACTTCCAGTTCATACCTATCTCTTCTTAGCACATCTATTTCAGACAGTGGAGGACTAGGGGTTCTGTCCCTACTCTCTGAAGCTTTTCTCTCCAATGTTTCAACATAGTTGTAAATTTCTTGCTGTGCACAATCAATTTCTGGAAATTCTTCATCAAAATCCTCCTCAGTAGGTGTTTCTTCATCTTCTATGTTTATAACCCCAGTTTGTTTAACTTTTGTTTTCCTTAGTATGCCCCTTAGTCTGTGGCTCCTCCTTGGTTGAGATTGCCCTTCTCCTTTTTCTCTGGCAACTCTTCTTATGATTCTCTTTTCCTTAAGCTGCTCCTTAATTTGAACTAATTTTTCAGAGATCATTTCTTCACTACTTTCTTGTATTGACTTACCAGTTTTTGTTTTGGAGGGTCTCCATATTTTACTTCTTTTTGTAGGTTCATGTTCAGGTGAAGGTTCTTTTGGTTCCTCAAAGTGATTTCTCACCAAGAATTTATCCCAATTATCCCCTATTTTGCTCAAATGATGCTCAATCAAAATATTGACTAACCCATGGTGGTATAAAGTTGTCTCCAAAAATTGAATTCTCTTTTGGACACTTGAAGCCATTTTCTTTAAACTTTGAAGCAAGAAATAGGGCAAATTAAGCTCTTCTTCTAGGAAATGCATCATCAACCTAATATGGTAAACATAGAAAGTACCATATCTACCTTCACAAGTGATAAATTTTTGTAGGATAAGCAACATGTTTCTCCATTTGCTCTTTAATGCAGAACTAGGGATACCCTTTTTAAACACAGTGACATCCATACCTGGTGACTTGAGTATCTGCTTCCATGATTCGTTATGGAATTCTCTGTTCTTAAACCACTTTTCTCCTTGTCTAAGCAATCCTGTTGCTTCTGCAATAAAAGCCTCTGTGATAGTGAATTTAATATCTCCAACTTCAACCTCGGCTCCTTTGAATGACCTTGCAAACGTTTTAGTAACCTCTTTGTGTGAGCCGCTAAATTTTTCAAGGAATTGCAGCCATCCTGCTTGTTGTAACATTTCTCGGATTTGGGAATAGCCTTCTAAATATTTAGTGCCAACTGGTTCTGTTCTCACGATGAATATGTTGGTCATGCTTCCAATGACTATGTGGATGCACTCGAGCATTAACATAAGTAATTCATATTCATATTTTTGACTTCACCATTAAATAGGAGGATTAGATAATAAACAAAATGCCAAAACATGGATCTCAAAGGACAATATCTCAAGTGGAAGCTAGTTGGTTTATTTCCCCCTCCGCCTGGGTTCTATTCTCTGAAGATAGGTTAGCTCGTGTGGCAAAAAAATATACAGGTTGAACATTCATATTGAGAAAAATCATATAAGCTCGAAAAGGTGGGAATATTTGAATATCTTGAAATTGAGGTGAATAGTGGGAGCCAATGTGATATGATCGTAGGTATTGCAAAGATTAGTATTTCAAAGTTACTGATTCACCATTGTTAAAAAAAATGTCAAAACATGGATAATGACAAACTAGTGAAGTGGCTACTTATGTTAGTTAAGCTAAATGACAAGAGTTAAATATCAATGCTTGTAGGTTAATTGAACAATTCAATGTTGTTTATAGCCAACCATTAAATGTAGAGGTAAAGGGGAAGGTGACCACATTTTTTATGAACATAACACACAATTGGAGCGTATGGCCCCATTCTATAGGATCGGTTTCTTATGGGTTGTAAGAGAGGAATATGGTCTTCGTCTTCCTTTTATTATTGTATACAGGTTTGCAAAGTTTGCCCATGGCCTTAAAAATCACTAATTTGATGTTCTTAGGGGACAAAATTAGTAATTTAACTAATTAATTAGAACAATTGAGTCACAAAAACCCTATACCTCAAATTTAGAGTGAAATGGATGGAGGATAATAGAGAGATATTGGCATTCGTCCAATGTCAAGGGAAAATGTTTTTATATATATAAGCAATCAAAACTACATTATCAAATTATTCAGGATAAACCATGAAAATATAATTGGGCACGCAATCTCTGGATTTCTAGTGGCCAACAATACATGGGAATGTTAGCTCTTAGTACAACAACCAAATATTCACTTGCCCAAGTCTTTCCATTGAATTAACCACCTAGGCATAAATTGCATTTTACTATGCACAATTTCCTCACATTTATATAATGAATAGAGAAAGGAGTTTCTATAAATTATGCATCCATACTAGAAATGTAATCCGCAATATTAAATACAATAATTAAACCACATCATAAGACACAAGATTTTTCCTTGAAAACCCAAATGGGAAAACCAACTTTTAATGGTCACTCAACTTTCATTTAAGCAATATCTAGTTACAATGCAAATAATGCTCCTTGTGCATCATAATATTCTTCGCCCAAAGACCCTTTGAGAGTGAGAGTAAAAATATAAATAGAGAGGGTTGGGGTAATGAGAAGGCCTATGACTTTTCATTTCCCGTTCCTCACTCTTTTCTCTCCTATTTGATTTTTCATTTTTGTCACATTGATTTTTACATTTACATTGTGTTGAATAGGTTGTCTAAACTTGATTAATTGTCAAATTATGCTTATAATTACTGTCTTACAATCATTCAGTTATTTGGATATATTTTAGATCATAATATATATATATATGTGTGTGTGTGTGTGTGTGTGTTTTTTTTTTCCCTTGGAAAAAAATCTTTATTTTTATAGTAAAAATAAGAGACTGGCCCCTAGAAAGGGGTTTTTTACAAGTGCTTCTTGAGCTATGTGTTTTCCTTAAAAGAGTAATTCTGATTATCACCCTATCCTAATCTATTCAATTATGAGACTGTCATCAAAAATTTTCCATGGTGTATGTAGAACATTAAAAACCCCATCAAAGAGTTATATACTGTGCATCTCCTCCGAGTTGGAAGAGAGATCCACTATTTTTATTGTGCCTAGAGGAAGTGAGAGAGCCGCTTTAGACAGACCGCCTGCTTCCATATTAAGTTCACAGTATACATGCATGAACGTGAGCTGCTGGAAATCTTTCATAAGACTCCAAATGCTTCGAAGGATTGCTTGAAGGTGTGGCGAATGAATCTGAGACCGATTTTGTGCCCAATTGATTACCAATTGAGAATCTCCAAAACACTGTAATGAGGTAATATTCTTGCTTTTGGCCACATGAAGAACCTCCCAAAGAGAAGCAAGCTCAGCTTTATTGTTAAAACCGTGGCTCGGAGCATAAGTAATGTAAAATTTGGAAACTGGAGAGGGATGGAGAACTGCCCCTGTGCCTGCCAAAGGAGGAGAGCCTTGGCTTGCCCCATCGAAAAACACCCACGAAGAGTGTTTATTGATAATAGGAGGAACCACTGAACAGATTCTGATTGACTTGGGCATGCATTTGTGCTCGATGTCCACTATACAATCATTGCCGCAGTCAGCTCTTCAGGGATGAACTTGACATTAAAAATGGCCATGTTACGAGCCCACCAAATTCCATAAGAGAATAATGAAGGGAGGGCTGAATAAGATCTTACCCCGGGCTCCTTCCACCACTGCACCAATCTTTATTCGAAGGAGTCCGTCCGGGTTTGGAGAGGAGAAGATATTGTGGACGTGGCTAGCTACCAGACGGTTTCTGCATATGGACAGAAGAAAAATATATGAGCACAAGATTTAGCTGCATTAACACAGAGGGAGCATCTGTTTGGGCCCTCCCAACCACGGCGTTGTAAATTGTCCCAAGTTAAGAGACGGTTTTTGAGGGACAACCATAGAACTAATTTTGATTTTAAAGGACCAGGAGATTTCCACAGTGGGATTTTCCAGAAAGGAGCTACCCCTCCGATCATGGATTCCATCGCAGCTTTATAACCTTTCTTCGCCGTGTAAGTGCCATTAGTACCGTTCTTTGTCTAGACCAGACAGTCCTCAACCTCATGGTATAAGTGAATAAAATTCCTTACTAGTAACGCAATAAATGAATTTCATTCTGCTGCCTGGGAATTTTGAAGTCCCATAGAGGGAGCATCCTTCCAACCAGGAGTACCCCATTCCTGAGGAGAAGAAACAGCTGCATATGCGGTTCTATGAATGCAATTATTATGTAGGGTCGAAAGTAGGCCTTGTGACAGATGGTACTCGTCTCTCGACCCTACCCATGGGTCCAGGCCAATGTGCACCTGTTTCCCATTTCCTATACTCCATTTCGTCCATTGACCGATGAGGGGGAAAGCCAAGACCATTACCTTCCATCCAATGGAGGCATTTTTATAGGATTTATTTGGAGATATGAACCAAGAAACAAGCATTTGATTTGGAATGTATTTTTCTCGCATGATTATACCCCAAAGAGATTCCAGATTTTTAGTCAACCTCCACAACGATTTAGTAGCTAGAGAGAGGCAAAAAGTAGGTAGATTTTTTATCCCCCAACCTCCCATATCTTTTGGAAGAGCGAGGGTAGACCATTTCACCAGGGGAATCCCCTCAGATTTTTTGCTTGCTGTCCATAGAAAAGAGAAACATATTTTCCGAATTTTGTGGAGAATTCCTTTTGGGATTGATGCAATGGTGGACCAATACACTAGTATACTTTGAAGAACAAATTTGAGTAAAACCAATCGTCCTCCCCTGGAGAGAAAACGATTTGTCCAATGCATGATTCGTTTTTCAACCTTCTGAAATAGCCATAACCAATCTTTGAAAATATATGAGTTTGGCTTTAAAACAAAGCCCAAATATTTAAAACCACATTCCCATTCACAAGAAGGGAAGGGGAGAGAGAGCTTGATTTGTGATAATATATGATCATGTATGCTATTGTGAACCATATAAGATTTTTTAATGTTAATATGCATTCTGGTTGCTTTTTGCAAGAGGGATAGAATATTTTGAAGAGTACATGCATTCTCAACAGTAGCCTCCCAAAAAAGGAGAATATCGTCCACAAAGAGGATGTGGGTGAGGGACTCAACACATGCTAGGTAAATTCCTTTAATACCTCTGCTTGCTTTTGCTTGTTTGCATAATTTAATTAAGGCTTCAGCAATCAGCAGGAACAAAAAGGGAGAGTGGACATCCCTGTCGGATGCCTCTAGAGGCACGAAAAAAGGAGGAGGGTGAGCCATTTATTAAGACAACAAATGTAGCAGATTGAATACAACCCATAATCCATTCTACTGCTTCAATCGCGATGCCAATTTGGATGAGTAAAAGCCTGAGGAAGGTCCAATTTACTCTGTCATATGCCTTTGAAAAATCCAACTTTAAGGCAAAGGATGGATTTTTGTTGAGATGAACTGTGTGAAGGGTTTCCTGAGCTAAGGAAATAGCATCATGTATTTGTCTCTTGTATAGGAATCCAAACTATTCTTTAGATATGATGCAACTTAAGATCAGATTTAAACGTTGAGCAATAATTTTGGAAATTAATTTGTAGATCAGGTTGCAACACGAAATAGGACGGAATTCGTCAAAAGTTGTAGGAGATGATGTTTTCGGAATCAGAGTAATGAACGTTGAGTTTAATGAACTCATGACTTTACTAGATCTTTGTGATTTCTTTATCACTAAGATCATATCATCCTTTAATAAATTAAAGAAACCAAGAAAAAATTCAATTGTTAGACCATCAAGTCCATGACTTTTTCCTTTTTGGAAGCTTTTAAGGATATGTTCAAGCTCCTTTTCGTCCACTTCTTTCGTAAATGCTTCGTTCATTTCATCAGTAATCATACGAGGAAACAAATGTAAAACCTGTAAGATTTCTTGAATGGGTCAACCTTATAGAGCTGTAAAAAGTCTTTAAAATGTGTAACTCCTGCCTTTGATTTTTTGTCAAAAGGTCGAACCAAGGCTTCGGAAGGGGATTTTATTTCAAAAATAGAATTTTTTTTTCTTCTGTGAGCAGCAAATTGATGAAAAAATTTAGTATTATTGTCACCCTCCTTGATCTAAATTGCGCGACTTCTAAGGCGCCATAATTGTTCTTCTTTTTTGAGAAAATCATGTCGTTTTAGTTCCAGTGTTTTTAATGATTCCAATTCGCTTTTAGAAAAAATACCCGAAGAATTATGCTTAAATAGCTCATCAATCTCAGCTTCTGTGTTTTTTAAAGAAAATTGTTGTTTCGCTCTAAAATCTCCTGCCCAAGATTTTGTGACTTTCTTTATCTTAGAGATATTTTCGGCCCACATCTGCATGTACGTAAGCAATTGAGAGGGAGCTAGATGTGTCCAGGTTGAAAACAGTAGGGCCTTATAATATTCTTCTGATAGCCAAGAGTGATTAAATTTCATCGGGGGTGGTGGCTTTGTTTCGGGAACCTCCAAAGATAGCACAATGGGTCAATGATCGGAGAGGTCTCCATTCTCAACATGGGCCTTAACCTGGATATGAGAGGTCAATAATGATTCCGAGATTATAAAACGGTCCAGCCTTTTTGCTATAACATCATCATTTCTTCTATTGTTTCGCCATGTAGGTTCCAATTCTATGGGTTGGACATCTACTAATCTGTGAGCGTTAAAAAGAGACTGGAGAAAAGGTGCAAGAGGATCAGGCCTTGCAGAGGGCCCCCAAATTTCGTTCAGAGTGAGCGTAAAATTTAAATCGCCACCCAGGATTAGATTATGGGAGTTCTAGATTTCTGTAGAAAAAAGGTCTCTCCAAAAATTCCTCTTATCGCTACAGGGACCATACAAATTTAAAAGAGAAAAGGAGCAGCCTGTCTGAGGATCAAGTATGGAAGTTTTTATATAGGAGGGGAAAATGATAGAGGAGAGGACTGATATGGATAGGCTAACAACAGTGATAAGGCCCCCTGCCAGACTTGAGGCATCAACATGAAAAAACGACCAATATTTAAGCCATTTTGATAAAGAATCTTAAGCCCGCGAACCAGACAATTTAGTTTCTTGGAGGAATAACACATCAGGAGTGACAATTTTCCACAATCGTTTGAGGGCTAGTTGGGAAGGGGCACCCCCAAGACCACACACATTTATATAAAGAATGATCATTTGAGGCCCTTTTTAGGGGCACCCTCTTCTCTAAGTGCCCGTTGAATTGTATTTTGTTTTCCAGAGTGGATGTCCATCGTGGCCTGATTTTGAGCTTTGAATAGCGCAGACTTACATCCTAGAGTAAGTTTAGGAGGCGAAGCCAATACAAGTCCCCCTTTGATAGATTGATCAAGACTAATACAAAAGGGTGCACGAGAACGTAATTTAGTAGTGTAGGGGTTAGGAGAGGGGCGGGCAGGGGGCGAGATGAGAGAATTTTGGGGAGGAGGCAGATAGGAAGGCGACGAAGGGACGGGCTTGAAGGAGGCACGTCAACATTAGAGACCTTAGGAGGGATATCGAGGGAGAGGCAAGGAGACAGGACATTACTGCCCACATTGAAATTAACAGGAGCATGCTCGAACAAATTCAAAGGAGTAGCAGGGACATCAAAGGGATTACCTTTGACTGAAGAAGAGGCATCTTCTAATTTGGGTTGAGAAGCAGGAAAATCCTCCAGGGGAGCCGTCATATGGGGAGAAGCAGGGAGGATGTCTCGATCACTGCCCAAACGCTCCTTTTTTCTCCAAACCTTTTTGTAAGAAGGTTGAGAATGATCAGGATTATGGCAATCCTGAGCCAGATGACCAACCTGCATTTATAAAAAACAACGAAAGGGCAGCTTCCAATAATCCAATTTCTACATCCATTTGCTGCCATGCATTTCGAGGACAATACCTTCGTAGAGGCCATCCCTGACATCGAGTTCCACTTGAATTTTAGTACACCGCTTGTCATATTTAGTGTCTTAATCTTCTTCAAGGGTGACAAAAGTTCCAAGCTTGTTATCAATTACCTCAAGGATATCTCGCTGCCAAAAAAATTAAGGAAGACCAGGGAGGGTAACCCCAAATTTTTGCAAATGTTGAGGAGTGCGATCAGTGTTAAAACTAACATCCCAATTTTGTAGGATTAATCCTACTGGACCCCAATTCCAGACTCGGTCAGTAAGTTTTAGTTTATCATCCATCAAAACAACTTTAGGAAGGAGCCATACCCGTGACAGTTGATGAAAAATAGGAGTATAACCAAGAAGCGGCTTCCAGTGTTCTTCCAGCCAGCAGAGAAAGGACTCCTTTGAATCCATCCTCTTGCAGAAGTGCCCGAACAATGTCTTTTCCAGATAATTTGGGATGTCCGAGATGGGAATGTCGATACCCACCACTAGTTTGCCAACACCTTATTTGGCCCTAATGTTTTTTTTTTCTCTGTTCTGCGTGGAGGAGGATTAAGTGAGAGCCGAGGTCCTTCATCATCATGGATAGAGTGTAGCTTGGAAGGTGTGGGAACAGATGATGCATCATGGGCGAGTGTGGCGGATGGAAAACCTGTGATGTCCTGAGAGCATGGCATGGAAAAAATTTCGGCATTTGTAGCCCTTCGCATGAATTCAAATTGGTCGGGGAGGACATTTCCTGTCTCGGGGTTGAGAGAGCAGCCCAGATCATCATGATCCATGACTTCTAAAGAAGTCGGCACGAAGAGAAATGATGATGCCGGTGGCGAAAACAGGAAGACAACAAACGAAGAAAATAACTCGAGGATTAAGGATAGGGATTGAGCGAAAACAGGGAACCCAGACCTAAGAGGAACTACCCACCCAAAGGAAAAAGACGGGAAGATAATTACATGAGTGATCCGAGTAGGATCACCCCGCAGGGATGCGGGCCGCAGTAGCACGAGCCTATATATATATATATATATATATATATATATATATATGTGTGTGTGTTATTTTTTTTTTTAGTTTAAAATTTTCATTTCCATAAATTTTGATTTAAGGTTTGACTTACATTGTTAATTTATTCTTTCCGTTTGGTTATCTAATTTGAGAAAATTTCACCAAAGGCTACATGTTAGCTTAGCTAGCTTATAGTATTTGGAGAATTGCATTCAACTCCTAAATCCTACTGAACCGTTTTACCTTTCAAAGAAAATTTAACACCATTAATATTTTGCTTCACTTACCAAAATCAAAGTGATTGGTTTTGCACCCCATTTTCCTTTTTTATGGATCTATCGAACTCCTAAATCTTGCATGTTATTGCTCTACCGATTTTATATTTTTTTATAATCTATCCAACAAGTAAATTGGTTTAAGGTTGAAAGAGACTTTAACACCATTAGTATTTTGCTTCACTTACAAAGGTCAAAGGGATTGGTTATGTACTTTTTTTACCTTATTAATCGACCTATCAAAAAAGTAAATTGATTAGAGGCTGAAGGAAACTTTATCACCATTAAAATTTTGTTTCAATTGCCAAGGTCAAGGGAACCAATTGTGTATCCTTATGTGAACTATCTACTTCATGCCTCCACATCTTCCTCTCAAAAGTACAATCTTACAAGGAAACAAGATGGATAGGGGAGGGTGCCTTAATCGTAATAATATGTCTCTATATCAACCTTCTCATAGGGTTTGGTAGGATCCTTGATTATCATTGCTTTCTTATTTCCCTTCATAGATTTTTGGTGTGATCCCATTATGGTTTGATATTGTTCCCTCTGCCAAGAGGATATGTCATTCTTCCACTTTTGAGCCTAGTGATCTTTAGCTTTGAAATGTGAAATTACTACATGTTCATGCATAAAATAGATTTTACAACAAAAAGAAATATGTTCATAATCTAATGTTTGTGTCCACCTACAATTCTAGTTATCCAACTCAATGTTGTCAATAAACCCTTTACTCTAAAATAGTCCAAATATTTTCTTCTCCCAATCCTCTTGTTCTTCACTTTCTTTATCCTCCTCTCACAATAAATGCTATAATGAGATGAGGAAGTTATACTATATCTACTATTAGGAATGTTGGGGGGTGGAGAATTCTGAAAAAGACATAGTTTCATTGAAGGTAGGAAAACATACTCTCTTAGCCATTAACCTTTATTATTTATTCTAACTAGATTGAAATTTCTACACCATTCAAAATCTACAATTTATTTGAAGCAAGATTAAAAAAAAAAAAAAAACTAAGATTTTTACACACTTAGCCAATGAAAAATGTAAACCATAAATAAAGAAAATATCAAGAGTTTTTGTTTTAAACTATCAATAAAAAATGGTAAAATAGAAATAAAATCCATAACAATGCAAAATAAATTTAATAGAATGCAAAATATTATTTATTTTTATTTAAATAATAAACATATTGAAAATATTATGGATACTAAAAGTAAAAAAACTTAATATATATAGTTTTTTAATGATGTAAAATGAAAGATTTATTAAGAATTCCAATTCATTTTAAAGCCTTTAATCCATAATCAAAATTACAAACCCTTTACATATAAATGAATAATTACCTCTTTATCTTGAAAAATAATATATATATATATATATATATATATATATATATATATATATATATATATATTATTATTATTATTATTGAATTTAAGTGAAGATTATATCAAATAAAAAAACTATTTACCCATGATAAAATGTTATCACTAAAATTATGCATAACTCATTAGAACTTAAATGTTTCTTCAAATAATTTAATTTCCCCAAAAACAACTTCCATCCTCCATTCATCCGTATAAAATTTAACCATAAAGACTAATAAAAAGAACAAAACCGCACTTAAATAAACTAAACAATACCTTTAAATATTAATGTTATTGCCTTCTTCAGTTTCGTACGAGATATAAGGTTTCGTGTTGCGGGCTTCAATTAATTATAAGGAAAGTAAATTTAACTTTTATTTGTAGATACAAAAGCTCTCAATCTTGAGATCACCATGGAAGGAACTCCATAATAAAGATGTTTTCATTTTCGACCGTAGTCCCTCATTGTGAGTCATTGTTTGGTAAAGGCTTCATTGTTTGGTAAAGGCTTCATACGCATTATGTACATATTTGTTCATTATGTATTAGATAAAACAAAGAATTATATATATATATATATATATATATATATATATATATATAATAGCTAATATAATGTTCGGGTAATATGGGGATTTAGAGAGGTCTTTTTCTCAAATGGAATTTCTATTAATACTAATATTACCATAAGAATATTTAAATAATTTTATATATTTTGATTAGAAAATATTATCCACAAGAAATTTTAAACAATTATATATATTTTTATTTAGATTTATCATTATATATTTTTATATATTTTTAGAGATATTATCATATATATATATATATAAATTTAAAAAGTGATTATTATTATTTTTTATTTATTTATTTATTTATTTTTACGGTGTTTCCTTATTGCATCTTATGTATTGATATGACTTGTCAGCATATTGTTTTTGTGGATTTCATTAGACAACCATCTAGCCTTCTTCCACCATCCATTTCTCATCATTAGATCACATAGCTCAGCCATGGTGGATCTTGTCAAGGCTTAAACAAAACTTGGTGCTACTAATTGATTGGTGAACTAAATGACCATGTATTTGGTATCTTGACAATTATTATTTAGCAGTCGATGAATTTGAAAAAAATAGGGTTAAGGTCGCTTTGCTAATCCTTGAGGGCTACCTCAAGGAAATTAAGAGCCACAAAAGGGCCTCTAATGTAAAGAACGACTATATAATAAATCGTAGCAGTGGTCTTAGGGTTCTGCAAATCGCTTCAAATAGTCCTATTGTCCTGCTACTACAATCCGCCACGAGAATATGCAGAGTCATTCTATTAATGTGAAAGCCTTATTTCACTTTCAAACATTTGGAGTAGGAAAAGAAGCATACAAGTTTTCATACCATTTCCATTCCATTACCCATTCCTTATCTCTTATCCAATAGCATAACTAAATTTTTCAATACCTTTCTAATGCTTGCGACATCTTTATTGATTCCTACTATTTTATTGTGTGGTTGATTTATCTTCCTCATTAATTTTAATTCATCCAAGTTGCTTCATGTATTAAAAAGCCACTTGAAAGTTACAGTGGATTTGGGGCCTATTACCCTTCTTTTTAGCAATGGTAGGCATAGTAAAATTTTTGATAAACATAGTAGCTTGTGGCTTGGCATAGTCCTCCTTCATGATCTAGTTAGATTATGATTTTGGGTAATTTCACATTTCCCAAGGAAATTCATGTTGTTTGAGGCACTTCACATATATCAAGGAAGTGGTCACACCTCCCAAGGTATTTTTTGGGTTATTTATGGACACTTGGACCCATCCTATGCAAGCCACATGTAACACCATGGTATGCTCTCCTGATTCTTCCAATTGGAGCAATTTTCACATTATTTGATAGTTGATTTGCACTTATGATAGCAATGAAGTAATTTATTGACGTGAAGAGGATGATTTGGGTGATTTTTCACTCTCTTAATATAACTTGGATGATGTGGACTTACATTGAATGCATTATTTGGAGATTAAATGAGTTGGATTGAAGGTCAACCCCTTGTTACCTTGACGTCACTTTGTTGGTTGGGGATTTTATAACCCAAATTTCGACCACCATCTCGAAGGCTTGGACCACCATCTTCCATGGAGGATTCTGACCATTTGACCAACCTTGGACCATTTTAAGGCTAGACATGGGTACCTTGGGACCATTTTGGGCTCATCAACTCATATTTTTGAAGGTTTTACTCATCTTTCATTGTACATGTAGCTTGACCACTTTATTTTAGTGACGTGTTAGTTTACTTGGTTTAAGAGTTAATTAGATTTAGTTTGTTTTAGCTAGATCTAAGAGTTAAACCAAATATGATATTTTATTATAAAGGAAGTTAGATGTCACTCTATAAATAGAGGAAATATTTGTCATTTGCACTCATGGTTTTATTGTGAGAGTACTCCTCTCCTTAGAGGTTAGTGGAAATATCTTTATTGGAGCATTTTTTGTTTTAAGGGCTTATATATGTGGATGTTTTTGAATTAGAAGGTGTTCTTACCTAGTTATTTATTATACATTATTAAAGGCATTATTGTGATTATTAAATACTACTACAATGATACTAGGGTTGATCCATTTGAAGGGAAACATTGTCACTTGGAGGGAGGACGTCTATAGGCCACTCTCACATCCACTCCTTTGTTATCTTGATGTAAGTTTTAATTATCATTGCCAGGTCATACTCTAAAGTTCCTTAGTAATTATTTGATCTTGTGGTTGAATAATTTCCCCTTGGAGGGATCCCTTCTAGTGGGGCTGAATTTTCATGATTTTCCTTTATTAATCGAGGGGTTAATTTAGGTATCAAGTTCTAACATCTTTCCCTAATACACAAGCCTTGGATAAACAACTTAAGACGGTTTTATTCTTGATCTCATACTGCCACTTGATTCCTCTTGACTCCATAACTTAGAAGGATATTGACATTGATCTTCATATCCCTCCTGGATAAAACCATAATAATGTCCTAATATGCATGATGGACGGTGCCCATGAAACATTAAGTATAATGCAATGCTAAAACCATAGAAGAATGATGAATCCCTAAGACGAAGAAACACTAGGTGTCAAATTCATGATGCCCTAACCCTAGATATACATGTGCAAACTCTAGGTGTCATGGAGTAAACCCTATCACTAAAAACAAACTCTAAATGTCAATAAAATGAACCCCTAACATTATAATAATATTATAAAGAGTACTTGATAAAATCCTTATCATTTAATCCCTAATATTAATCTTTGAATTATTATACCATAGCTCCATAGAATTCCTAAAATCCTGAAACTCTAAAAGCTATTCATAAAAAAATGTATCATTTAAAAAAAAAAAAAAAACCACAAAACACTTTTTTAACTGTCCCTTCCTTAACAAACTACCATAACAAAATTATTAATTTATATACATTAATAAAAAAATTATGATGCTACATCCGTGACATGCATACTTTTGCAAATTAAAAATGGAACATTATATATTAGGCTAAACTTGAATATATTGTCGAGGCTTATTGCAAAAGACATTGGAAGCCTTGAAGATCTATTAAAGCTATTTTAAAGATCTAAAGAAGAGGGTTGGTGCCCTAGAGGATTGGAGTCCTCACGAATACCAGGTTGGAGCTTGAACCAATTGAGAGGGTTGGAGCCCTCAAGTAGTTCAAGTTGGGTCTTGGTGAAGTATAGGTTGGAGCCTCGTTGATTTGAAGATCGAAGTCTTCATCTAGGGTAGGAGCCCTAAATATTATTGTACTTGATTTATTATAAAGAAGAGGATCAGAGTCCTCGTTGTTTATGATTAATAAAAAATAAATATTGATTCACCCCCTCTCATTATTTCCAACACCTCATCATATATATTTTTTTCCTTTTTTCAAAAGCCCCTAAAAAGTGTCCAAAAACAATGTGTTTCATTGATGCTACCATTGACATCACCTTGTGCTCTTTTGAGTAAGCCTTAATGATCCTAGTAGGGAAGCCCCCCTCGATTCAGAGGAAATATGGCCTAAATTTAGAGGATAGTTTGTTAAGGTGACAATTGATGACCTTCCTAAAAGGTTCCTATTAGATTGTGCATTGTGAATTTCGGTTTTTATCATGCATGTACAATTTGACAATAATAGGGCCAATTTAAATAATTGTTTTCTCATGGTATTCATCAAATGTTTATGTATATATATAGTTGTCAATGACTTATAAATTCATATTTTTGCCTGATTCTGCATAATTTTCCATAAGGTTGGATTCAATGAACATTTTGTCAATGACTACGAAACATGAAATGGAATTGCAATTGCAGGTGAGAAATCACAAGGGAAAAGACAAGAAAAATGGAGTAAGGGTGTATATAAGGGAAGCATAGTGCAGACATAGTGCAACCATTGCTTCTGGAATTTTTTAACTTGATCCAACTCAACTTTAAGGGAAGCATGTTGCAGGCATGAAGAACCCTATGACATGGTAATATGAAGAGAAGATAGGGGGATGGCACATGAGATAGAAAGGGGGTGACAATTTCACTCGACGAGAGGATGAAAGAGGCAGGTTTACCAGGGCATGTATTTAAAGAAGTTCGAGCTCTGAGAGGGAAGATGAATTTGGGGTTGGGGCCACTACATTTAGTCATATGGATCATTGTGGATGGTACTAACACCTGAGTAAATATACTAGTGAGGATGCATAAATCCAAAGTGAGTGTTGTTGCTTGTCCTTTGGAAAATTGTTCATTATTAATTTTATTGTGCATGCCTTCGATTTTGAAGGGTGTCGATTCAATTTCTGAGTAGAGCATATCAATTTCCATGATTGAACATGATCAGAGATCATTTTATGGAATATGTAGGATGTTTACCTCTGCACTGACTTTGGCTTAACCTTAAGGGCGCTGAAAGGAATGATTTTCTTGATCATCAAATTTAACATTTTTTTCCCTTGAGGACGCAACAGAAGGAGATATTCTTAAGATATTTATATGGTGCTGGATTTGAATCACAATTTGACTAAGGTCAACATTCTGGGGTCTGGTACCTTTGATCATTTGCTGAATGAGGAAGGCTAAGTCACCAATAACTATGAGGTTCTTGAGGTCGAGATCACGAAGAACCTTCGTTCCCAGGATGATCCCATATGCTTATGCTTTTTTATTCGTATAGTTACCAAATACCCATTCATAGGAAGCTGCTTATTTTCCTTTGGAATAAAATATGATTCCCCCTATCCGGCTCTTCCCGAGTTGTGTTTAGAGGCCCTGTGGAAGAAGAGACAGGGTTTTTTTTGTTTATTTAACCAATTTGCAAATTTCCTATCCTTTAACCTTGTCTTCCAATTGGTGAGATTAAATCAACTTATCTATGGGTTGAGTGCACTATGTGGAGTTTTATCTTTAACAAATTTAAACCATAATGATTCTTCCACTTGTAGGAGTTGTTGGTCTAAATTGTTGTTTCCTTTGGAGAGAATGATTTTTGTTAAGAGGCCCCAATATTTGGCTATAATCCTCCTTGGATCTGGTTTTTAATTTTGGAATATGCATTTATTCCAAGCTAACCAATTTTTCCAACATAAATATGCAGGAAGGTTGATCCAATAATGCTTAATAAAATTATTCTTTCAAAGTAAAAATTGGTTAATGATGATCCAATTAGTGTTATACTGATTTATCCCCCCTATCAATATATTCAAGTTTTCAACAATTGGTATCAAGGCATAGTTCCTTCGGGTGTAGCTTAATCGCTAGAAGGTGGACCTGGTTGAATCATGGATCATCAAAGTGTGCTTGTGCTTAGTGCCACAAACTTTCAAGAATGGAAAGAGAAAATAAAATCCGAATTAATTACTCATGGTTTGAAGTCTATAAGGTACTTACTAATGATTATGGTGAAGATAGCCCTTCAAAACAAGTTCAACAATGGAATGCTCGAGCTAAATGTACAAATTATAACAAACTTCATAATCTAGAACTTGACATGGTAATACATATCAAATATGAAAAAGCTATATGGGGTAGGTTTTAGGTCTTGCATGAAGGAGATTCTAGTAGAAACAATGGAGAAAAAGAGAAGAAAAAAGTCTCTAAGAAGGAGACTGTTAAGAAGGATGAGATTTGTTGTCCTAGTGAGAAAATGGTTGATTGTCAAAAGAAGAAGACAAATGAAAACCACACTAAGCTTAACTAAACCTTGGTTGAAATAGAAAGGCTCTCAATGGAAAACAAAAATCAAAATAAGCTTCTTCCAAATACTTGAAGAAAGATAGCATGAGTTTAAAGAATAAATTATTAAATTGAAAGCCCCATTAGAAGAGGCAAGGAGAGTAGAAGAGCTAATGAGCGGCCAGCTGAAGGAATGAATGGAACAATGTGAGAGATTAGAAGTTGAGGTAGTTTTAGTAAGAAATAAGATAGAAAAGAGTAGATATAGCTCAAAGGAAGCTACAATAGATAGTGAAGCAAGGCATGTAGAAGAAGATGGCAACATGATTAGCAAGGAAGAAATCAAGAACAAGAAGCAAAACCAACAACCGAGGAGTGAGTCAAATAAAGTGTCTTGTATAAGAAGGCCATCTACTTATAGAGATGAATTTAGAAAGTCTGCAAGATTTCAAAGGATGAATAGAAACTCCTTTTCTCCCATGATGAATAATTTTGAATGTTATTGTTGCAATAATGTTGGACATGTTGCAGTTGGTTTTAGGAGTAGTCAAATCAAGGTTAATCAGCAAAAGATGTAGCAGAAATGTAAGATCTCTCAAGAAAACAATCACCAGCCATAGTCACCTATGTGAATACCATCTACCATCAGGTACAAAAGTAAATTTTTATGGATTTTTTTATTCATGTAATAATTTCAACCATAAGGAAATTGATTTCAAGTATGATGTAAAGAAGAGTAGGAATGCAATGTATGCAAAGGGAAAGTCATATGTGGATAATAGCAAAAGAAGGCACAAGTCTTTTCCTTCCTTTCTTGGTCACATAAGATGCTATATATGTGACAATCTTGGCCACATGGCTAAAGATTGAAATTTTCTTAGTTTTTTAAATTAATCTAGCCAAATGGAGGAAGTCATTCAAAGAAAACTAAACAAGAAGCCAGAAGGAGATGCATAGATCAGAAGGAGACCCACCAAAGTTTGGAAAAAGAAGAAAGTTAAACAAATGACTTCAATGAAAAATTGAAGTCATCGTGGCCTTAAGGGGAGTTGCTCAAGGAAATGAAGGCAATCATGAGAAAATAAGAATAAATTCAATGCTTATATTAGAGAAATAATCAGGTGAAATTTGAAGAATGTGAACCTATTATTGATGGACATGACTTTATTCACAATGGGTAACATAGAGAATTCTATAAAATTCCAAACAAATCGATTAAGAATCTTATGACTGACAATGACTCCTATTGTAGTCATGAAAAAATTATGCTCGGGAGTTTCAATACAATAAAGAGAAGCTCTGAAATTCTACACAAGTACACTTCAAATAAGGTGCTTTGGTTTGTTGAAGATGAAAACACTAATATAGGCACTCCATATACAAAAATAGATAAAGATTATTTTCTAGATGAAATTGAGCAAATCCTCGATATAAATATGCAAAGAGGAAATCATATGCTAGGGGGGAGGAGTCTTTAGTGGCAGAAAGTTAGGGGAAGCCTTAAATTATGGTTCATAAATTTTATGAGTAAGCATGTCCTTGGCACATTAGTACAAATAAATGAACTATGGGTTAATAAAAATAGGGCAGATATTTGGATGACACATTCTTGAATTCATTGTAACAGGACTTGAGGCAGCAAGTGTATTTGGAAGCACCTTAGAGGGAGAGTAGCCCCAAATAATGTTTTGAATAAATATAAGATATGTTAGAGTCTCTGTGATGAGATTTTGATGAAAATATTGGCCATGATAATAAATTAACAAGAATATTGCATGTGTATTAAACTGAGGGAATATTTGAAACAAACCTCTCCCCTCTCATCTACCCAACCTTAACCATCTTACCCAGGGTAAACATGAGATGAGGGGCAGTTATGACAAAATTCAACCTCTTAGGTGACCTTAAGGAAATGGATTTGACAAAATAGACCTTACTAACTTCCCGCAGGTGCCTTGAGACCCTCCAGGAGTAACCCAACCCCTCCAGGTGCCCTTCCCCTAAGCCAACTTATTTTTCCCTGAGCTAGAGCCCCAGATGCTTTCATGCTCTTCCTTTGCCTTCTTTCTCCAAATCCAAGGTATGCCACAATGCTCCAAGAGTGTTGCAATAAAACTCTAAGTGTGCAAGATTATGAGAGAGAGAGAGAGAGAGAGAGAGAGAGAGAGAGAATAGAATAGAATAGAGAGCTCCACCATAGAACTGTCAAAAGCTGTGAAGTCATCCTCAAAATACTTTTATCATTGAGGCCTACAATTTCTTCATTTTTCTCTATTATTCCTTCAATTTCCTCCTCGCGTGAAACCTGTGACCTTTCACCTTCCTTTTCTCCTATTTTCCATTATTTTCATAAATAAAATGTCAATTAATGCCTCTTTGCCTTTGTCATTTCCTTCTTTAATTTCCAAAGCCATTTATTAATCACAAGTGATCCCCAACATTCAACTTGGAATACGTGTCCCATAACCTTGGTCTTATTTATCCTTTATTAAATTTATTACCTGGATTTTTAACTAGGATTGTTACAAAGACCAATTAACTAAATTAAAACAAAATTAAAAGGAACTTAAGATAAGGATAAGGTGAGAAGCTTCTAGAGTGGGAAATAAAAAAATAAATAAAGTGTTTCTAGAAATTGGGAGAAGGATCCATGGATCCTTTCAAAGGAGGGATAGAAAATCATTTGATACATCTTGGAGTTGAGCATTTTTCTTATAAAGAGGCTTGGGAATGAGGTTCTCAAATTACAGTAAGCCCCAAGAAAAAAACCCTGGGTTTCCATTTCTTGTGAGTTGGACAAAAACCCAACCCACCATTGAGGAGATTTCACCCAAAAATCTCACGAAGCTTCAACGTGATATTGGAGATCAAATCTGCAACAGATCTAACGATATGAGTGAGGATCATATACATCCTTAATTCGTGCTACATTTCTAGTTATAGCTAAATTATCTCAGCTATTTTCCAGTTTGTATTGGCATGTAAAATATTAACCCATATTAATATAATAAAGCTGAAATTATTTCCATTCACCATGTTATTTGAGTTGTAGTATTTCGTTCATCTTTTGTTTTTTCATTTTACTAGAAATTTTTGTGAAATATTTATGATGTTGTTGGATGAATAATTTTTTTGGAGTTAAATTTCGATAAATTAGCTAAATATTCCATTTGGGATACTACAATTCATGGGTTTTACCCAAACTTTTCTTGTAGTTAAGTGTTTCTCAACCAATGGCATTCCAAGAGTCATACACTTCCATGACACCTCGTTGAGTTAACCTCATGCGTTTGTAGAGGCTCCGGATCAACCCAAGTTGTGGTACTACTCTGCGAACTCAAACACGACAACAACACATTATACAAGAAAATGGATCCCAAAAACCTATCGAATTCACATATACATCAAACATTGCATCATTCTTAGTCAAACAACATATATTCATGATATTCATAACATATCAAATGATGGAAATCACACACAGCAATAGCTTATATGAGCACAACATACAGTCATACAAGACCATGTAAATAACTTTGTAACTTAGGAACATCTAGCAACTCCAGGGATCTGCATGTCCTTCACACCATGAGAATAATCATACAATCATATCAATGCAAATATAAAGGAATACCTATTCCATCATTAATGGTGCATAATAGATTAGATGAAGCATGTTGGATAGCCACATACCTTCAAGTAATTAGCTTTGTATCTCATGCAACCAACAACAAGCATAAAGGCCCATGATCCCCACATCACCATGAGAACATAGCTCAAGAAATCATCATGGTCATATAGGGATATCAACATTTTATTCATTGGAGCAAGTCCACTCACACAACATATAAGTTGGACCACTTAAGATACAACACACAAGCATGGTTATAATAGGTAGTTTCCCAATCTAATAATAACATTAGATGACTAAAAGTGCATAAAATAACAAACGAATTTCTAGTTGCTTTAAGGCCACTGGGCATAGACACATCATACCTCCTGCAATGAATTAATAAGGTTGCAACCACATAGCTCAGGAAACTTATATTAACCCTAAATACGCTAGATAGTTGGTCAACCATGGCTATATAATAAATCAAACATTCTTACTTAAATATTATAGGAATACTCATTAGTCGTCCATGATACAAATATATACAATAATAATAAAAACTTATCTGATCAGTTTTCAAATGGATGGCAACTAGAGGAGGGACTTCAACTCTCCACCCAACCGTAGGCCAGTTGTGAAACAATCGTTCTTATAGCTAACTACCCCAAGCTAGATTCAAAGTCTAAGGAGGTAAGTGATCAGGGGTACTAACACCATTATTTAGTTAAATAAGTATCCAAGAGGAGGATTCCACTTCTTAGGTGGTTTATTAACTACTCCCAAGCAATAAATCTCACAATGGAGTATCTCTAAGGAAAAAAATCACAAAACCCAACCAAGATTCAGGGATGGCTCTCTCATTCCAAGAACCAGATATCACTCTAGAGGGTATTTTATCGAACACAAGGAGGGCACTTAAGTGAATCAATACTTCCATGAGCTATCTTGGTTATATTAACACTAGTAGGAAGATAGGGTATCACCATAATATAGGGAGAAATGTCTGATTCTCACAACAAATTTTTTCTGCAACACATTCCCTATGAACGCTCTCACTTATATGCATAAGCTTTGCTTTTCTCCATTGGGATTCCTCAACCAATGACCCAACTTCAGTTTTTGTCGTGACAAAAACTAAACAATCATCGGTTCTCCTTCTTCCTAATTGCTCCCCGCCCATATTAGGATGTTTCCTTTTTTTTTCTAATAACGACCTTCCACCCCTTCCCTACTCCCCTTTCTTCATGTCGCTCTCTTGCATATTTAATTCCTCAACCTTTCCCATAATATTAAGGATAGTATGGGAACATAATTTTCCGTAGGATGTCCACACACAACTTCAATGTCTACGCTAGAAGATCATTTAATTTTCCAGGGAGTTGGGTAGGTAAATAAATGTAGGTTGTGTTTGGGCTTAAACATTGCATAAGCAATTCCTCTTCCTCAGTATCTGAATCCATGTCCACTCCATCTCCTTCATATCTTACATTTTCCATATTATTACATAACTTAAAATTCACAAGGAAATTTACGAGAGGGGTAGAAAAAGGGTTGTTACACTATTTCAATGGATTGGAAGTGATATGTGATTCCTCCATGATGTCATTATGATTCTCTAGTTTTTTATTGTTGGAGTTTTTGATATTGAGGATTTTTTTTTCTTAATTTGTGGTTGATCATAGCTTTATGGAAGAATTTTGTATTCCTGCCACCTTACTTTAACCACCAAATGAAAGACTTTCGTTTCCATAATATATCTTCTAACTGTGATTGAATGAAATATTCTTGTTGACTTATATCATCAAAGTAGCCTTAAGAGATTTTGGATTGTTGTATTTCAATTATTTCCACTTCCAATCTAATTTTTTCCTCTAAAATATTGCAAAAATATGAAATCTTCCATTCTTTTAGGAATTACTTCAGTAGCCCGAGTCCTTATTGAAAAGAAAACATGAGCATGTCCTGAATCCCAACAAATTCCTTCCACCATTTTTCCACATCTGTAAGGAATTTTGGATGCCTTAACCAAAATTATTCTAAATTGAAAGGCCTATTTTTGTGGCTATTAATCCAATCCAAAGTGAGGATGATAAGGCAGTAATCTAAGCCATGACAAGGGAGAATGGATGCTTCAAGCGAGATTCCATAAAAAACAATGATTTCGTAACTAGAAAATGATCAAGTCATCAAGCAACCTGTGAAGGGGCCCCTCGCTTGTTGTTCCAATTGAGGAGGCCATTGTGGTTGTAAAGGATAATGAGATTGGAAGCATTAATAAAATCAGTAAGCAATGAGATTTCTTCCTCAAGTCTTCTAATTCCACCTTTATTTTCATGGAGATTTTTTATTAAGTTGAAGTCTCCTCCTAAAATCCAGAAGCTTTCCCCAACAAGCTTGGAGACTTTATGGAGGTTGTAGATGAAGATATTCTTGTCAATAGGGATGTTGAGCCCATATACATTTGAGAAGAAACTTGTTTTTGTTGAACCTATTGACTGAAAAAGAACTATTATAGTTATTGGAAATGAGAAAGAGTCTCGCAGAGAGACTGATGAGCGATTCCATATGATAGTTGGTCCTTTAGATTCTCCATGAGAATCTTGAGCTATATGGTCATTGTTTTCCAAATAGATTTTAAGAATTTTTTGAGGGATTAAAGGGGAACACGTTTTTTACTGTAATAGTAGTATGTCTAGATTTTCCTATAACAACTTATTTTTAAGGAGGATTTGCTTTGATTCTCCATCGAGACCCCTTGCGTTCCATGATATGACTTTCATGGTGAGAATTTATAAGAGGGATGAAAGATTGAATTCATGGGAAAGACCCTTCCTATTTTTACCAAACATTCTCCCATATCTTCTAGTAATTAATTGTTGTTTTTCCTGCCTCTTTTTTTTTTTTATCCTTTGGAAGACTTAGTTTGTCTTTGGGAGTGTTTTTTTACTCCATAAGAATAAAGAACAAAATCCTTGGAGGGAATGTTTCCTGACTGTTGAGGATGGAGTAATATTAGGTATTGGTTCTTAAGATAGGCTTGAGTAATGATTTGTACTTGCTCCTTTGGAATAGGTGTTTAATCTTTGTTTTTCAATTCTTCTATTATGTTTTGAAGATTAATGTTGTGTAACTCCACATACTTTGGGTATTCTGGATTTGAGGGCTCTAGTGCATCTTCCATTTTTATGTCTTATTTTGTGGCTTTACTAGCTGGATCTTGTTTTCCATGTTCCAATGACAAAGGCTCTTATTCATTCTTGTTTATTTTTGGTTCCTTTTATTCTCCACCGATTTCTTCATCTAGGATGTTTTGTAGTATTGTATATCTATTTTTTTTTCTTGCTGGTTGTTGAAACTAGATGCCGAGGGAGTTTCTTTGTTATTTTCCTTTTGTTGGTTATTCTGGTAAAAAAAGCTTGATCCATAGTTTTATTCACTAGGGTGGTTTGATGAAGTTTATTAATTGGGCAGTCTCTAAATAGGTGGTTGTACTCATAATATTTGCATCATCGAAATGGGATTTTCTCATAGTCGATTGGTTGTTCCCATATTTCATCTTCGCTGCTTAGTTGATTGTTAACTAGAATGGGGTTTGATATATAAAGATAATCACAGAGGCACACATATGAGGTACTGTAACGACCTTTCTTGGTCTTGTATGATATCCTAACAAATTGTCTAATGATATTTCCAATGATTTCTAACATTTCTGGATCCCAAAATTCCCAAGGAAAGGAATACAAGTGAATCCATACTAGAGCATAGGAGAAATATTCTTGATCCAGGTTAAGTATTTGAACCCGGGGCTTCATAAATAGGAAAACATAATTCATGAAGTAGGGGCTGTCTTGGAATATTTGGTCTCTTTCTTTGATATTTTTGAATATGGCCACAAAAAATCCCTAAGAGTTGAATTTGAGATCTAGACCACCCTTTCGAGTCTAGTTCTTTTTTATCTAGCTCAGAAGGGTCCCTTTTTAAACCCATGAATTTGAAAATAACCACATATGCCCACATGAATTATACTTTTTCACTAATATTCTCCATTGTAATTTATAGCAAGGGTGCTTTTGATGTCTAATGGAAGCAGGGACCATTGGTCTTTAACATTTTCATTATCGAATTAGACGTATTTGTGATTGATTCAATGTTGCTTGCAAGTAAGGAACACCTGTTTCTTGAGTCAAAGAGCCTTTGGAATTTTTGAGATTACTTGGTATGTGTGTAGATTTTTGATTGATCCAATCTGCTACTGCATTTCCACAGTAGGGGATGCCTCCCCCCCCGCTACCCAATGGGGCCACCATTGGAAATCATACAGAGGGGGTCCTTTGAAACCTTAATTGTTGTTAAGAGTTTTTCAAAAAAACCTAGTAGAGCCTCTGAAACACATAGAATAGAAAAATAAATTTGATTTCTACATTTAGATAAGATTACCTTTAGAATTTAGGAAAAAATTCACTAATTCTTCAATTAAGGAGATTAAGGAGCAATTACCTTTTATGGAAATCGATCCCACATATCAGTGATGATCACCATCCCAAACAAAAATAGGTCTATTTTGGGACGTTGATTGTGCATTTTCTTTTATTGTTGACTATGATAACTTCCAGGTATCAACAAGTGGTTAAGGAATCCCAAAGTTCAAGGAAAATCCCGGGAAGATTAAACTCCACCTTTCTTACTCTCATTTCCAAAAAGCAAATTAGATGTCATTAGACCCATATCTTGTTGTAATTTTTTATACAATATTATATCTAAATTTATAGCCTAGCACATTAAACCCATCTTCGATGAGTTCATCTCTGACGAGAAATTTGGTTTCTTGCATGGCAAACAAATTCATGACGCAATCTTTATTTCATAAGAGAGCCTCCACTCCATCAAATCACAATACCCAATCAGGGATGGTCACACTATCCACTTCCATATTTGCAAGTCTTGCTTGGTGCAACTCTCTTTTTCTTGAACTCTTGCATTTGGAAGAAGTAACAATATGGGACCCTTCTAAGCTAACATGAGGGGGTCACTTCTTCTCCATCATCTCCACATGAACATCATTCATTACTCTCTCATTATATTATAATTTAGTAATGTATTTTTTGGGTCAAGGGGGAACTTTGATGGTTCTGTGGAGATGAAGAGGGTTGTGCATTAGTGCGGTTTTCCCCTATTTTATTGGTTTTTTCCTTGAAGTTGGTGCTTGCTTCACTAAATACATCATATTTTGGTACTATTGTTTCCTTCTCCTTTGATGTTCCAACTCCATTATCTCCACTTAAATTTGTGATATTCATGGACAAATTGCCATATCATGTATTTTCCAAATGCCTCGAAAATATGCCCTCAAGTTCAAATCCTTTAGTGGGTTGAGTTTTAGTTAAATTGAAATGCTTTATTATTTCAAATAATTCTACCACATGTGCATAATTCTTCACAATAACACCTCCATCAACAAATGGTAATGAAATAAATTGTTTCTTCTTTTCCTATTAAACAAAATTGAGTGGAAGTGGTCTTGTCTATAGAATTATGCAACAAAATACTTGCTAAAACAAACATGGGAAGAAACAATGGTTTGTCCTCATAACCATAAAGCATAATGTATGTATAAGTTTCATCTTCCATATTCACTCATCTTCCGCTAAGGATTGTTGAGCTTATGAAGATATACTTTGGGGGTCATTCCTTATGAGCATGTGTTATGTAGGTAAATCCTCTCTGTGGACAGAGACGATCCCTCTAGCCCTAGAGTGGGTATAGTAACAAGGAATCATGCTAGAGTATAGGTTCCTAGATATTTAAATGAAAGAGGACGCAATAAGATGGCCTACCTGTGGTCCAATGCTGTTGTCGGCAATCATAGTGGTGATGAGAACTTCTCGCTCCTAATTTGGAAAGTCACAATCCCTTCACTTATCATGCTTGGACACCTGCACAGAGGTCAGAAAACGATAACCACATACTACATACTAATTTCATCCAAAAACTACTAGTCAGTCAGAGAAGACTAAGCATATTGCATTCAATAAAGACAAAATACAAGATGGGAACCAGACAATAGTCACTTATATTATTAGGTAGAAAGAAGAGACACAACCATGCTCTGACGTTGTGGTCTCCTCTAGCGGGGTTTGGGAGAAGAACGTCTCAAAGCTCGTCGGGGAATTCAGACGGGATAAGGGCCCTCTCGATGGAGTTCCTTCTTGATCTACCTTCTCAATAACTTAGTTATTCAGCTATAGTTCAGTTCTCCAAGTTCAACACTTCAGCTGTATAATTCTCTTTGTTCAACTAGCTTTCATAAAGGGAGAAGGCTTGTTTATATAGAGGAAAAGGAGGAGGTTGGTATCCCTACAAAGGTGGAAAGGAGGCCTATCCTTTAGGAGTGTTCCAAGGGAGGTGGAAACTACTAGCTAAAGGAGGAAGCTCGTGGTTTTTTCAGTTCAACCACTCCCAATGACTCATCCCTGAGGTGGTTGGAATGGAACCTCCACCTCTATTTTTAAAAAACATTCCATAAATAGCTTGGCGTGGGTGCTTAACTGGCACAGAGCGTCAAGTGGCGTGATCTCAATGTTAAAGTTCCGGGTCGACGCGAGGATGTAACGGGCTACTCGCGCCAAGGCAAAAATAGGGATTTTCACAGCTCTGCTTAGGGAAATGTCAACAAGAAGAATGTTGCTTTCATCAAAAGGGATGCAAGGATGGTATTTTCAAAGCATGAAACTGCGTATTGGTCACATAAACGACCCTCCAATGTGCGAGTTGGGGATTGCAGGGACAATGACAAAATGTTGTGTAACAGCTTGTGCCTGAATTCTCTGACAAATTGGTCCTAGATAGGGTGAAGGCAGAATAAAGCCTTGTGTCTCCATAGAACAGGGTACCATAATTGCACTAGTTCCTCTTCATAATTTATATTCCTTTTGTGGAGTAGGCCATTAAATGAATTACTGAAAAAATGGCCATTACTAGGTAGGCCATCCTAAAGAATCTACGGGTCTTTTGAAAATCAACCAATTGGAAGGAAATCTCATTGGAGAGATAACTTCCACCCAGTCAAAGATAACAACCTTTTAAAAAGAAAAGTACAGTATGAACCAAAATGACCAAGGCACATGTGTCAATTGGAGAATAAAGTCCTAGATGTTATTCATATTTCCACCTGAAGAATCTAGGAATGCATCAACCTCAAACAATTTGAGTTTCATATTCGGCTCTAATAGTAATGAGAGGTAATTGATCTTAGTTTTGGATGATAATTTTAACTAAATTTTCTTTATTATTTACAATTTTCGTATTTTTGTAAGTCCCGCCAAATGGTGATGTTTCTTAGTGTCCCAACATTAAATAGATGTATGCATTGTTTTCTCTACACTTAATTTTACAAAGTTCATGATATTATTGAAATTTAATATATAAATTAAGATCTACACTATTAGATATTCATAATACAAACATGATCTATATCTAAATGAAACATGTTTATGATTTAATTTCCGCTTTCAAACCTTATCAATCACTTTATTATAAATTGTTTTCTCAAAGTAAACCATTTATGAAGTGCACTTTAATACATAATACAGAGTCTAACACAAAATGTGATAGATTTTTCATGAGTTTTAAGGGAACTGTAATAAAAATTGCTTAAAGAAGTTCCATGAGAAGCTAAATATTTAAGTGTTCATAACTACAAGTGCAAGATAGAAATCCTTACCCCATTGAAGTTTTAAAAGTTTAGGAATCCATAAAAAAGATAAGCTTTATGCACACATTAACACAAACTCAAAACCATGTTTGAAAGTGACAAATGTATTCAATGTTCTATACAAAGCAAAACTTTAGCATGGAAAACACAAAAGAACATGGGTAGATGTAAGCTTTCCCCACGGGGGTTGTAATATTCAAATATGGAGTTGGCCCCTCTTACATAGCTCAAAACAAGCGTGGTATATTTCTCATCAACTTCTAATGGTTGGGTGTAAATTTGCTTATGTGTGTAATCAATTGCATGGATCATCTTCGGTAGGTGATAAGCATTTCATCCTATTTTATGAATATGTAAAATGTTTTTTCATTATGTTATTCCTTGGTTGAGAATTGTAATTGATTGCAATAATTATTCATATGAATGTTTATTAAATGTATTTGGGGATTGACACCATGGTATGGCCATTCCCTGTATATCTGTAATTGTTGCATTCATTTTTTATTTGCATTATACATGCATTTATAATGTTGCTAATGTTCTATCCTAGTGTGGCTTCATTACGCCCCATCAAATGGGATTAGGAGGCTCAAACAAATTTTATGAGAGTTAAGAACTCATTAGAAAAGTTGGTTAAAGCATGACTAAGACATTACCTTTGTATTTTTAAACTTATTAATCATTCACACAAAAGACACATGGTAATGTCCTATTGGTGTGGTTTATAAAGGTGTATCCTCGAGGGGACCCTCATAACTTATGATGATTTGGGTTGTCAACCAATTCTCATATTCACAATTAGGGAAAATCTTCGAAGAAATTACACATCATATTAAAATGGAGCAGAGCCAACAAGAGTAAAGAATGTGACACTCTCCCATTTATATGAGTTTCAAATCGACACATCATGAGGAGGGGCTCCTTTAAACACACATAGATGTTAACCCTTGTTGATCATAAGATCACTAGTGGGGAAATGAATTTGGGGATGCATGCATGAGAGAGTTAAGACCTATAAAGGGTTAAAAGGAGGGGAATTCTAGAGTGTTGATATCATTAATATCAATAGAAGGGAGAAGAGCATGAGATATTGAATTAACCATTTTTAGTCATGTTAAAGGAGACACATGGAGCATCTTTATTGGTGTAGGTTATAAAGTTTCACATTAGTATGGAGAGAATTTTATGACTCACAAATTTCATTCATTGATCATATTTTGATCCACAATTCAGAAGGAAACTATTGTGATGATGATTGAGACTTACCCTAGAGGAGTGGGCTCAGCATTCAATTAGATGTTGCCACATGGTAGGCCCAAAAATGCACATTACAACCTCACAAAAAATTATTACTGTGAGAAAAGGAATTAAAGAGCAACAGGAAAGCTAGCTAGACTAACAAAGCCACTGCATGATGGATTTTACATGCAAGTCTTAGCAATGCACATAGAAGAAAAAGATCGTATATGCCAACAACAATATTAAACTGGTTTGAATACAAAATAATGAACAAGGTCCATTATCTCTACAAAAGTTTCATTTACTCTTGGGGACATAATGAAAGGATTATAAGAGGAAGCCATGGCAGTAATAAGCATGCAAAGTGAGACTTGGAGAGTGATCAACATAGACAACTAAATACATTAATTTATACAAAACTAATAAACAAGAATTCTCAGGAAGAAGTTTTATCTTTTATAATGCGCATTGCATTTAGAGAAATTATATATAATATAATATAACATAATACATTAAAATAAAATTAAAATTAAAATTTTTAATACAATTTATGAAAATAAAATATTAAAATGAAACCATAACAACAATAGATATATAGAATAATTTGGCTCATGATCTTTTTGTTGCTGCGCTGCGCTGCTAGGTCGCGCCGCTCTCTGAGCCTGCGCCTGCCATCACTTTTACCTCGGCTTCGTCCGCCATGGCCCCTCCGGACGCAAACCCGGAGGCAGCTGTTGCCTATGTAGCTTTCTATGCCTTGGTGCAATCTCTTTCGCCCTAGCGTCCTCGCCCTGCAATTTCAAAATTCGTAAAGAAGTTGGATGGACTGCAAGAAGTTGTTCTCCCCCCTGCTCTACCTCGCATGGTAGCCCTTTCTTTGGCTGACGAAGGCCTCATAGGGCAATTCACTGGGCTGTGGCCTTCCCTGAAGACAGTGCAAAGTTGGATCGAGCGGAACTGGGCTAATAAAATAAGCGGAAAAATATCTATTCGTTTTTGTGGGAAAGGCTACTTCACCTTTCACTTTGAATCAAGAGAAGACAAGGACCTAATATTCAGAAAAATACCTTACTTCATGGACTCCAAAGGATTGTATCTAAATAAATGGACCCCTAACTTCGATCCCAAGCTTGATATCCCTATTGCAGTCCCGGTCTGGGTCCGGCTCCCGCATCTACCTCTCCACTGCTGGGGAGATGATTTGGTTAGAGCCATCGGTAATGTTTTTGGGAATTTTATTGATCGTAGTGAAACTAAGGACAACATGCAAGCCTGTGCACGCATTTGTGTTGAATTTGATCCTGGGAAGGGTCTTCCGGAAGCAATCAAACTCAAAGTGGATGATTGGACTCACATTCAGCAACTGGATTACGAGAAAATCCCATTTAAATGCAAGGTATGTCACGAATACGACCACTTTTCCAATCGCTGCTCTAAATTAGTTGATGTTGAAAATGCGTCTCAAGATGAACAATGGGAAACTGTAAAAAAGAAGAAGACTGCTCCAGTCTCTAAGAAAAACCCTGAATCTACTCTGCCCACATCCAACCGCTCATCCAGCCCCTCCACCTCATCCCTTGGTCCTTCTCTTAACACTTCTGCTGCTGCTACTCTCTCTGAGACTCCTTTGGAATAATCCAACCCCTTTGGTGCCCTTTCCCTCCCTGAATCTGACCCTCCCATATCCACCCCCTTGAAAATGACTCCCCCATCCCCATACCCATCTCGCAAACATCCCCTTCTTCCTCTCATGACCCTCCCCCTTGAACAACCAGGAGCTCTTCCAAAGAGCACAATGTAAATCTGGAAGCGCACAAAAAACATGGGCCTGGTAGAAAATCCATAAAGCAACAGAGGGATGAAAATGCCCAAAAAGACATAGCTATGGGTACACAAAACCCCATAGAAACCTATATTCTGGGGCAAAATAACAAAGAATCGGTGCACAAGGAGCAGGGAGGGCAAGCAACTGTCCATATACCCCCTCCTCAATGATGAAGGTCCTATCCTGGAACAACAGGGGATTAGGGCACCCCTCTAAAATTGCTGCTCTGAAAGATCTGATATACCATGAGAAACCAAGAATCTTAATGCTTCAAGAAACAAAACAAGCTCAGCAAGAAATGCAATTTTTTTTTGAACAGTTCAAGCAATATGAAGGCTGCATTTGTGATTTAAGGGGAGCCTTCGGTGGAATAGCCACCATTTAGAACCAAAGTACATGGACTTGCGTTTCCAATGTAATCAATTAGTATTGGATTAAAATCAATTTAGAGAACAAAGCAGATAACAAGAAGACTGTCATTTATAATATCTATGCACCTAATCACTTCAGAGACAAAGATCAATGCTGGACCTCTCTCAAAATAGATATAGAGGATGAAGATAACAGTAATATTATTCTCAGTGGAGATCTCAATCTCATACTCCACTCCAATGAAAAGAGAGGAGGCATTTTTACCCATGATCCCTATAGAACAAAGCTGGAAATCATTATGCAGGGACATGATTTAGTTGATGTTGTGCCAAAAAATCGCAGATTCACTTGGAACAACTACTGGTTGGGCAAGGATAATATAATGGATCGGCTAGACAGGATCTTGATAAATGTCTCTCTTCTATCACCTTTCTCCCTGCTTACGCTGTTGTCCTCCCCTACTTGGCGTCCGATCACTATCCTACAAGTCTTTTCCTTGAGGTGCACTGCCCATTGGGGCCAATCCCATTTAAATATAGTTCTCTTTGGAGTAGCAATCTGATGGTAGACTAGATTGTCAACATCACATGGCACCAGCATATAGAAGGATCACCGGGACACATTTGGGAAAGCAAGCTGAAGAGGACCAAATGTGCCCTGAAGGAATGGGCAAAGTGTTACTACAAAGAACCGGAGAAATCCAAAAAAAAAAATTAAAAACAAGTTAGAAAGGGTCCATAGAAAAATAGAAGAACATGGGCTCTCCCAGGAATACAAAGCACAAGAGGGTGATCTCTACTTCCAGCTCTTTCGAGCCAATAGAGAAGAAGAACAAAAATGGAGAATAAAATTGAGACAGCTTTGGCTGCAAGGAGGGGATAAAAACTCTACCTTCTTCCACAAGCAGGCCACAATCAGAAAAATCAGGAACAATGTTACCACCATCATCGATGAGAACGGTCAACTCCAAACTACTCAAGATGCCATTAAGCAGACTACTTCGGATTATTACAATGTTCTTTTGGCTGAGACGAAAGCAGCAGAAGACTACTCAGATATTCTTCAGCACTTGCCCACGGGTATCAGTGAGGAAATCAATGCAAAATTAACAAAATAAATTGATGAAGATGAAATCCAAAGTGTCATATGGTCGCTCCAGCCAGACAAAGCCCCCGGACCAGATGGTTTCCCCATTTGTTTCTATAGAACTTACTTGGGAACCATAAAAAAAGACCTAGTCAAAATGATAAGATGGGCACAATGCAAATGAAAAATTGGAGGATACACTAATGCCACCCACCTTGCCCTTATTCCCAAAGAGAATCGACCGTCATCCTTCTCTCACTTCCAACCCATCTCTCTGTGCAACTCTTCTTATAAAATCCTTACCAAAATCCTTGCCTTGCGCCTCAAACCTCTCCTCCCCTCTCTCATTTCTAAAAATCAAGGAGGTTTCTTGGCCAACAGACAAATCTTTGATTCCATCCTCCTTATCCAAGAGGCCATCCACTCCAGTCAAGATAGAAATGAAAAAGGCTTCATTCTAAAATTGGACTTAGCCAATGCCTTTGAACGAGTCAGACACTCCTTCCTTTTTGCTATTTTGGAAAAATTGGGATTTGCCGCATCCTTCATTGAGCTTGTCAAATCCTGCATTACTGGGCCCTGGATCTCCCCTCTCATTAATGGTAGACCAGGACCTTCCTTCCAGTCGACCCGAGGTCTAAGACAAGGCTGTCCACTCTCTCCCTACTTGTTCATCTTGATGGTTGAATCATTTAGCAGGGCCCTAGATTGCAATTGCCGCATGGGACTCATTACTAGGATCAAATTTGGAAATGGAGTCAACAACATAAACCGTTCTCAATTTTCCGATGACACTCTTTTAATGGGAGGAGCCTCCAACATAATAGCTCGTCATTTTAAAACTCTATTAGAAAAATACATGAATTACTCCGGAGGTATGGTCAATTATCTCAAGAGCTGCATTTATGGCTGAAATACTACTGCCCAAACTCTGCATAGCATAGCTAGCACGTTTGGAGTTCCTTACAAGTTGGATTGGGGGCACTTTTCTTACCTAGGTATGCCAATGAGTGCTGGTAATCTGAAAGCTTATGTCTGGGACACTATTATTGAAAAAATGAAAAGGAGCAACAATGGGGCGCCTCTTGGCTTAACCCAATAGGACACCTAATCCTCCTTAAATCTGGTCTCTCCTCCTTACCCTTATACCTCTTTTCGCTCCTGCATGCCCCAGCTAGTTTCCATCACAAAGTCGAAGCCATCCTCCGACATTTTCTATGGCAAGGGGGGAAAAATGATAAGAATAAATATAATCTTATAAATTGGAAATAGGTCATTCAATCTCAAGAACAAGGAAGGCTAGGAATTAGATCACCAAGACTGTTAAACTTGGCTTTTGGTGGCAATATTATTTGGAGACTCATCAATGGCAAACCTGCTTGGTGGAAAACAATGCTAGAAATCAAATATCTCAACTCAACAAGGCAACAAATTTTGGACCATGAGATTCCTCACAGAACCTGCTCAAAAATCTGGGGGCTGTGCAAGAGGAAATTCCCCTCCTAGTTCCAAATATCTCCAAGATTCCCAATGGTGGCAGCCAGATTAGAATCAGAGCTAACAAGATAATGGGACATCAACCCATTAGTAGTAGACTGGGCACTTAGCATATTTTATTCTTTATTAATAACATGGGGATTCATACCTTGGATCAGATATCTCAGTGGGATGCCCATTCTCAATCTTGGAAAGGATGGATCTTCCCACACATTCCCATTGAAATGGAAGAAAGCTTCAACAATATTCAAGCCCATCTTCATGGCATTGCTCCCACCAAACGCGACAGTGATGATGGCTTTCGTTGGGATCCCACAGGTACCAGCTATACAATCAAAGCCGCTTATCAAAAGATCTACAACAATGTTTTCTCCATACCCATTTGGGCGCAGTGAAAACTAGTATGGAAAGTAGAGACTCTCCCAAAAATAAAATTCTTTATTTGGCTCCTGCTAAAAGGGAAAGTCCTCACATCTGAGAATCTTAAAAAACATGGGATAATTGGGCCATCTCGCTGCCCAAATTGTCAAGTAGATGAAGAAACTAGTCAACACCTTTTCATAGATTTCCCCTTTGCCATTTCTTGTTGGAAAGAAGCTTATCGACACGACAACCTCCCTTGGGCTCCAAACACCAGTGTTGATGAACTCTTGCAAACCCGGAAAAGAAATTGTCCATGGCAGCAAAAGAAAAACAATTTAGCCCACAGAGTATGGACTGCCTTACCATACGCTCTCTTGTGGAACATATGGCTAGCACGCAATCGCATGATATTTAAGGACACATAAACTAGCATTAGAAGGTTATATAATAAGACCTGGAGCCTCACCTTGGAAGCAATGTCCACCAAAAACCAAGGGAAGCTTGCTACAGCTAATCTCTATGTTGAGGAAAGGAGCTACATTGGATATTTGCTGGAAAGAAGCAACATTGGTAACAACAGGGTTAGTGCCAATAGTAGTAAAAACACCAGGTATAGCTAGAATATTAGAATGAAAGAAGAGGAATTCTCTCTTTGGCTCAGAAATTGCAACACACATTATCTATTTTTTGATGGTGCCTCCAAGTCTAACCCAGGAATGGCTAGGGCTGGAGGAATCATCTGTAATGCTAATGGTGATATCGTACATTCTTACGAGTGGGGTATGGGCAATCTATCCAATAACAGGGCTGAAGCACTCGCTCTCTATCAAGGCCTTCTTCAGCTTCAAAGACTTGGCATACACACAGCTATGATCATAGGAGATTCGGCAATCATCATTAGTTTAATGATATACAACAGGAATGCCTCCAACGTGATCCTATATCAAACTATCAGTCGATGTCGAATCCTTTCCAAACAGATGAAAGAGACCCAGTTCTACCATGTTCTCTGCTCTCTCAATAAGGAGGTGGATTCACGTGCTAGCAGTGCCTGCTTTCATCCCACTGGATTTCTGAGATGCAACGCCTCCGAATCTTATTGCTACCTGCCATGATCAGAAACAAATCCGATCATAGATTTACTGCAGAGGTGTACAACGCCTTCATATCTCTCTTTTCAGGTAATTGTCCCAATTTACTGACTGTATTATCCATCATATCCTCTAATACCTCCGCCGAATCCTCTGCAGAGGATTCCCCTACCTTTGTATCTTTGTTTTTATTTCTCTCTCTCAGATGTCGACCCTCCTCACATGTGCTCCTGCCATCTTCTCATTCTTCCCGTGACCTCTGCCTCATTCTTTCACATGTGACTGCGCCTCATTTTGTGTCATTCTTCCCGAGCTCCTGCCATCTTCTCATTCTTCCACATGTGACTGCGCCTCCCTTCATTCCCAGTTCCATGACCATCCTTTTCTATTTATACAGGGCTCCCCTCTCTCTGTTTCATCCCTCTCACCTCTCATATTCACATTTCCCCCTTCTTTCACTCCGATTTCCCAGCTCTGTGTTATACAAAGCCGCTTCCTTTCTCCCCAATCTGGATCCCTTCTCTCTGGAGCTGCGATCTTGCAGGCCCGCTCTACAATCTGAAATTTCTTTACACAATCAAATCATGTCTAGAAGTGAAGACTGCTTCCATTGCGCCAACCTCTAAGCGAAGCTGAAGCAAATTCGCGCACATCAGAAGCTTTTGGAAGACAATATTGACACTCACGATCAATTTACTAAGGGAAAGCATGAGGCCGACCTCGATCTCTTCCTTCATCGAGTTTCTTTGTTGCAGAGCCAGTTCAATGAACTCTCAAACACTTTTGAGCATATCAAAGAATCTGTTGATATCCTGAAGTACATCCTGGAAAAAAATAATGCACCAAGTACCAGCTCAGCAAATGCAAGAACTATGGATGCAGAAGGCAAGCCTGAAGAATCCACTGCACGCCAAATCCACCACATAAACATTGATTAAGCATGAAGTGCAAATGTTGTTTTTTACTACTTCAGTTTGTTCGAATTTATACATGTTTAGTTTTCCATCTTGAAAAAAACGATGGAAGCAGAAGGGATTTTGTTATTAATGTAGTTTCCCCCTGCTCTACTTCTCATCTTCTTTGCCATGTAACAATGGAGCTCAACTTCTCCCACTTTTTTTAATATAAATAGCATCTGACTTTGTAAAAAAAAAACAATAGATATATAAAATAGAAAAATAAACTATAAATTTATTTTAATTCAATTTTTTAACCATTTAAAACATATTCCTTAATTAATACATCATAAGGGAGGTAATGTAAGGAATCTAAAAAGAAGCCACGAAAATAAACATGTAAAGTAAGACTTTACGAGTAATTAACATCAACAATTAAATCTATTACTTTATCAAAAACCATTAAACAAAATATTTAATTAGAAAATTTTATCATGTATAATATGCATTGCATTTAGAGAAATGATATAACTTATAAAATAATAATAATAAATTATAATAAAATAAAAATTTAACTTTATAATTTAATTTAGGAAAATAAAACATTGAAAAATAATAATAATAAATATATAAATGAGAAAAATAAACTAATACAACTTTATTTTATATCATAAATATTCATAATTTTTAAATATATATATATATATATATATATATATATATATATATATTTTCTATTTTCTATTTTCTTTTCTACACTAACACATTTACACCAATGAACTATCAAAAAAATAAAATAAAAAAAATTACCTCCAAGTTTAAGGAGAAGCTATGGGAGGATCAAGAGCTGGAGGGTAAAAGGAAGCTAAGATACTATAAGGAAGTGATCAACTCCACCCTTGATAATCAGAATTATCTCTCTGTGTTGTCCAACAATAAGAAAAAAATGAGCATTGTTAAGATAAGAACTAATTCGCATGAGCTTCGGAGTGAGACCGGGTGGTGGTCTATTCCCAAGATCCCTTGGAACGATAAGATTTGTTAGATTTGTGATTCTAAGCAGGTGGAAGATGAAAAAAATTTCCTTTTAAATTGTCCGACTCTTACTCACATTCGCTCTCAATTCCCTACCATTTCCCTACCATCTGCCATATTTCCAATCTTCTTTACCTATTAAACCAACCCACCTATAGTGATCTCGGAGCACTTATTTCCCTTCTCTTTGACCATAGAAACAAGATTTTGAAGAATCAAACTTAGATTGTTTCTCCTCTCTTAAGGTCCGATAGACCGCATTGATCTTAACGAACTGTAACCACCATCATCATCATCATTCACCATTAATTTAAAATTTTATTAACATTAATTAGTTCCTATTTAATTCTTTTTTAAAATTAATTTAATAAACAATTAATTTCAATCTAAAAATAAATTTTATTTTTAAATTTAAAATTACTATAATATTTTTCAAATAAAATATTTAATGATGCAGGGATTCTGGGTTAAATCAGATCCCCGCATATAAAACAGTGAATCCTTCCTCCATTTCATAAACACTCAAATAGTCGCATAAAAATGCCATTAACTTCAACATCAAATATACAAATAAAAAAAGAGCTATGCAAATAAAATGCAGATATATAATAACAGAAGAAATCCTCGGCCGAATATTACAATGGAGAGCTTCTCTCAGCTCTTGGCCCTTTACAAAAGCGCTCAAACTATTTCACACTCTCTCTTAATTCCTCACTTCTCACCTCTTTTCCTTATTTTCTTCTTTACACAACTCTCCTATTTATACACAAATGTGGATTTACTCCATTCCAAAAATCTCTCCACATAAATCTCAACTAAATCTAAATTAGATTCATTCTAGGTGTGGACTCAACAAAGTCCCGTACATAGAATTCCTACTCCCTAAATTTTCTACCTAATTCTATTTCACTCATATCCTTTTAATTATTAAAAGAATATATACAAAAATCCTCACCTTGTCTCTTAATTTATTAAAACAAACAATTTAATTAATAAAATAATTAAAATGTCTCACCCCTCTTATTACATAATTAAATAATGAAAATTGAGCTTGATGCTCCTGCATCAGACTCCCAAGGTTGAAATTAACCATGATTGCCTGATCATGTGTTTCAGATCTTTGTCTTCCTGGATCCCATATCTTGTGTTGCAATTCTCCATTTGTTGTTGCTTTTGTTTGTTGTTTTTCTCTAGGTCTCCACACTTTATGTTGCATTGCCCCACAGGCTATGCTTTCACAGTCTTCTGTTGTCTTCCTCTTGCCGCTTCTTCTTTGTTTTACTGCCATTGTTTGCTTTTGGGATACTTTCATCATTATCCTCCTTATTAGTCTAATATCTTTGTCCATGCTTTCACAATCTTCTGTTGTCTTCCTCTTGCCGCTTCTTCTTTGTTTTACTGCCATTGTTTGCTTTTGGGATACTTTCATCATTATCCTCCTTATTAGTCTAATATCTCTGTCCAATAGATCTTCTCCAACATCTGCAATAAAACCTGTACTCACAAAACAATTATTAAAATAAAAAACATAAGGCCTCTGTGCCTCTTTCTCCTCTGGCAACATTTCAGTATGCTGCTCAGAAATTTCTTCTTCCATCAACACACTAGTATGCTGATTTAAATCCTCAATGAGACTATTAGTTAGTCCCTCCTCCATATCATCTATTTCAAGAATGTCTCCTTGTTCTTTGTCTTTCAGCACTCACCCTGAGTATAGATCCTCTGCTTTTCCAACTTTTGTCTTTGAAGATCTAGCTTTCTATATAACTAAACAATCTCAATTGGAGTATAACTTGGAAATTTTACACAACTTTCCATACCTTCATTTGCTGTTGACCAATCATCAGATGGCCCTTCTTCCTCTGCTTCAATATTCCGCTGAATATTTCCATGAGACCCCTCTGTCTTCATTTCTTTCTGAGATCTTACTATCTCAGCATCATTCTGAACAAGTTCCATATTCAACTTCTCCTCCTTAACAAACTTCATAGTTTGTTCAACACCCTGTGATGTACCTGCAATCACACACAAATCATTAGTCTTAAAAACATAAGACCTTGTGGTATCACTTGATGCTTCAGTCATAATCTCCCTTTGTTGCTCTGAATACTTCGTTTGATTCAGTTCCTCTGTAAATTTTTCTTCTGTCTCATCATTACTTTCAAAAAGTAATGGACCAATTTCTAGCTCACATATCAAATCTTCCTTTAAACTGAGTAACTCTTCCTTCAACTGAACATTCACTCTATGTTCCCACTTCACTTGCAATCTCTGCCATGTGACTTTCGTCTTCATACTCCATCCACATCTCTGGTCTACTTTACTTCTCCGCAACATTTCCATCAACAACTCAAGACGGAAATTTATCTCAGCTCTCTCTCTGTCAATATGCTCTTGACTCATTCTCATGCCATTTGACTTGGCATCTTCTTCCTCATTTCTTCTACTGTGGTCTTCTTCAGAACCTCTGCAATGACCTTCAGTAGTCATCTTTGTCTCTATCGTCATGAGTTCCTCACTCATTCATCATGAGCTGTACTAAAGCCTCTGCAACAGTAGTCTTCCCTGTTGCCACTCACCTCACCAATCCTCTCTCTAGACTTGGTATTTTGGCAAACATTGGTTCTCTATTCTCTAGAACCTCTTGAGCATCCTCTCTTCTCCCTCTAGGCTTCAACTCAGCTGCAATTTTTAAGAGCACAGCTGTCCTTTTTATCCAATCTCTGTTGGAATTCTTTAGGGTTCTGCTCCACACTTTTCTTTCATTCAGAAACTATTACTAGTCTCTTTCATCAGCACTGTTAAAAATATGATCTTTGTTTGCTGAGATTTCCTTCAACTGTCTGCAATCTGTATTCTGCAAATATCATCTTCAAAACCAGAGTTAAAATAAAACATATCAGCTCACCTTCAAGATCTGTGAGTGATCTTGTTCCATCTCTCACCTGCACTGTATCTCTGTCCGATCTCCTTTTAATTTCTTCATCAAACATACATTCTCTGCAATTCTAAAAAAAATGTAGGAAATAATGTAGGAAAATCCAAAACAACACAATTCCTACCTTCGAAGTACTATAGTAAAATGTGCAATTTTACCAAGGCCCAGACTTTTCTTCCTGATGAAATTAGTTTGCCTCTTGTCGGTCTAAATATGCGAGATTGCTACTATGTCAATCAACATAGAATGCCACTTATTTTCCAACACAAATTATATAAGTGTCATAAAACAACATACAATTTATTCAACCCAAATGGTCTTTTAATATTCCGCTCTAAATGTATCATAAATAAATGAATACCCATTAAGTTTATTGAATGACATAAACTTAAATCGAATGCCATATGGGCTGCGCCCATACCTCATACCTTGTCATCATTACATACCATTGTATAAATCGTGTTGTAGTTATTTCAAGACTTCAACGTTAACATTTGCAACTTCAAAACTGTGAACCACAATACCACAATCAGTCCTTCAACAATTGACGTTCGATGCCATATGCGGCATTTCCAGACTTTAACAATCGGTGTTTGATGCTATATATGCATCACGACTTTAATAATGGTTCTTTGATGATGTATGTGATATTTCCAGCCTCCTAACCCTCGAACTCAATGTGGAAATGGAAATCTCGGCTCCGATGTATGATATCACAGGTGCTTTAACGCTCTACACGGTATCATCTCGAGTTTCAACGTGACCTCTATCAATGCATTCAACGTAATCGTTGAATTTCTTTCCTCTACTAACAAATTGGTCGTGCCTCCGTTGGCTGCAAATGAGGCTCAACCAAATGTGCCACCATTCAACTCAACGCCGACTCCAATGTATTTCTCAGAATACGCAGAGTCAAACTCTGTTGCTGGTCCACTGTTGTGCATTAGTATTAATTTCACAATCGGATTATCAGATCACCCAAACTTCTGTTAGACTACCTCCAAAGATCCTTCACGAATCCGATTGCTGGCTTGCGCATTCACAGTCTTCACTTCTTGCGTTGACTCCACTCATACGCTCACAATCTCTGCAAACATGAATCGTTGGCTCATACCACAGTGCCATCGAATTTCACAGGTTTCTCTTGTTGTGGAGTCACAGCCTTTCAAAAGAGTGCAGAATCCAGTTGTCTGCTGAATGCGCTCTCTATAATTGTAACTACACAACCTTTACCATTGTGCGAGAACGCCATTTGTCTCCTTCACTGCTAACGTAGAGAGGAATCTCTGGCATTGGCTATGGTGCCTTCTATGATGTGAATTCTTCCTGCATTCACAGTTGCACACACAGTATATGTATATACAAACTTGCAGATTCAAAACAGGCATCTTACAAGCTCTGATACCAAATGATATAGGGATTCTGGGTTAAATCAGATCCCCGCATATAAAACAGTGAATCCTTCCTCCATTTCATAAACACTCAAACAGTCGGATAAAAATGCCATTAACTTCAATGTCAAATATACAAATCAAAAGAGAGCTTATACAAATAAAATGCAGATATATAATAACAGAAGAAATCCTCGGCCAAATATTACAATGGAGAGCTTCTCTCAGCTCTTGACCCTTTACAAAAGCGCTCAAACAATTTCACACTCTCTCTTAATTCCTCACTTCTCACCTCTCTTCCTTGTTTTCTTCTTTACACAACTCCCCTATTTATACACAAATATGGATTTACTCCATTCCAAAAATCTCTTCACATAAATTTCAACTAAATCTAAATTAGATTCATTCTAGGTGTGGACTCAACAAAGTCCCGTACATAGAATTCCTACTCCCTAAATTTGCTACCTAATTCTATTTCACTCATATCCTTTTAATTATTAAAAGAAAATATACAAAAATCTTCACATTTTCTCTTAATTTATTAAAATAAACAATTTAATTAATAAAATAATTAAAATGTCTCACCCCTCTTATTACATAATTAAATAATGAAAATTGAGCTTGATACTCCTGCATCATTTAATCATTTAATTTCTCATTTTTATATTTTTATATTTTTATATAAATTTTTAAAATTAATCTTTTTTATAAATAAAAACAAATTATTTCTTTATTTTCAAAAAAATATAGTTTTAATAAATTTCACTTTATTATTTTTAAGTAAAATACTTTATAATTATTTTATTATTTTTAAATAAAATATTTTATAATTAATTTGTAGTTTGAATAATTTAATTTTTAATATAAATTTTTAAAATTAATTATATTTTTATAAATTATTGAACACCTAATTTTTAAAATTAAAAATTCTATATAAATATTGTAAATAATAAAATAAGAAAAGTTGAAAGGCCAAAAGACAATGAGAAATAAAATCCAATAGTCTCTCCTTATATAATATATCCTATCTTAATGAAAAATGCAACAAATTTATTCGGAGTACTCCTCGCGTGAGCCAGCCTCCATTTTAGCACTCTGCGGAATGCATGCACCGTGAAGTTGTATTGAATGCCTCTGTATTCACATTCTTGTTCATCAATGAAATTCTGCGTTGAGTTTTTTTAACAATTGTGGGATTGAACGTACGCGGATTCGAACCTGAGCCCAAGTCTGGTGCGTGGCGAATGTTGCGTTCACTGATCCCTCATCTACATTTAACTGGTATGCTACTATGCTACATTCATACCCTTTGTTTTTTTTTAATGGTCGTCTGTTTTATGTGTCCAATGTGATTGGCAGACTGCGGTGTTGATTGTTGGTTTGGCACATATTCGATGACATGGTATTATGACATAAGTGCATGCGTTGATTTATGGAGTGGTATATTAAGAGCAGTTAACCATGGAAAAATAATAATAATAATAATAATAATAATAATTTGATTTGTGTTATATATGTAATGTGTAGCATTTATGGCCGAGTTCTTTTATTTAATGGTTATATGGTATGGAAGGTGGTGGTTATAAGTTGGAGGTTATTTTTTTTAGTTGGAGGCTATTTTTTTAAGATATTGTTAATCATTTTTATATAGTTCTCATTATGATGAAGGTACATTTCAGTCAAGTTTTTTATGGCATATTATATTTGGACAATTGAATTATGACAACTCTTTTGAAAAATGGTGTTAATGATTTGCTACAGTTCTTAGGAAACTTAAGCAATGTGATGTTTGTATCTTAAGAAAGCACATCAAACAATATTTTTATGATTCTCGTTCCAGAGTACATAGAAAACTTGAACTCATTCATTGTAGGTTTTAATCCTATACAGAAATTATTTACAAATGAATACTTAAAAACATAAAATAAACAATAGCGAGAGCATAAAACATAAAACAAATATACATAAAGATTTTCCCCTGGATCCAAAACTGGGACTACCAGCTTGATTTTTCATTATATTCCTTTTAGTGTTAGAACACATATATATACATGTTAAAGCATTCATAAACCCCAATCCATTAACCCTGGATTAGAAAATAATTGTAGTTCCCTTGACAGGATCTACAAAATACCATGAGTAGAAAACCATCATGCTCAAAACCATGTGCAAACCCATGCACAAAACCATAGGTGGGTCTGCCCACCTAATATAGGGTCCAATTTTTTTTTCCCAGGGTGCTGCCCAAGGTAGCCCCCCTGCAAACCCCCCCACAAGGGCGGCTCCCGCCCCATCTGTGACCCACCTGCTGTGCCCAGTGCTACCGCCCCCCTCTTATCCCCTGCTTCTCACCTACTTCTAATCGTGGAAATAATATAACACACACCCAACATTCTCCCACTTGTTGTTTTCTTTCCACAAGGGGCCACAAGATAGCTTAGTCATTGGTCCAACCCTGCAATGTCCAATGTTTCTCTACACCAAGAGAACTTATATGCGCTCACATACTTCGTCAATGCATCTGCAACATTCTTCAAAGTGTCCACCTTTACCAGCAACACCTTTTTATCTTCAACCATATATCTCACAAAGAAATACTAAACATCAATGTGCTTTGTCTTCAAATGATAAGCAGGGTTCTTAGCCAAAAACAATTAACTTTGGCTATCACATTCTATCTTTATATCTCATTGCACCAAACCCATACTTGAACACAATCTCTGCAACCAAACTGCTTACTTACTTGCATGAGTGGTTTCCATGTATTATGCCTCTGTAGTTGAAAGAGCCATTACAAAATATCTTTTACCCACCCAATTGACTGCACCTCCAAATAGGCTAAACACATACCCACTTGTAGATCTTATTTGATCCAGATCTCCAACCCAGTCTGCATCAACAAAGCCATATATGTCCAAAACTTTGTCCAATCCTGGTCTTCCTTGGTAGCATAGACCATAATCACTAGTGCCACGCAAATATCTGAAAACCCATTTTAATGTTGTCCAATGCTCATTCCTTAGTTTTCACATAAACCTGCTCAATACTCCCACTGCATGTGCAATTTCGAGTCTAGTATAGACCATTGCATACATCAGGCTACCGACTGTACTTGCATATGGAACACGGGAAATGTCATCTTCTTCTTCTTGTCTTGGGACACTGTTCAGCAGATAACTTTACACCTACAAGAATAGGAACCTTCATTGTTTTACTATCTTGCATATTGAACCTCTGCAATATTATCTTGACATACTTCCTCGGGTTTAACCAGAGCTTCCTCTTTGCCCAATCTCATTTGATTTCCATGCCCAAAATATAGTTTGCAGCACCAAGATCCTTCATGTCACATTTGGAGAACAATTGGGTCTTCAAATCATGGATAATTTCTTTGTCATTTCCAACCAGCAACATATCATCCACATACATGAACAAATAAATAACACGGCCACCAATTAATTTAAAATACACACAATGATCATCTTTTCTTCGGGTGAAGCCGAGTCTCTGTATATAGGTATAAATTTCTGATACCACACTAGCACATTTGCCCCAAATTCCGACGGCCGAAATGTCACTCTTGCGACACATAAGTGTCCCAAGAGTGATGTTTTGAGGTGCAGAAAAATGTGGTTTCTCCTAGAGTCGGACTTCCGACACTTGCCTTTTTCGTCGATAGAGCGACAGTATTTCCGATGTTTTTTGGGGTCGTCGCAATTCCGACGTTTCATGATGCATCGCTATTCCAACGTTGCACAATGCGACGCTATTCCGACGTTGCACGATGCATCACTATTCTGACGTTGAACGATGCGTCGCTATTCCAACGAAATGAAAATATTAAAAAAAAAAAACAAAACGTCGTAATACCGACGGACATAATTATTTTGGGTCGTTGCAATGCTCGACGTTTATGGCGTAGCTCTTTCGACGAAAGGAAAATATTTTTAAGAAAATGTAATGTTGTAATTTATTTTGGTTCATCGCAATGCCGGCGTTTATGGCGTCGCTCTTCCGACGAAAGGAATTTTTTTTTAAGAAAACATAATGTCGTAATACCGACGGCCATAAATTGTTTTTTAAAACCTAATGTCGTATAATACCAACAGAAGAAATCGTTAGACTACCGACGGAAACAAGTTTTTTGTTTTTCAAATTTAACGTCGTAATACCGACGTAAATAAACGTCGGTATTCCGATGAAAAAAGAAAAGAAAAGATATGTTGATATTACTGATTCAGACATGAAGATATGAAGATATGTCGTTCATAATCTATAAGATATGAAGAAGATTCAGACTACTATTGCTATAACCTTCAAATGAAACCACATATACCAAAACATACTTTATCATAAAATATACATTTTCAACTAAACCTTTAAAATTCAGAAATGAAAGAACTTGGTCATCAAAACTGTCATGAGCCTGGCAGTTCATATGTTGTTTACAAATGCACGGTCTTCCTTGCATTGCATATTTACATATGATATCATTGGTCTTCAGACTAATACTGCTATACTCTTCAAATGAAACCACATATACCACAACATACTTTATCATAAAATAGACATTTTCAACTAAACCTTTAAAATTCAGAAATGAAAGAACTTAGTCATCAAGACTGTCATGAGCCTGAGCAGTTCATATGTTGTGTACAAATGCATGGTCTTCCTTGCATTGCATATTTACATATGATATCACTATTTTTTTATGAAAATTTCAATATACACATTAACAATAACAATTTCAATACACAAAGTAATAATAACAAAGATGGACTTCTACATCATGGACAATTCATGATATGGATGGCATATTCAATGTTGAATTGCTGTTTTTCTACAAGCACCTTGATTTCAAAACCCACTCGTAATCTAATATATGAATGAAATTATCTTATAAATATTAGGTGCTAGGATTTCTTATAATAAATGAATGCAATGATGCTAAGATCTCTCCTAATGCATGAATGAAATGAATTTAGAAATAGGTGTTAAAATCTTCTCTAGCTTTAACAATCACTATAAAGTATCTACAAGGTTTGTGGAGACTGGCATCATTTTTCCTTCTACGAATGACTTGATGAGTGCGAAGACCTTTTCAGGTTCATGCAATGGAACCTCATGGCCTACTCCTCTGATTGTTACAAATGTCAACGCTTCGTATGCTTGAGTCCATCCTCCCACCTGAGCATCACAGACAACTATCAACATTCATACTAATACGAACAAAGCTTCTGCTGAAACAAATCTACTATTGAAATTCGAGAGTTATCTCTACCATCATTGCACACTGCCAATTTCTATTCCTCATTCCTATTAGAAATAGAACAATGGTGAGCATCATAACAAATGCATTTCCCTACAGGCAACCATTGCATTTTCATGCTTTTAGAGATAAGAGAAAGATGACTCACGTGCCCATTGTCATACCAAGGATGCCAATGAGTAAGTGTGCGAAGCTTAAGAGCATTTATAGAATTCCTGTAACATTCCTGGTCGATGTTACAGGAATCACTGCATCTGTATCTCCACTACAAACCAATAAACAACAAGATCATCTTTTCTACATCAGACTTATGATAGAAGACAAAAGAAAAATACCAACAAGAATTTTCCTGTGCCATGTTCTGATTAAAGAAATGACATGCCTAATGAGTTGTGACCTGAACATCCAAATGCATAGTCCAGCCTTTATGAGCTCTCGGTAGATTGACAGCACAGATCTAGGAGATTCTTCCCAATTTTCACCAACTGCATCACTATATATAGGAAAGCAAACAGAACAGATTGGTGAATGGATGCCATTTTATAGATAATAGAAAAGCAGCAGCACAAAATCAAAAATACATTACCATTTCAATAATAAGACTACAAACCTGCAAGTCGTCCACTCATAAGGAATTCCTGTGACATTAGCGTGAAGAGCCTTTTGTACCTCAAGTAGATTGAAGTAAATTTTGGAATATTTTTCAGTGTAGGGATCATATCTCCCAAACAGATGCCTCCATGACTGCCAAGAAAGAATGACTCTGTGAGAGCGAGGAAATAATCTTATAGTAGCTCTGAGACATTTTTCCAGGAAGAGGTAAGGGTTAAATTACCATAGATTCATCTTAACCTGGATCTATTAAGAAAAAGATAAAAGCACATTGACTGTTACAAAGATCCAAGTTTAAAATGGATTTTTCTTATTTATTTTCTTTTAATTTGTTATTTTTAAGTTGTGATTTTAGATTTCTTTTTAACATTAGAAATGGGATGGAAAATTTTTCCATTTTATTTTATGAGTGTTACTCCACCCACATACACAAACACAGATCTCTTTCTCCTTGAATTGTAAAATCACCTAACATCCTTCAGTGCAATTACCAGCCATTTTTATTCACCATGCAACAAATTGTGGACCTTAATGCCCTGCCAAAATGTTCTCAATTTGAAGAACCAGGGCCTCAATCAACCATCCCACTCTAAATTTTGATGTGTTAAAATGGGAAAAAAACTACCAAATAGAAAAAAATACAGTATCAGAATTTAAGCATGTCTTGATACTGATTTGCTAGAATATACAATGTTTGTATCTAATATACTTACTTTCCCTTTTTTTTTTTTTTTAAATTTTCCATATGTTCTAGTATTGTTCAAGAAAGGAGGAGTGTAGATGATGTATGGATCGATTTCCCCCATTTCCACATCGGCATACTCTAATGCCTTTTCACAAATAGCTGATGGGTGCACAAGAGAGGAAAAGTCACAGAAAACTTTGAGCATTCAGAAGGTGTTGTCGGATATGAGAACATGAGACCACATAAATTCAAAAATCCCAACACGATCATGGAAATCATCTGTAACTCCATTTCCCACCTGCAAGAACCATGTTATTCCCCATTTAATAACAATTTAAGAATATAATTTTCCTACTGCCTCTTATATCATACTATCATTTTATTTTGATGATACCATGCACATTCTATTCGAGATAACTGCACAGGATCTTACCATATATCCCTTCAGATTAATAAGAGGATTTTCAAGGTCCTTGTTGTGTCTGTAGATGACTTGAGCTAACTGAGGAATGTAATGCCTTGGAAGAAAACAATATTAAACAAAAGTATATTCAGGTTAATTTTAGCTCTCTGATATGATATTTATCCACACCTATTTTAGTAATAAAGGAAAATGCCTCTAAACTCTGTACTTAATATCAGGAAAAGATTAACATCCCTAGTGCAATAGTTTCTTTATCAAAAATTCAAAAAATACTAACCAACAAAACTTGCATCATTCAAGGTCAAAATCCTAATTATTTTTAATATAAAGATAGAACTTCAATACTCCATCCATAAGTCACTATCTCAAGGATGAAACTTTGAAACTTTGATGCAAGAGCATACCCTTTGATTTTGGTGACAACGTATAAATGAGTGTTCTGATTTTGGTGATAGCATATAAATGAGTGTTCTTTTTGTGATAAGTAGAAAATATTAAACACTTCATGTTTATCAAGTAGATATTAGTACAGTTAGTTTTTTAAATATTACTGGTTTGTTGTTTCTTCTTAAAACATAATCTTTTCCTCTGTGCACAAGAAAATAGAAATACAACAGAGTTATCTACTCAGTGCTTTGGACCATTTTCCATTAATGGAAAGAGAGAAAAAGAAAGAAACTAATAAGGAGTGCTATTGTGAGTGTCTTTGTGTGCCTCACGTACTTTGTCTTGTTTATATGGTATTGCATCAAGTGGCATCAAAGCTCGTGTCTTGGACTTCAAATAATTTTTTATGGTTTGGAGAGAAAAAATTTGAAGTTATGCAAACAGTTTCTTTATGGTTACAGATGCCACCAAAGAGAAAAAAAGGAAGCAACACAAAAGGTTAATGCTTTGAACATAACGGTTGATTCCATGTATACCAATCACATAAACATAAACATGGGATTTGTACTGGGGTTACTAAGCTCTCAAAGAGTCAATTGTTCTTCTGAGACATTCATTTCATGGCCTGCAACAAACATAGAGTTGTATTTCCTAATGTAAAACTCTTCTTCCAATGCATCAACTCCCCTCTTTGTCTCCACAAAGACTAAGGTCAAAGATTGCTGCAGTGCTTATATACAGTACTTTAGCTATAATTACACTAGCATGTAACAATTATTATGTGCATGGAATTTAAATTTAAAGTAAGTATTGCTTTAGACTAAACTGCTCCCATAGAAAAAAAAAAAAAAATCAAACTTCAATAATTTTAAAATTCAAGCTCTAACTTTCAACAAGGCAGATGTAATCATGTAAGTGAAACTATTTATTACTGTAATTGCTACAATTTTCACCACACTCACCTTTCCATGAGTACCTTCATCTTTCTGAGCATGAATAAGATCCATTAAATGGCTACGTTTATCAGCATCAGGAACAAAATCTACTCTTTGTACAATCAGATCTGTGCTAGAACCAACCCTTCCAATTGCCAGAAATATGTAATTTGAAAGAAAATCCACAGCCAACCTCTGCAGGAAAATAGATTGTGATGTTCAGAAATTCCCAGATGAATCCAGTAATATTTTTTATCACATACGAGGATAAATAAAATAGATGATTCAACCATAGGATTGATGAAGGGGGATCTGACAAAGTGAAAACAGGTTGAGTTGGAATACCAGGGCATACTCTATAATATCTCAATATCTATCACAAAAAATGGTGGATTACCATATGTCAAAATAGTATATAATATATAAGCATGACAAATCAAAACAACAGTTTAATTGATTTCATCAAACCACTGGATAATAATTCTCAACATTACCTGTATCTCCTTTGGAAAAATTAGCACTGAAGAGCATGGTCTACCTTCTGCCTGGTGGAGGCATATCTGTTTCTTGGACAATTTTATGAATTTGGGGTTCAAAACCCATGTCAAGCATGCAATCAACCTCGTCTAAGGCCAAATACTGTATCATAGATAATGACAGCCTGCCCCTTTCAAGGAGTTCCCAAGTTGATAATGATGTGTGAGTGCCAAGGCAACTCCTAAAGTGAGAAAAGAAAACGAAATACAAGTGAAAAATAAAAGTCATGGCTAAGAAATGGTACGTCCTAGAAGGAGAGAGGCAATACTCAACACTAAAAGTAAATAATACAGGAGCGATTGAGAGCACATGAAAGGATGCTCATAGACCTAGAAAGCTTATTGCTGCAAAGTGCCAACAATAAGCTAGTATGCAGGATCTAGAGCTATGAAACAAACTACCAGTCCATCATCTACATATTCTAATAAAAGACACGAACGTAAGTCATCATATGCCTTCCATGAATTAAAAAACGTGAAAGCCTCCTGCCACCAGTTTAATTGATTTCATCAAACCACTGGATAATAATTCTCAACATTACCTGTATCTCCTTCGGAAAAGTAGAACTGAAGAGCATAGTCTGCCTTCTACCTAGTGGAGGCATATCTGTTTCTTGGAAAATTTTACGAATTTGGGGTTCAAAACCCATGCCAAGCATGTGATTAGCCTCGTCTAAGGCCAAATACTGTATCATAGATAATGACAACCTGCCCCTTTCAAGGAGGTCCCAATGATGTGTGTGTGCCAAGGAAACTCCTAAAGTGACAAAAGAAAACGAAATACAAGTGAAAAATAAAAGTCATGGCTAAGAAATGGTACATCCTAGAAGGAGAGAGGCAATACTCAACACTAAAAGTAAAGAATACAGGAGCGATTGAGAGCACATCAAAGGATGCTCATAGACCTAGAAAGCTTAATGCTGCAAAGTGCCAACAATAAGCTAGTATGCAAGATCTAGAGGTATGAAACAAACTACCAGTCCATCATCTACATATTCTAATAAAATACACGAACGTAAGTCATCATATGCCTTCCATGAATTAAAAAACGTGAAAGCCTCCTGCCACCAATTTAATTGATTTCATCAAACCATTGGATAATAATTCTTAACATTACCTGTATCTCCTTCAGAAAAGTAGCACTGAAGAGCATGGTCTGCCTTCTGCCTGGTGGAGGCATATCTGTTTCTTGGACAATTTTATGAATTTGGGGTTCAAAACCCATGTCAAGCATGCGATCAACCTCGTCTAAGGCCAAATACTGTATCATAGATAATGATAACTTGCCCCTTTCAAGGAGGTCCCAAGTTGATAATGATGTGCGAGTGCCAAGGCAACTCCTAAAGTGACAAAAGAAAATGAAATACAAGTGAAAAATAAAATTCATGGCTAAGAAATGGTACATCCTAGAAGGAGAGAGACAATACTCAACACTAAAAGTAAAGAATACAAAAGCGATTAAGAGCACATCAAAGGATGCTCATAGACCTAGAAAGCTTAATGCTGCAAAGTGCCAACAATAAGCTAGTATGCAGGATCTAGAGCTATGAAACAAACTACCAGTCCATCATCTACATATTCTAATAAAATACATGAACGTAAGTCATCATATGCCTTCCATGAATTAAAAAATGTGAAAGCCTCCTGCCATTGATGGCAACATTACAGGTTATTCAGCCAAAGCTAAGCTCCTGGTTTAGAAAGGTAGTTCAGTCTGCACAACTTCTCTAATGATATAAAAATGTTTGATAGATAGTGCATCACTATAGAGGGAGCATCATAAGCTATTATAGATTTTTAATGAATGACTCTTAACATCAGTTAATGTTAATGCATTCCATATCTTATAGCAGGGATCCATGTCTGTAGAAAAATATGAGCATACATTTATGTTGCTTGTGAAATATATGGACTATATCAAAGATGAAAAGTTTAAATTCAGTCACTTTAAGAGTGGTTTTCATGCAGCTATTATATATTAGCTGTGTGTATTAGTTTGTTAGGACTTTGAGGCAAGGACCATAGTGTCTTAGTCCATAGTTCTGTAGGATTAAAAGTAAAAATTTCAATTATTAAGTGCCCCATCCTGTTGATGGAGCTATAGAGGAGGTCAGGTACACTACAAAGTGGTATCAGAGCCTCCAGGTTTAATTCATTGGACCTCTGGGATACTGGTAAATGGTTTGACAAAAAATGTCGAATGAGCATCTAACACACACTGCTTCCCAATTGGTTGTTAAAACACGTGAACTGAATTGGTGTCTGAACCAGCCAGTTGTGGAGAATCATAAACAATGGCGTTGTATTGAAACCCTTTGCTGCTACATATGGTTCCATGCTCTCTAATTATAAAAATGTCTATTTGGAATAACTTACAAGGAGATACTGTTGAATAGTGATTGTAAATAGACTGAAAAAATGTGCATATTTGTGTTATGAACTTAAGAATCCGTGACCAAAGAATAGAAAGAGGATGATCTATTATGTCACCATTTTCAGTCATGGATAGAAGCTTTGATTGAATCCACTTGGCGTTAAATGAGGATATCTCATTAACATGTATGCCTAGTGCGAAAACTTGGTTGATACACACACCCTACTTGAAAAAATGTGTTAAAGGAGAAATGTTACGTAGTGGGTTTTGAATGCACATAGAACATAGCACAGTTCACGTGAGTGTTCTTACTGTGTTTCTTCTTCTCTTGAAGAGAGCTCGGTAGTGGCATTAATCTTGTCTTATCCTGTACACAAAATGGCTTCATATCCTATTAGCTAGTTTTTATCAAAACTTCTCCTTGTGAGTTTTGGATACTTGTAGCTTGAGAAAATAATTTCACTAATAAAACAATGCAAATGAATTGACAGTCTATAGTTGTGATTTTGGAATATAAAAACGTGCTCTCTAAGAAAAAATGTAGTGAACATAAACCATTGTAATAAAACTCGTCTCTCCACAAGGTAACGAGATAGATGGCTTGCAGATGAAGGGAGTTATGCATATGCATGGATATATGCCAAATACTCAACCTACCAAGCGACAAAACTGGCACTGCGAGTAAGTAACAGTTGAGGTGGAGCTAAGTCCCGGGAGCTACTCGCAACAAGAATAAACCCTTTGAGTGGCAGTCTAACCTAGACTTGGCAGGATTTACCATGTGAAGTCCTGCCCAACATCTCAACCGTCGATTGCCAAAGTACCAACGGTGGAGATCTACAAACCATCGCACTACTGAAACATATCTCGTAACGTTGCAATACCAACAGTATTAACCATTATCCATTAGCCATTAGGAGTCTTATAGATACATGAAAAAGCTCTATTATCCTCCTTTATGAGATGATGATGGAGGGAGAAAAGGTAATTCAAGAACTCTCAAAATTTACAACATTGATAAAACTTGGAGATCTGATGGGAATATAATTGTATGGTAAATATCTTCATATACTCTATCTAAATATTGGGCCTTTCATAAAAATTTAAGGGTGGCATTATTGTTAAATGATATTGGTAAATAAATTAGTATTCTAAATTTTTATGGTCCCTAGTTTGACCTAGTGTAGTACTGGGAAATTATTCAATATCTAATATGTTTAAAGTGGCCTCATGGTGCTAGTGGGAGACTTAAGCTCTACATTATGGGACTCAAAAATTTTGGTGCTTGTTTCTCACATGGATTGTCTCTTAGGATATTTTATAAGAAAGCTTCAAGTAGCATGATTGCTAGACGTTGGACCAACAAAACCAATTCCCACCTAGAGAAATGAGAGAGTAGGGGAAGGAAAAACAACTAAGAGGTTTGATAAATTTTGAGTATAAAATGGGTTTTCAGATGAAGCATTCAAGCATGAAAATGGGTAGCCTCAAAAGGGGTATCAAACTATAACTTAGTTGTGCTAGTAGTGTCTCTTTCATAGGAAAAATCACCCAACCTCTTCAAGCTAAATCCTAAATGGTTGAAGGTGGAATATTTTGGCATAGGATGGTGTAATTTATTCCAGCAAGTAGAAGAAACTATTGATTATTTACCTCTAACATTCTCCGTTTCCAAAGAAGTCCAAAAATAAGTTGGAAGCATGACATAGATAAGAAATGCACGGGAATGATGAATAATAGAAGAAGGCTTTAGATCTTGGTATATAAATAAAGAAACGAAGAAGATGAGAGCTCTAATATTCAATATAGTTTGGGGAATAACTCTAAAGAGTCAAGTTCAATTCAATCCAAAAATAAAAAACAATATTCCAATAAAAAACAATGATTATGACTGCATAATACATATCTGAACCAGGAGATGACGTTCATTCGGGCAAAAAAATTGTTTATATTTATTTCTGCCACAAAATCGACCAAATATATCAAATAATCTATGAACCCTCGATCATGAAAGTGAAATTGAACCTTGGAAAACCGTCATGGTGCTAGAAATAACACGCCCTAAACCCTGTATTACGATTTTCTCTGTTAGGAAACCCTTGAAGCAACAAAAACCAAATTTTTAACATACATAAGAGAATAACTCTAAAGAGTCAAGTTCAATTCAATCCAAAAATAAATAAAAAACAATATACCAATAAAAAACAATGATTCTGACTGCATAATACATACCTAAACCAGGAGACGACATTCATTCAGGAAAAAAATTTGTTTATATTTATTTCCGCCACAAAACCCACCAATTATATCAAATAATCTTCGAACCCTCGATCATGGAAAGCAAAATTGAACCTTGGAAAACTGTCGTGGTGCTAGAAATAACGCGCCCTAAACCATGTATTGTGATTTTCTCCGTTAGGAAACCCTTGAAGCAACAAAAACCAAATTTTTAACATACAAAAGGGAATAACTCTAAGGAGTCAAGTTCAATTCAATCCAAAAATAAAAAACAATGATTCCGACTGCATAATACATACCTAAACTAGGATATGACATTCATTCAGGCAAAAAAATTGTTTATATTTATTTCCGCCACAAAACCCACCAAATATATCAAATAATCTCCGAACCCTCGATCATGGAAAAAGAAATTGAACATTGGAAAACTGTCGTGGTACTAGAAATAACACGCCCTAAACCCTGTATTGCGCTTTTCTCCATTAGGAAACCCTTGAAGCAGAAAATACTCGAAAACTCTCGATCATGTAAAGCGAAATTGAACATTGGAAAGTCGTCGTGGTGCTAGAAATAACGCGCTCTAAACTCTGTATTGCGATTTTCTCCTGTAGGAAATCCTTGAAGCAAAAAATACTTGAAAACCCATTCTCTATTAAGAAAATGAACAAGTGAAATTAGCACCGAACAAGCGGAGCGGGAAATTAAGTTCGAATAGGCCGCCAAATTAAATTTCCATGTGTTTTCCCTTAACGTCATAAGACCAACGTTTTGGCTCCTAAACGTCACAAGACCGACACTTTACCTAAACGTCGATATTCCGACAGTAGCGCCCTTATCATCACAAGACTGAAGGTTCGCCCTTAACGTCGCAAGACCAACGGTATCCCTAAACATTGCAAGACTGAAGTATGTCTCCTAAACGTCACAAGACCAACGTATGTTTCCTAAACATCGAGATTCCGATGGTTTGTCCTGAAACGTCGTATTACGACGATTGTCCTCAACTTCATTGTTACGACGATACTCCAAAAACATCGCTATAGCGACACTTGTTGGCGGGATTGAAAAAAATGGTGAAATTTGGGGAAATTTCCGACAATACATCAAAAGTGTCGGAACTAAAGTGTCGGAATTTTGACCATATGTACTAGTGCCACATCCTTGGTGACTGTTTTAACCCATACAAAGACTTTCTTAACCTGCATACCAATTATTTCTTACCCTTCACCGGAAATGCTTTAGGTCGCTTCATGTAAATATCCTCTTCCAGATCCTCGTGAAGAAATGTTTTCTTCATATTCACCTGTTCTACCTCAAAATAAAATGCAGCAACAACAAATAAAAGTAATCTAATAGAAGTAACTTTAGAAACAGGAGAAAAAATATCACCAAAATCAATTCCCGATACTTGGGAATAACCTTTTTCTACCAATAGAGCTTTGTATTTCTCCACCTTACCTTTTGCATTCATCTTCTTCTTAAACACCCATTTTCTCCCAATGGGCTTCCTTCCAGCCAAAAAATCCACCAGATCCTATGCCTCATTTCCGTGCAAGGATGAAATTTCATCAACCATGGCCTCCTTCCATATTTTTCCATCCTCTGGGATCATCATCAGTGATAGTTAAAGCAAAAATTGAATAGAAAGCGGATGGAATAAAACTTTTTGGCTGCCTTCTTTCTCGAACTGATTTTCTCACAGCTGTATTTTGTGGCTCTTCCTCTTCTGAATATTATTCTATTGTAGAGTTTAATTCTTCCTCCTTTAGCCCAAATTCTATATTCTCAAGTTCCTTTTGTATGAATTCATGTTTAAAACCATATTTCACCTCTCTAAACACCACATCTCGGTTGTACACAACCTTCCTTGTTTCTGGGTTCCAAAGCTTGTAACCTTTTAAACCATCCTTATACCCAATAAAGATGCACCTTTCAGATCTATTATCCAACTTGGTCATTTTCTCCTTTGGAACATGTACATATGAATCACATCCAAATACCCACAGATGTGAAAGAGAGGGTTTCTTACCAATCCATACCAAATGTGGAATCTTATCCTCCAACGTTGATGACGGTGATATGTTAACCATGTAACATGTAGTCTCCACTGCCTCTACACAAAATTCTTATCCTAACATGGTACCACTAAGCATGCTTCTTGCCTTTTCCATCAGTGTTATGTTCATTCTTTCTATAACTCCATTTTTTTGAGGTTTGTATGGATTAGTCTTATGTCGTGCTATATCACACTTCTTACATTTTTCTTCAAATTCCTTCTTGCAAAGCTCTCCACCATTATCTGTCCTCAACACCTTTATCTTCTTCTATGCCTGGTTTCAACCAGAGCCTTAAATTCTTTAAACCTATCAAAGACTTCAGATTTATTCCTCAATAAATATATCCATGTATTCCTTGATAAGTTATCTATGACTGAAACATAGTACACAAAATTACCCAGTGATGGAACCGACACAGGTCCAAACACATCATTGTGGACAAGCTCTAATATCTTGTTCGCCCTCTTAGCACCGGAAGGAAAACTCACCCAATTCTACTTCCCATATACATAATGTTTATAGAAATAAAAATCGAAAGAGAAATTAGACATACCTTCTACCATATCATTACCATGCAGTATATGAAGGTCCTTCTCTCCAATATTTCCAAGCCTTTGATTCCATAGCATGGTGTTTTCTCCAAAGACCACTAGGTTTTATGCTCCACTTTCAGGAACCACAGAACTATTGCACCCATCAATAACAATGCTACCCAGAAGCTTGTATAGAGTTCCAATCTGAACTCCCCGCATTAATACCAGAGCTCCCTGAACCATCTTGCAGGTATCTTTCTCGAACACTATTTTTACACCTGCATCATCCATCTTGCTTACATAAATAATATTTCTAGCCAATGCAAGAATATGTTAAACACCAGGAAGTGTTCTAATCCTTCCACCTTGCAGCTTCAACTTGAATTTTCCATGTCTGACGATTCTGGCCTTCCTATAATCCCCTAAGAAGACATCACCACCATTATACTTCTCATACTCACAGAACCACTCCCTATGGGGAGTGAAGTGAAAGGATGCACCTAAGTCAATCAGTCATGTCACATGATCTACATGTGTATTTGAAGAAGAAGCCAAATACACATCCCCACCTTCATCTGAGGTGGTTTTCACCTCTACAAAAGGAGCATCATCATATGCCTTTCCTTTATCAAGAGCTTTAGATCTGCATTCCTTTTTGAAGTGCCCTTCCTTTCTGCATTTCCAACACACCTTTACAGGATTTCCTGGAGATTTAGATCTCCCACTCAAATACTTATTTTTGTCTATGTTCTGAGACCTTCCTTGTATAGATAAGGCATATCCATTCCGGCCCTCCATTTTTTTCCATCTCATTTCCTACGACAGCAAGGCTGAGACAATTTCATCAAAATTCAAGGTAGTTGTATTGCTACCTATTGCAATAACCAGACTATCCCACGAATCTAGTAGAAAAAAAAAAAACTGATGCACTTATCTTCATTTGAGATTTTAATATCAACAGATGAAAAATGATTTACCATAGTATTGAAGGCGTTCAGATGCTCTTTCACCGAGTGTCCATCCTTCATCCTCAGGTTATACAACTTTTTCCGCAAGAATAATTCATTCACTAGAGACTTAGATTGGTACAAAGTCCCTAACTTGAGCCACAAATTCTTCGTCGTGGCTTCACTAAATACATTCAACAATATTGAATCTGATATACACAACTGTATTGTGCTCTTTTCCTTCTGAACCAACTTTGCCCAATATTCAACTTAAATTGTCATTGGTTTAATACCCAGATCTACCATAATCCATTGATCTTTATCCACCAGTATATCCTCCATGTTGAGCTTGCACAAATCAAAACTCTGACCATTAAATTTCTCGACCTCTATCTTTCCACTGCTCGCCATCTTCTTTCACCACAAGAATCGATCTCGCAGATCTCCTATTGAACAGGGTCTAACACAGGCCCGAGCAAAAAACCCCTCAACAACAAAGGCGTCCCCTTAAATTTGAAACAACTCTAATACCAAATGTAGGTTTTAAGCCTGTACAAAAATTATCTGCAAACGAATACTTAAAAATAGAAAATAAACAATAGCGAGAGCATAAAACATAAAATAAATATAGATAAATATTTTCCCCTGGATCCCAAATCCAGACTACCAGCTTGATTTTTCATTATATACCTTTTAGTGTTACAACACACACACACACACACACACATATATATACATGTCGAATCATTCATAAACCCTAATCCATTAATCTTGGATTAGAACATAATTGTAGTTCCCTTGACCGGATCTATAAAATGCCATGAGTAGAAAACCATCATGCCCAAAACCATGTGCAAACCCATGCACAAAACCATAGGCGGGTTTGCCCACCTAATATAGGATCCAATAACTCCATGGATCTGCATGTCCCTCACACCATGAGAATAATTATACAATCATCTTAATGAAAATACAAAGGAATGTGTATTCCATCATTAACGATGCATAACAGATTAGATGAAGCATGTTGAATAGCCACATACCTTCAAGTAATTAGCTTTGTATCTCATGAAACCAAAAAAAATCACCAAGGCCCATGATCCCCACATCTCCATGAGAACATAACTCAATAAATCATCATGTTCATCTAGGGATATCAACATTTTTTTCATTGAAGCAAGTCCACTCACACAACATATAAGCTGGACCACTAAAGATACAATGCACAAGCATGGTTATAATAGGTAGTTTCACAATCTAATAATAACAGGAGATGACTAAAAGTGCATAAAATAACAAAAGCGTTTCTAGTTTCTTTAAGGCCACTCGGCATAGACACATCATACCTCCTACAATGAATTAATAAGGCTACAACGACATAGCTCAGGCAACTTATATTAACCGTAAATATGCTAGATAGTTGGTCAACCTTCGTGGATATATAATAAATCAAAAATTCTTACTTAAATATTATAGGAATACTCATTAGTCGTCCATGATACAAATATATACAATAATAAAAACTTATCTCATCAGTTTTCAAATGGATGGAAACTAGAGGAGGGACTTCAAATCTCCACCCAACCATAGGCCAATATTGAAACAATCGTTATAATAGGTAACTACCCCCAAGCAAGATTCAGACTCTAAGGAGGTAAGTGCTCAGGGGTATTAACACCATTAATCAGTGAAATAACTATCCAAAAGGAGGATTCCACTTCTTAGGTGGTTTATTAACTACTCCCAAGCAATAAATCTCACAATGGAATATCTCTAATGAAAGAAATCACAAAACCCAACCAAGATTCAGGGATGGCCCTCTCATTCGAGGAACCATATCTCACTCTATAGGGTTTTTTATCAAACACAAGGCAAGCACTTAAGTTAATCAATACTTCCATGAGCTCTCTTGGTTAGATTAACACTAGTAGGAAGATAGGCCATCACCAGAATATAAGGAGCAATGTATGATTCTCCTAGCAAATGTTTTATGCAATGCATTCCCTATGAATGCTCTCACTTCTATTCATAAGCTTTGCTTTTCTACATTAGGATTCCTCAACCAATGGCCCAAATTCAGTTCGTGTCAAGACAAAAACTAAACAATCATTGGTTCTCCTTCTGCCTAATTTCTCCCCTCCCATGCTAGGATGTTTCCTTTTTTTTTGCTAATAACGACCTTCCACCCCTTCCCTACTCCCCCCTCATGTCACTCTCTTGCGTATTGAATTCCTCAACCCTTCCCATAATATTAAGGATAATATGGGCACATAATTTGTTGTAGGATGCCCACACATAACTTCAATGTCTACGCAAGAATATCATTTAATTTTCCAGGGAGTTGGGTAGGTAAATAAATTTAGGTTGTGTTTGGGTTTAATCATTGCAGAAGCAATTCCTCTTCCTCAGTATATGAATCCATGTTCACTCCATCTCATTCATATCTTACATTTTCCATATTATTACATAAATTAAAATTCACAAGGACATTTAAGAGAGGGGTAGAAAAAGGGTTGTTACATTATTTCAATGGATTGGAAGTGATCTGTGATTGCTCCATTGTGTCATTATGATTCTCTAGTTTTTTATTGTTGGAGTTTCTTATATTGAGGATTTTGTTGCTTAATTTGTTGTTGATCATAACTTTATAGCTTTATGCTACCATGCTTCATGGATACTTTTTTTATGATCATGCGTTTTATGTGTTGAATGTGATTGGAAGACTGCAATGTTGATTGTTGGTTTTCATACAATATCATGAATGTTGTTGGTTGTTATGGAGCGTATGGTGATGAATCATAAATGTTTACATGGGACATATTTCAAATAAAGAATACCATGATGCCTTATAAAATTGTATAAATGGTTAATGGAATGTCAATGTTTTTTTGAAGAAGGGGGTCTTATGGTATATATATTTAAAGTGGCACATAATTGGATGACATGGTATTTTGACATAAGTGCATGTGTTGATTTATGGAGTGGTATATTAAGAGTAGTGAGTAATGGAATTTAAAATAAAAATAAAAAAAATTGAGTTGTGGTATATATGTAATGTGATGCATTTAATGGTTATATGGTATGGAAGGTGGCGGTTATGAGTTGGAGACTATAATGTATATGTTTGGAGTCTATTTTTTTAGTTGAATATTTTTGAAGATATTGCTAATCATTTTTATTACAAATATATTAATTTATTGTTGCAAGTATTGTAATAATTTTGAGGCCAGATCATACTATATAATGCATTTTTTAATTTCCATAGTGGGAGTAGTTTTTTTTAGAAAAGAGAACTATCATGAGTTGTCCCATAAGTTAAAACACATATTCATTTGCAATGAACTTTGGAAAGGAGTTTGTGAAGGAGGAGACAATGCACTTGAAAAGCCCATTTCAGACAAGGAGCTTTCTATTTGGGAAAACAAGAACAACAAGGCCTATGCGTTGATTGTAGCATAAGTAAATGAATAGTTGATTCGCCATATTTCTCCATTTTCAAATGCTTTTGAAGCCTTAAATAAGTTTAAGGAATTGTATGACTCACACTTTGAACTTTAATTTGTTCAATCTTGAATTTAAAAATGATGAACCTCTTGCCTTAGCATCAGAAGTAAAATCCATTATGCATGGCATAAAAGTCATTAGTGTTGAAATAGATATTCCTCTCAGAGATTATACCTATTCAAATTATCTTGATTCATTGCAAGCAAGTGGAAACCTTAAGGAGATTACCTTTGACTCTCTTAAGAAGAATTTTGCTGAGAGAGAGAAGGATTTTGGGAAGCAAAAAAATCCACAGTCTACTAAAGAAGTTGTGTGCCTTGCACAAAAGGAGAAGAATCATGCACAAGATTCTTCTAAATGAAGAGGTGGTCGAAGAGGAAAAGGAAGAATTTTAGAGGCAGGGGGGGTAGACATTTCCAAGGAGAAAGGTCTAATCTTCATTACATATGATGCAATAGAGATGGACATGATGTTTCCACATGTAAGTTGACTTGGGGCAGAATCGTACAGGATAGAAGTGAAGGAAAAGGTAAAACATATAAAAAAGGAAAAGATAAAGCACCTGAGTCCTCTCATTATCTTATGGAACATTGCAACATTGGATTAAATGCAGACTTATTCAATGCTTCACTTGCTTCGTGGAAATATTATTGGTTGCTTAATTAAGGAGAGACTTGCCACATGACTTTCAGGAGAGATTTCTATGAATAATTCACAGATAATGTTGATGGAGCAGTATACTTTACAGATAGGTCAAAATTCAAGCCTTCAGGGCTTGGCAACATCAGGCCCAAACTACCTGGTCTTCCAAAATTTCTTCTACATGATGTTCTATACCTCCTAAAGTTGAGGAGAAACTTTTTGTTCTTGGTCCACATCCGCCAGAAAGGACACTCCATTCACATATTTGATGGAAGAGTCAAGGTTATAAAAGAATCATATCACTTAACTTTTATGACTAGGATAGAGGAATAAAGACTTCTAAAGCTGCAAGGAATCTCTGCTCGTGAACAAAAATTTTCATACAGTTCTCACTATGATGAAGGTACATTTCCATCAAGTCTTTTATGGAATGCTATATTTGGGCATTTGAATTATGACAACCCTCGTTTTTTGAAGAAAAATGGTGTTATTGATTTGCTATAGTTCCTAGGAAACTTAAGCAATGTGATGCTTGTATCTTAGGAACGAACATCAAACAGTATTTTCATGATTCTCATTCTAGAGCACATATAAAACTCATACTCATTCATTGTAGGTTTTAACCCTATACAGAAATTATCTACAAATGAATACTTAAAAACAGAAAATAAACAATAGCGAGAGAATAAAACATAAAACATAAAACATATATACACAGATATTTTACCCTTGATCCCTAATCGGGACTACCAGCTTGATTTTTCATTATATTCTTTTTAGTTTTACAACACACACACACACACACACACACACACACACACACACACATGTATATAGTTCCCTTGATTAGAACATAATTGTAGTTCCCTTGACTGGATCTACAAAATATCATGAGAAGAAAACCATCATGCTCAAAACCATGTGCAACCCATGCACAAAACCATAAGTGGGTCTGCTGACCTAATATAGGGTCCAAAAAAAAATTCCCATGGTGCTGCCCCAGACCCCCTGCAGGGGGGATACTTCCCCCCTGCAAACCACCCAACAAGGGGGGCTCCTGCCCCCCATGTGACCCCCCTGTTGTGACCGGCGCTACCAGCCCCTGCTTCTCACCTGCTTCTAATCGTGGAAAGAATATAACACACACCCAACATTCTCCCACTTGTTGTTTTCTTTCTACAAGGGGCCACAAGAGAGCTTAGTCATAGGTCCATCTCTGCAATGCCCATTGTTTCTCTATACCAAGAGAACTTCTATGTGCTGACATACTTCGTCAATGCATCTGCAACATTATTCAAAGTGACCACCTTTACCAACAACACCTTTTTATCCTCAACCATATATATCACAAAGTGATACTAAACATCAATTTGCTTTGTATTCGAATGATAAGCAGGGTTATTAGCCAAGAAATTTGCACTTTTTCTATCACATTCTATCCTTATAGCTCATTGCACCAACCCCATATTTGAACACAATCTCTGCAACCAAACTGCTTCCTCGCTTGCATGAGTGGTTGCCATGTATTCTACATCTGTAGTTGAAAGAGCCACTACAAACTATATTTTACTCATCCAACTGACTACACCTCCAAATAGGCTAAACACATACCCACTTGCAGATCTTCTTTGATCCAGATCTCCAACCTAGTTTGCATCAACAAATCCATGAATGTCCAAAACTTTTTCCAGTCCTGGTCTTCCTTGGTAGCATAGACCATAATCACTAGTGCCACGCAAATATATGAAAACCTGCTTTACTTTTAGTCAATGATCCATCCCTGGTTTTGACATAAACCTGTTCAATACTACCACTGCATGTGCAATGTCAGGTCTAGTACATTGCATACATCAGGATACCCACTGTACTTGCATATGGAACACGAGACATGTCCTCTTCTTCTTCCTGTGTCTTTGGACACTGTTCAGCAGATAGCTTTACACCTACAGGAATAGGAACCTTCACCGGTTTACTATCCCGCATATTTAACTTGGTCTCGACATACTTCCTCTGGTTTAACCAGAGCTTCCTCTTTTCCCAATCTCGTTTAATTTCCATGCCAAAAATATAGTTTGCAGCATCGAGATCCTTCATGTCAAATTTTGTGAACAATTAGGTCTTCAAATCATGGATAATTTCTTTGTCATTTCCAACCAACAACATATCATCCACATACAAGACCAAATAAATAACACGGTCACCAATTAATTTAAAATACACACAGTGATCCGCTTTGCTTCTGGTGAAGCCAAGTCCCCGTATATAGGTATCAAAATTCTGATACCACATCCTTAGTGATTGTTTTAACCCATACACATAATTTCTTAACCCGCATACCATTTCTTTCTTACCCTTCACCGGAAATCCTTCTAGGTGATTCATGTAGATCTCCTCTTCCATATACCTGTGAAGAAATGTTGTCTTCACATCCATCCATTATACCTCAAAATAAAATGCAGCAATAACAAATAAAAGTAATCTAGTAGAAGTAACCTTGGAAACAAGAGAAAAAATATCACCAAAATCAATTCCCGATACTTGGGAATAACCTTTTGCTACCAACAGAGCTTTGTATTGCTGCACCTTGCCCTCTGCATTCATCTTCTTTTTAAACACCCATTTTCTCCCAATGGGCTTCCTTCCAACTAGAAACTCCACCAGATCCCATGCCTCATTTTCATGCAAGATTGACATTTCATCAACCATAGCGTCCTTCCAGAGTTTTCCATCCTCTGGGATCATCATTAGTGATAGTTAAAGGAAAAATTGAATAGAAATCAGATGGACAAAACCTTTATGGATGCCTTCTTGCTCGAACTAATCTTCTCACAGCAAGATTTTGTAGCTCTTCCTCTTTTGAATCTTGTTATGTTGTAGAGTTTGATTCTTCCTCCTTTAGCTCAAAATCTATCTTCTCAGATTCCTTTTGTAGGACGTCATGTTTAACAACATAGTTCACCTCTCTAAACACCACATCTTGGTTGTAAACAACATTCCTTGTTTCTGGGTTCCAAATCTTGTAACATTTTAAACCATCCTTATACCCAATAAAGATGCACCTTTCAGATCTATTATCCAACTTGGTCATTTTCTCCTTTGGAACATGTACATATGCATCACATCCAAATACCCTCAGATGTGAAAGAGAGGGTTTCTTTCCAATCCAGACCTCATGTGGAGTCTTATCCTCGAACATTGATGAAGGTGATCTGTTAACCATGTAACATGCAGTCTCCACTGCCTCTGCCCAAAATTCTTGTCCCAACCTGGTACCATTAAGCATGATTCTTGCCTTTTCCATCAGCGTTCTATTCATTATTTTTGCAACTCCATTTTGTTGAGGTGTGTATGGGGTAGTCCTCTATCGTGCTATAACACACTTCTTACATTTTTCTTCAAAATCCTTCTTGCAAAACTCTCCACCATTATCTGTCCTCGACACCTTTATCTTCTTCTCTACCTAGTTTTCCACCAAAGCCTTAAATTTTTTAAATCTGTCAAAGAATTCAGATTTCTTCCTCAATAAATATATCCATGTATTCCTTGAGAAGTTATCTATGAATGAAACATAGTACACAAACTTACCTAGTGATGGAACTAACACAGGTCCAAACACATCACTATGCACAAGCTCTAATATCTTGTTCGCCATCTTAGCACCAGAAGGAAAACTCACCCGATTCTGCTTTCCATATACACAATGTTCATAGAAATCGAAATCCAAAGAGAAATTAGACATACCTTTTACCATACCATTATCATGCAGTATATGATGGCCATTATCTCCAATATGTCCAAGCCTTTGATTCCATAGCATGTTCTTTTCTACAAAGACCACTAGGCTTTCTGCTCCACTTTCAGGAACCACAGAACTATTGTGCCCATCAATAACATTGTTACCGAGAAGCTTGTACAGAGTTCCAGTCTGAACTCCCTACCTTAATACCAGTGCTCCCGAACCATCTTGCAGGTATCTTTCTCGAACACTATTTTTACACCTGCACCATCCATCTTGCTTACAGAAATCATATTTCTAGCCAATGCAAGAATATGTAGAACACGAGGAAGTGTTCCAATCCTTCCACCTTGCAGCTTTAGCTTGACTTTTCCATGTCCGAAGATTCTAACCTTCCTATCATCCCCTAAGAAGACATCACCACCATCATACTTCTCATACTCGCAAAACCACTCCCTATGGGGAGTGAAGTGAAAGGATGCACTTGATTCAATCAATCATGTCGCACAATATTCATGTGTATTTGAAGAGTAAGCCAAATAAACATCCCCACCTTCATCTGAGGTTGTTTTCGCCTCTACAAAAGGAGCATCATCAAATGTATTTCCTTTCTCAGGAGCTTTAGATCTGCAGTCCTTTTTGAAGTGCCCTTCCTTTCCGCATTTCCAGCACATATTTACAGGCTTTCCTGGAGATTTAGATCTCCCACTCGAAAAATTATTTTTATTTCTGTTATGAGATCTTCCTCGTACTGACAAGGCATCTCCATTTTGACCCTCCATATTTTTCCGTCTCATTTCCTCCGACAACAAGGCTGATAGAATTTCATCAAAATTCAAGGTAGTTGTATTGCTACCTATTGCAATAACCAAACTATCCCACGAATCTGGTAGAAAACACAACAAAATGATGCACTTATCTTCATCTGAGAATTTAATATCAACAGATGAAAATTGATTTACCATAATATTGAAGGTGTTCAGATGCTCTGACACTGAGTCTCCATCCTTCATCCTTAGGTTATACAATTTTTTCCGCAAGAATAATTTATTCAATAGAGACTTAGATTGGTACAAAGTCCCTAACTTGACCCACAAAGTCTTCATCGTAGCTTTGCCAGATACATTCAAAAATATTGAATCTGAGATACACAATTGTATTGTGCGCTTTGTCTTATGATCCAACTTCGCACAGTATTCAACTGAAGTTGTTGTTGGTTTAGTACCCGGATCTATCATAATCCACTTATCTTTATCCACCATTAGATTCTTCATCTTGATCTCCCACAACTCAAAACTCTAACCATTAAATTTCTCTATCTCTATCTTTCCACTGCTCGCCATCTTCTTTCACTACAATAATCGATCCCGTAGATCTCTCACTGAACACACTCTACCACAGGCCCGAGCAAAAAACCCCTCAACAGTAAAGGCGTCCCCTTGAAACCAAAACAACTCTAATACGAAATGTAGGTTTTAATCCTGTGTTGACCACTCTATGTCAACGACCCTATAGCAGTACACCCCGATTTTTGAAAATGGGATTCATCATGTTCTAGGTGTTCACGCCATTCAGATTTCATCATCAATCGACAATTTTGTAAACGATGTAAACCCATTATGCATGTTTATGATGTAAATGATCTAAGTAAGACCATCATGTATGTAACAACCTAGGTAAGCCTAGTATTTTGGTGACGATTTCTATCCTAGGAGGTTTTTTGTCTCACTGATTCATTTGTGTTTCTCGACACAACTGATTAGCGGATTTTTTCCCTCCAGCCTCACCCCAAAGCTAGGGTGGATTTTCTCATCAAGATACTAAGTGAGTCCTAGTGTTTTCTATCGAGTCTTTGTAAAAGTAGTTTGGGAATAATCCTAGCTAATTGGGTAAATTATTTTATTACAAGCTACTTGGTCTACTAGATCATGTTTTGAGTCACAAAATTGGGTAACTATTTGAGGGTCTATCACAAATGGGTTTTCCCCCTTCATGTGTCAAATTGTATTTATCTTATGTAAAGAGGGTTGGAAAAATAATTAAATCCCCTCTCAGTCAATTAATAAAATTTTCTGGCCAAATTAAATTAAAAATCCTTAGCTAGAGATTTAATTAATTTTAGGTCCTAGGTGATTTAAAATTCTTCAAAGGCAAAATTCGTGGGTCCCTAAAAAAAATAATTTTAAAGTTCCCAGGCTAAGGGAATATTGAGAAATTCGAGAAATTTTGGATCCTTGGGCCTTCGTGGTTAAGTCAAAGTCAAAATTTTGAGGTAATTAACTCAAAAATATTATTTTTGAGTTAATTAAAAGGGAATTAAATGATAGATTCAAATTTCCTAAAAAAATTATAATTTCGACAATCGAGATTAAAAGATGATTAAATATTTTTTGACGGTCGACATTACTTTTACATGGATCAACCGAACTAGCCGTTGGATATTTTATCTTATAAATTAGAGGTCTTTGTCAGTCTTTCAATCATTCGATCTGTTGATCGTGTACTTTCTCTTGAAGCTCTCCTGCAATATTTTATGGAATAATACAAATGAAGACTTTGGGGTTTTATTTTGATGGTGGTGTTCCTCTTCATCATTTTGTGGTAAAATTGTTCTTTATATTCCGCTGATGATTATTTTAATGGATTGTTTATTAATGGCTTTGGTAGAGTATACACATGTATCTTCCTTAGGTTACTAGATTTAGGGTAAGAATATTAATTGGATTGAGTTAGCAGGTATCTCTGACTCTTGAAAATTTTATCTTTTATCTTATTTCTCTATTGATTTAATAGTTTAACTTTAAGTGCGCAGAAATCATTTGGATTTAAAATTGGGCGTTTGGGGAAGTCCTCGGTTGGACCAACTGTCTCCCAAGGAGATAATATCTGAAGAGCCCTTCGGATCTAATTCCCCGGGCTTACCTTAAATTCCATTTTTGCAGGGTTTTTTAGGGCTTGTGCCTAAAATACAAAATTAACTTAATCTTTTATCAATTTTAAAGTTAAATCTAGCCATGGAGGGCTTTGATCTATAAAATAGTATTGTAAATCCCGCTTATTTTTATTTTACTCACCGAGGTTTTGGGGTCTCTTGTTTCTGATTTTGTGCAGGTTTTACGAGGAGATTTTCAAATAATTTTTTTAGATCTGAGCCAGATCTAGGCCCTGGAGGGTGAGATATGGCCTCAAGATCATTTTGGGTTGTAGATTTGGGCAATATCCCACTTTAAAATTTAAATAATTGTAGGTGTATCTATTCTACTGGGTGAAAGGAAAAATTTTGAATTATTTTTGCACCAGTTGTGCTTGCGCCATCCTTCTCTGTGGTTGTCATCCTCATGCTGCTACTTTTAAGCTGCCCCTATCTACATTATCCCTTCTTTCCCAGCAAATCCAATCTCCTTTGCTTTTCACATACGTAGAATCTGTCCACGTGTGTCCCTTCCAGCTTCATTCCGACAACCTTTCCCTTATCGCTGCTCCCTCTTCTCCATTCGCGACATGCATCCCTTTACCCTTGTTAGCTGCTCCATTCTTCATGTTGACCCATTGCCCTCAGTCCACCTTCTCATTCCTCAATCCTTGCGTGTTGGCCTGCTCGTTCCCACGACCATCAATCCCTACGTTGCCATCCTATCGGCTCCTAGCTGGCCTGTACCCTGCTCCTCCTTGTTGTCAGCTACCTGCGCAGACCTATGCATAAGCAAACATATAGCACTAACGCATTTTGATTTTTATTTTAACTTTAGAATTATGATCTTTCAATTTTATTTTTTTTAGATTAGTTTAGGTTGCATTAAGTTACGTTCAAAATTAATTTTTAGCTTTAGTCTTTTAGATTTAGCATTTAGAGTTTTAATAAAGGACATTGCATTTAGATCCTGTTGGGACTCTGTAGTTTGCAAGATTGGCAAGAACAAATGCTGCAGAGCCAACATCAAAACCACTTTGGAATCCTAGGATCTAGCCCTCCTGGTTTCAGAGAGGGATCTCTCTTGATAAGTGTTTTCAAAGATATTTCTTTAAGGCTTATGATATGATATTAGGCTAGTTATGAAGTACAAAGGTTTCGTTTGTTTTGGTTGGTATGAATATCACCGAAATGAAGGAATTGTTTTGAAGGGTAAAGGTGTGACTAGGTTGAAAGAATGGTTCAGCTGATAGGATAGGTAGGAAACAATATCAATCCATTGGGCTATGGAGTCACAAAAGGATTTAATTGCACAACAAGTTTCAAGAGTGGTCCATGGGGCAAGTCATCTATGTCAAAGGATTCTTTAGATTGATTTTTTGATATAGAAACATAAAAAGTGTTGTGAAATAAACAAATACACAAGAAAAATAGAGGACAACCTAAGATCAGGTAAGTACTTTTAAACTAGCCTGCTTTTGATATACTTTCTAGGGAAAACATTAAAAACAAAGAATAGCTTAAGATCAATTAATGACTTTTAAATTAGCCTGCTTTCAGCATATTCTTAAAGGAAAACATTCATGATAAACATAAAAAGTAGCCTAAGATCAGGTAAGTAATTTTAAACTAGCCTGCTTTTGACATACTCTTAAGGGAACTTTTCAAAGCAACTGTTGGAGAAGAATCTAGAGGACAGGGCTAACCATAGACTTCTCTAATTCAACTTTACTTAGCAAAATTTTCAAGAACATTCAAGGACAAAATATCAAGTTTTACTCAGCAAGACATGGGCTCACCCACATTCCTTGACTGATTACACTCTATTTAATTATCCTCAAATACACAATTAGCATAAAACACAAAGATAAAGATTAATCAGTGAGATTTAGGGTACTTGACAGTAAATCCTAATCTATATTTTCTGTTCTTTATCAGAGAAAGTGGACAATATGGAAAACATGAGAAAAATGACAATTACAGTAAGAAAAACATCACCATTGACATAAACCAGGATCCCATAAATCAGCTTGTGTATTTGATGTTCAAACCAGTTACAATATTCAAGTCCAGTGGGTCTTTTACAACTTCAAACTTCTCATCTCACCCTATCTTTCTTCAATTACAATACAGAGCTTCAACAGCCTCAAAGCTATTTACATTCAATGAGTATCCCACCAACTGTAATAATGAACTCCTCACATTATATTTATAGGTATTTTGAGGAGGTGGAGTAAGATGGAGGTCTATTTGTTTAATTAACACAAAGTAAATGATTCTCGGCCTTTGGGAGGCCAAATGGAGAAGTTTTCAGATGTTTAACTCTGTTTTAATTAATTTTACATTAAATTTCATCAACTTTAGTCACTTTTGTTGACTTTGGAGGCTTTTGGTAGGTTGGCAATTAATTCTGAGCTATCTTTGAGAAAAATAAAACTGTAGGTGGAATTTCTGATCTTTGGAGGAGTAATTGATTTGATGATTTGGTATTTAAAGCTTTCCTCGTGCTGATATGTCATAATTTCACTTTTAAACCCTGATTAGGCCTTGATATTGCTTTTGGGCCTGTATAATAACCTTTGGATCTTTAAACCTTTTCTGTTGGTTGCATTCACCTTTAAACTGTGTTTTTAACATTAAAACTGTAGGATTAAACCTTTAATCCTTCAATATTATGTATCAACCCTTTTAACTTTAATCATTTGCCGAATTTTCCCTTTAATCCTCTGTATTAACCTTTAAATCATTGTTTAAGTCTTTAATCTCCAGGCTTTTTGACTTTAACCTTTATCTTCAAGCTTCACTGTCTTTTCCCTTTGCTGTGGACAGGAGGTTTTCATTGAAGCAGGAGGTTTTTTTAATATAACCAACGCTCATGGAGCACTGGTCATGTAGAAATTTGATAACTGATATGTTATACACCGAGATTCTCCTGATCAAACACTATTTTAACTTCATGCACAATACAAAATCTCTTCTACCATTGATCATTAATTGCGGAAATAAAAACAATCACATGCGCACATTAAAACCATAAACAATCACACATATGAACACAGTATTTACGGGAAAGCTTAAAGCTGAAAACCCCCAACTATCTGTATATTATATGTCATAGAGATCATGTAACAATAATTATACAAAGATCCTCACAAAGCTCTCAGTACAATCTCCAATTGCTACACACTAATCAAGCCCGATCTAGAAAATCACATGCTCCAATCTCTACCATCTGATAGCCTGCCTCTATTGCGCAATCACTGCTGAAGAATGGCTCTGAATGAACTCGAATTGGTCTAGCCTTGCTCACGCAATCGTCATTGGCATCTCCAATCACTGGTTGTTTCAAATCATGCAACACTATAGTCACAACTGATAGTCACACTGCTCTTTCACCTACCTCTTCACTGGTCTCCACTGAAACTGTCCATGCACTGTAGTTAACTGATGTATTCTTTAGTTGATTAATGAGTTATTAATTAGTGAATTAATTAATAATTAATTCACACCACTCTCACTAGTGTATCAATCAGTTAAACTAGATAGAACTAGCTCAACTATGTTTAACTCAGTTAAACTGAACACAACTCCATTAACTACATCAATAACTCCACCAAACTCTGTCACATGAGTTCTAACTAAAGTATCCATGCAATAGCTCCACTTAACCCTGAGGAATAGCGTAATTCCTTATGTCAGCTCCTGTGCCACATCTGTGCACTTAACTGAAGTGCTCCAAGAGAATAAGATAATGTTTATAGTCCAAATATTATTAAGAGCTAATAATATTCGACATATCTATTTTTAGACTGGGAATCTAAAAATAGATTCCTGCCCAGTATGTCTAAAAATAGAAGTCCATCTATTTTTCCAACTTGACCAACCATCCACAAATAGCATCCTGCAACTCATAGAATATGATCGACATGTCTAACAATAGACATAGTCTAAAAATAGACTGTGCGCCAAAAATAGCCTGCGGGCCCACTTAGTGAAGGCGACTTCTTTCCACTAATCTCATCATCTTGTTACAATATCAACAGGTCAAACCGTGAGAATAAACCCTAGTAACTCTTTTTTGTGCGATTTTGCCTCTGTTTGGACCACGAGGATTATAAACTTCTGGCCAGATTTCATTATGAATCGTGAGAAGGCCTTTGGCCTATAGAACTGCCATCGAATCCTGTAAAAAACCAATAAATATGTTAATAAACCCTGCGGTATTTGTAAAGACTGCTTTAGAGGTTGGAGGAAGCGGAGGAGCAAGATATGAGGGGAAACAGTGTGCAGGAAGAGGTTTGATGGAGGAAACCTATGAAAACCAGGTTTAAAACTGCATTTGGTGCGGAATTATGACTTGGTGGTTTTGTGAAAACTGTCGGCGGTTTTCGCGCGACTTTCAGGTGGTAAACGATTTTTCCTAGAGGGAACATGATTCAATAAAAAGGGAACACGTGTATTTTTCAAAACCAGTGGTCTCGTGTGATTTTGGATCGTTAAACCCCAGCAACAAAAGTTATGCGAAACGCGATACTGACCGTTGGATGAGGCGGGGCAGATCCAACGGTGGGGAGAGGAGCACGATGGGAAAGGTGTGTGGGCGAGGTTTTAGTGGGAGCCAGGTGGCAAGTAACGATTGGGTGCGGTGACTGGGTAATGGGAGGTAGGCCCTAGCAGGGTTGGATGTCGGGTTAAAGGAGACTCGTTGGATTTCATAGATCAACGACGAAGATTTTATTATAGGGGTGAAAGGATATAATTAAGTCGGGAGGATAGGGGGAGAAAGGGGAAGCATGGTGGCCGTTGATATTTATAGATCAATGGTGGGGATGGGTTCGTGGAGTGATAAGGCGGGGAGAAAAGAAAATAAAGGAGTGCGGCTAAAGGAGAAAAGGGATGGTGGAGGTGAACTGGCGCCATAGAATCTCCCAGATCGATGGTGGAGATCTGTCGTTGGGGTGGGGGGTAAATAAAGATAAGAGAGAATGGGGCTAGGGATAAGGTAGGGGAAAGGTTATGTGGGAGAAAGAAGAACTAGGGCTAAGGGAAGAGGGGTTGAGAACGAAATATTTAAGTGCCCGGTTGCGGGGCTTGGTTATATGATGGAGAAAGAGCTGGAGTTTTAAGCCCTCAGGGGCTTAAAAACCTATTTTTCAATAAAAAAAAGAGCAGAACAAGGTTTAGTGAGTTTTTTGAGTTTTTTTAGTGTTCTGAAAGGTAAAATAAGGGTTTTTTAAACCCAAAAGAGGGGGTTTTCATGGTTTAAAAGGATTTTTAGAAGGTTTTTTAGGGAAATGAAGGGTGAAGAAAAGGAAAAAGGGGATTTTCCAAAGGGAAAAGGAGGATGAAAAAGGGGAAAATGAGTGATATAGGCATTTTATGAAGATGAAATGGGGGGGAATGAGATGATGAAAATGGAACCTTTAGGAAACAGTTCTTTCTTCAGGAACAACAGGATTTTGGATGTTTTGAAGTGAAAATATCAGGGAAATGGACTTTTTGGACAAGGGACACAAAGAGGCTGCAAGAAGTCACAAATTTTGCAGGAAATTTGTTTCTGGAAGACTAAAGACTTGTTATAGCCATCATTTGTTGAAACCAAATTTGCTGATGGCTAACAGATCCATTTTTAAATTTTTGTATAAAATTTAACTTTAGTTTCATTTAGATTCATTTTTTTAACTTTAGATTTTTTTATTACAAAAAGGAAAAAGCCTTAAAAATTTTCATAAAATAAAAAATATAAAAAATATAAAAAAATTTAACTTTTTAACTTTGGCAAATTTTGTTTTTAAATTTTTGTTTGGAAGTGGTCTTGGATGCTAAAGATCTAAATTCTTGCATAGTTAAAGGTGAACTTTTAAATTTTTATCCTAAATTCGACTATAGACTAAATTCAAAATTATGGATTGGAACTAATAAGAATATCATTTTTATTCGGAATTGTTGGAAACATCTAGCATTTCGAAGGTCCTTTCATGATAATGTATTTTCAGAATTTAAATTGTTTAAATCTTGCACTTGGTTCTAAGTATTTTTCATGCTTAGCTGGGATTGATGATCATTTAACTAGCTCTAATTGTGGTTTTATATTGCTTGAAATTGATATTAATTGTCTGGTCAACGTTGAGAATATTTCAAGTGATGATAAATTTCATGTCTTTATTTTCTAGATCGAACATTGTTGATGCATGATATTGGAATATTTTGAAATTGTTTTGGTTCTCTGAATGCATTATGAGCTTACATCTAATCAAATATTAAATCGCATTATTGAAAAGGAATTATCTTTCAGTTTCATAAATTGAGCATTTAATTGAAGAATTGCATATTATCGTGGTGGTTGGTATTTTCATAACAGAATAGTTGTCCTTTTTAGCAACAGTTATCTATCAGCTACTTGATCTTAATTTCGTAATGGAAAAAGCCTTGAAAATTTTCATAAAATAAAAAATATAAAAAATATAAAAAAATTTAACTTTTTAACTTTGGGAAATTTTGTTTTTAAATTTTTGTTTGGAAGTGGTCTTGGATGCTAAAGATCTAAATTCTTGCATAGTTAAAGGTGAACTTTTAAATTTTTATCCTAAGTTCGACTATAGACTAAATTCAAAATTATGGATTGGAACTAATAAGAATATCATTTTTATTCGGAATTGTTGGAAACATCTAGCATTTCGAAGGTCCTTTCATGATAATATATTTTCGGAATTTAAATTGTTTAAATCTTGCACTTGGTTCTAAGTATTTTTCATGCTTAGCTGGGATTGATGATCATTTAACTAGCTCTAATTGTGGTTTTATATTGCTTGAAATTGATATTAATTGTTTGGTCAACGTTGAGAATATTTCAAGTGATGATAAATTTCATGTCTTTATTTCCTAGATCGAACATTGTTGATGCATGATATTGGAATATTTTGAAATTGTTTTGGTTCTCTGAATGCATTATGAGCTTACATCTAATCGAATATTAAATCGCATTGTTGAAAAGGAATTATCTTTCAATTTCATAAATTGAGCATTTAATTGAAGAATTGAATATTATCGTGGTGGATTGGTATTTTCATAACAGGATAGTTGTCCTTTTTAGCAACAATTATCTATCAGCTACATGATCTTAATCTTGTAACGGAGTATTTTGACTCCACAAGGCACTGGTCTTAAACTTTTAATCTAATTGAATCTGTAAAATCTCGTTAAATATTAACAAGTATTTGATCGTTTGACTGTGTCTCCTGAATTGGTTGAGTTCCAACCAGTTCTCTTTCTTCCATTTTGTTAGGGTCTACCTCCCTTAGTCTTCAAGGAGACAGTTTAAATGGAGAGATTGGGGATCAGGGTGATAGCCTCAGATCTAAGTCGTTGTCGCGGTGCCTAGACATTTTGTGTGACAACACCCTGTACAAAAATTATCTGCAAACGAATTCTTAAAAATTAGAAATAAACAATAGGGAGAGCATAAAACATAAAACAAATATACACAAATATTTTCCCCTGGATCCCAAACTGGGACTACCAGCTTGATTTTTCATTATATTCCTTTTAGTGTTACAACACACACACACACACACAGATATATATATATATATATCTGTGTGTGTGTGTGTGTGTGTCGAAGCATTCATAAACCCTAATCCATTAACCCTGGATTCGAACATAACTGTAGTTCCCTTGATCAGATCTACAAAATAGCATGAGTAGAAAACTATCATGCCCAAAACCATGTGAAAACCCATGCACAAAGCCATAGGTGGGTCTACCCACCTAATATAGAGTCCAAAAAAAAATTCTCGTGGCATTGCCCTGGAACCCATGTAGGGGGGCTTCCACCCCCGCTACTGCACTCCGTGCAAGCTTAGGGGGGATTCCACCCCCTTGTTACACCCTGTTTCGTGCATGTTCTAATCATGGAAATAATATAACACACACCCAAAATTCATTCTTATTTGTGTGGCCTAATGCATGTTCCCTCTGCAAATGGTAATAAATATATGATGACATTTATTGATGACTCCACCAAAATGTGTTGGATTTCTTTATTGAAGAACAAATCTGAAGCTTTTGAAACATTCAAGAAATTTCATGCATGGATTGAAAATGATGAAAAATTTCATATTGGATCTATTCATACTGATAATCGAAAATAATATACATCACATGAATTTGAAAACTATCTTCGCAAACATGGGATTAAACATCAAACAATCGTGCCTTATAATCCCCAACATAATGTAGTAGTTGAAAGAATGAAGGGGACAATCTTAAATATGGTACGTTTCGTGATGTTTTCAAGAATGTTAAACTGAATTTTTGAGTGCAATTCTATGTGTCGTGTATATAAAGAATAGGTATCCATCTAATGTTATGAAAAACAAGACTCCTTGTGAAATGTGGTATGGCCAAATTCCTTTGGTGAGGCAACTCAGGGTTTTTGGTTCCACCTGTTATGCCTTGATACCAAAGGAACATAGAAACAAATTCGGCGCAAGGAGTCACAAATGTATCTTCTTGGGGTACTCAAATAGCTCCAAAAAATATTGTATCTATGATGAAATGAATAAAAAGTTCATAATATCTAGAGATGTGATATTTCTTGAATCTTCTAAGACTGACAATGTTGTTGAGAAAAAGTTTGATCACTTGGATAGATTCATACATGCAAAGTCTTTCCAAGAGTTTGATAATGATATTCCACATCTTGAAGGGGATGTTCCTATACTGCATCAATATGTGGAATCTTCTTCTGAATCACTCTCTCCCTTGCATGAAGCTCCAGCCACTGATGACACTTTGAGTGATGTGAATGACATAATTGGAAGACTAAATCTTGATTCAACCCCATCTCAGTCAACTAAGCAGTCGGGGGCTTCTCAGAAATTTCCTCCAAAATGGCTAACAAAGACACTTAAAGTGTTCTTCCCGATGAGGTTGGAAAGACAGGAACAAGGAGCTCAACCATAAAAAATGGAGGTGATGTAGACGATTATGATTCACCTATTGATATGGGTGTTTCTTATGATTGTGAACTAATTTTTTCTACAAATTTGAAACCAACTTCCTTCAAAGAAGCAACTTCTCATGATGAATGGAAAGAAGTGATGCAAAAATAATATGATGCTTTGATAAAGAATGGAACTTGGAAGTTCGTTGATCCTCCAATGGGAACCAAACCAATATGCTGCAAGTGGGTCTTCAAGAACAAGTATAAAGCAGGTGGTTCACTTGACAAGCATAAAGCCTAGATTGTGGAAAAAGGTTTTGCATAAAGGAAGGGGTCGACTATGAGGAGGCTTTCCCCCCAATAGAAAAATGGGCTGCCATCCATACACTATTTCCCTTGGCAGCTCAGAACGGTTGGAAATTCCATCAAATGGATGTAATAACTGCTTTATGGCTACCTTACCCCTTCCTAACCTGACCATGGGGATCCCAATCTGGTACATTGATCCCCCAGTCGATATCCCGCCTGGTCAACCCAAACCTTATCCTACTTTGACCCCGGTTCAACCAGTCCCCATGACCCCTTTCTCTGCTACCGTGCCTCAGCCACCTGAACAGGAACCTCCTCTTGTTGCGACAACTTTGGGTAAAGGGGGCAAAGCTCGCAAGAAGGCACCTAAAGACAAGGCTGCCCCACTGACCCTACTCCTTCTCAGCCTCCAAATCATACCCCCCCATGTGCTTTGTGTGATGTTGTCGGTTATGCCACCCATCATTTTCTAGAATTTCCTCGTATCAAGCCCATGGTTAATGTTGTGTTCCCTGAGTCTACGGTCCCTGAAGCCTCTATCTCTTCCTCGACTGCAGCCAAGAACCCTAAGACTATTCACACCAACCAACCTTGTGCTTTTTGTGATCTCCATGGCCATTATACCCACCGTTTTCCCCGCCTTACGCATTACCGCGCCTCTTTGGAGGTAGTTTGGGAGTACGAGATTGGAAAAAACCATTCTACCTCTCCCATCCTTGCGCAATATGCTTCGGGTTAGCTTGAGGATTTACTCACTCCAATTGAAATTCCCCCTCCTGATGTCAAGATGACAGAGCTTGCGGCCACCATCCTCTACCTATCATCATTCACGAGATCCATGGTGGAAGCTCCCTCTGAGACTTCCCCTTCTATTTTGCTCGACCTCCCTTCAGTGATCACCCTGGGCTCAACATCAGTGGATCCCTTATCTATTTTTTCTCCCGTCACCCCCCGTGATGATGCACATGTGAACCTTTCTTCTCATGATGATGAGTTAGGTATTTTCACCGCGTCATGTGGTCTCTCTTCCTCCAGTCACCCCATCTTCTACTGTGATGACAACATCATGGAAGCCTTTTCCACCCCTGACTTCATCTTTCCTGCCCATAAGCAGAATGGAACCATCCATGTGTATGGTGAATTTTGTGACCTAATCATAAGATACCCCCAAGGTAGCTCCCACACACCACCTACCCATTGGTGTGCGGATGGTAGATATCCTACCCAAAGCACTCCCTCTAGCAGTGTTTGTTTGATTTCTACCTTGCGCTCAAGTTGCCAACATTGTTCATCATCCTCTCATTTGTTGTCTTGTGTCACCTTTCTGATGGACCCCGTCCACATCTTATATCGGTTATGCTGATGGTGCAAGTCGCTACTCCTATAATCTAGCCTCGGCAGGTTGGGCCATTTTTACCCCCTTACATTCGCTTGTTCTCTCGAACGGTGTATGCATTGGTACTGCAACCAATAACAAGGCCGAATATGATGTAGTGTGAGGTTTATTAGCCGATGCCCTTTCCCATCGCATCCTCCACCTTCATGTTCATTTATATTCCCTTCTTCTTGTCATACAATTGAATGGTGTCTATCATGTGCATAATCCTATCCTTTTTAGAAGATATTTACGAGTGAAGTTTTTGATGCGTGAATTTGAAATCATTACATTCAGTTATGTACCTAGAGCACAAAATCACTATGTAGATAGCATTGCAAATAATATTATAGATTGGCATTTAGCACGCGCATTTAACACAAGACAATAACATAAAATCATCAAAGCGATGCATATCCATATATGTGTCGTATAAATTTTTTTAGAGTCCATTAACTATGATACATATGACATGCCCATAACATGTTACAAAAAACTCAAAATTGGGGGCACCACATGCCCCTACACTTAATCACTATCTGGAGGATCTCGAGCCAATGGCTATGCTCCTACAACTCGTAGATCGCGCATCCCCTGTCTGGCCATCATCATGCGCCGCATGACCCCTCGCCACTCCGAGGGGAGACCAATACATGGCTCTATGTACTGATCATCCAAGTCTTTCCAGCCACGCTCTGAAACGCCGGTTAGAAGCCTCTCACATCTATGACGGATGTCCTCCAGGAGGGCCACTGCATCCTCATTTTGTGGTGCTCTTGATCCACTAGGCCCTGTAGCTCCTGACACTTTAGGCCGTCCCATATACCCGGCCGGTTTTACCGGTGCTATATCTTCATGCCAAAATGTGAAAGAATCAGTACCATATACAATATTTTGAAACTTTAAAATGCACATAAAATATTAGCAACTTTTCACTTACCATCGAGCCCCCACACTCGACTAGGCGGCAGTGGCAAGTCCGGGTCCCCACGATAACTCATCCCACTATAGGGATAGTCGTCTATGTACAGTGGCATCTTATCCCAATGAGCAAAGAACTTTGGACGGAACACCCGTTTGACTGCCCCACCTCCCCCTCTGCATAGTATCCACCCCATCGGTGCATCCTGGGCTCCCTCGAGCCCCCATCCTGGATCTGTATGCGAGGTCGAAGTGTCGGGATCTTCTCAAAGAAGAGCGAGCACAACATTGTGCCATATGCACAGTCATGGTTCACTTGCCACTTGCATAGCGACAATTTTCATTTCAACGATGACAACATCATCTGGGCCCACCCATAGTAGGTCCCACTCAACACACTCTCAACAAGCATCATCTGACCCCCAGTGATGTGGTGGAGTGCTTGGTTGCCCAGGATCCACAGCACCGTTGTGGCCATAGCACGGGTCTCTAACCTCTCTAAAACCCCAATCGGTATTTGTGTCCCCTTGACATGGAGACCTAGTCGACAATGATTCTCTTCAAACTCCATGATGTTCTACCCTCACGATAACACTAGCTACGTATTCCCCACCATCCCAAGTGGTTGGAGACCAGTCAGAAAATATATATCCTAGACCGTCAACTCGATCCGGTGCCCTTGCACTATAAAGACCTCATGGTCTGGATCCTAATAACTGACAATTCGGGCCAACAAGGGCTCCCTAGTTCTCATCAAAGGGTTCTCCGCAAACTTCAAGATCCCAAACTTGGCCAATGCATTGCAGACACCATGATCCTGTCAGATCTCTTACCGTAATGTGTCCAGGTCTCTTTCTCTCTAGTTGATCCGCAATTCTGCCATATCTGCACAAAACCATCATATTTTTCAATGTATAGAAAGGAAACACTGCTTTCAAACATAAAAACCCATCTCTCAGCCAAAAATATGCACAAAAATACCCCTCTCTGTTAGGTCATACTTTTCAGGCAAAATCCTAGGACTGGTCGCATTTTTCTACCCAAAATCTGCTACCCAGGTCGCAGATATTGCCCCAAAAAGTGCAACCAGACCGTGAAGAGGAGTAGGGGTCTGTTCCTGAGCTCTGGGCACCTAAAATGAACTTTCAATCCACTGAAATGAAAGCGTAGTGTTAGGCCTCTTACCTGCAACTGACAGATCTCAATTCCAACCGTCGGTTTGTCCGCTATGCTCGCCGCAAGATTTAGGGCCTTCTCTCCTCTCTACATTCACCACATATACACTGGAAAATGAGTGAATTTGAAGGTAAAATGCCTTATTAAAAGAGAAACCCCAGATTTTTATTTTTCCCACTACGGCCAAACCGTAGCTCAGTTTGACAAACTGTTTGTACCGTTGGAAAGCTCTCACTGAGCTCTAAAATGGGTATCTATTATTTTTTTGTGATTTGATACTTCACCAAGATACGTTTTTCCAAGAAGGGTCACTTCACCACTCCTCCAAATCGAATTCCTTCACTTGCAACACTTATACTTGGGGCACAACTTTTCCTCTATACTTTTCCATGCTCATGTCGATTTTCATCATGAGTAACCATCTTGTACTCATGTTTTTATGGTCCCCACCAGACCTTTTCTATGTGACAGCATTATCGAGTTGCCCTTATTTAAAGCATCTGAGTTGAGTCATCATCACATCCATGGAGTCTATCTCAAGTCCTTTGTATCCCTCTATAGTCCTCCATCCTTCATTGCTTGGTTCCTCTCTCCTGTCACACATTATGGCCTTCAACCCTACTATCCCCTGTCCCCTTTGATATTGTGTTAGTTGCTGCCAGGCCATCCATGCCCTTCATGCTCTAACAAGGGAAGTCGTCAACCTACTACTAAGTACCCCCATTCCACCATCATCCCTGGTGTCAGTCACTCTACTATTATCTCTCGTGCCTTATTTGAGGATCCCTTATTGCCTCACCTATGGCGGACCTCCTTTTGTCGACATCAGATCATTCATTCCAGAAGACAGGTCAAGAGGGAGGTGTTACTTGGTTCCAGCTTCCACTCTTGTTCGGTGCCTCGGATTATGAAAAGGGACTCCTTATTTCCCTTTGACTTGATTGTTTCTCAGATCCAGCTCCTTACGTCATGATCGAGATCTGTATACTTGACGGTTCAATGATGCAGCAAATTGTACCTGTGATTCCCGAGTGTGTGTGAGATGTTTCAGCCCTCATGAGGGGGTGGCCCTTCAAGTAGCCACCCACATGCCCGGATGACCTCTTCATTAAAACCTTCTATGCAGATCCATAGACTTGATGGTTCCAGCCTCATTCGCTCGCAACGCCTCTTTAGCTTGCATGTCTCATTCAGATTTTCAAAGCCCTCTCCTGTTTATAGGGCCTCTTTGGTTGTACTTATATCCCATGTACTCAGATATTATTGTATAAGTCCTGGTTGTTATCCCAGGCACAATATGTATGTGGGATCCATTATCATGTTTTTATCTAGCTCATGTTCATGCCAACATGTACTATATATTTCAGTCCCTTGTTTACTGGATGCATTATTCTTTATACTTTGTCTCGGCGGATATAGGTATGCCTCCCCTGCCTCTTGTAGCACAGGTACTCACTCATAAAAGAGACTTGTCACACCTGTAAGTCTTGCCTCCTCAGGGTATTGTCCTCTAGCGCTTTGTTCTACCTTTGATCTGAAAATGGAATGTACTTGTTTAATTGTGCAAGGTATCCATTTCCCAATATATTTCAAATGATCTGAAATTGTGAGAATAAACTATTTCCCATACAGAGATGGACTGTAGGGGCATTCACTAGACATGTCACCTCTAAAGAGAGGATGAGTTCCAGAGGCTACCTGGCCCTCTACAGACTCTGTCTAAGGAAATAAGATATAAACACTAATATCAAAATCAATAAAAGTCTTTTGTTTTTGAATTCAGAGTGTTCATTGATCTGTTTTAAGTGTGAATAAGCAAGAATATAAGTTCTGCAATTTGTGTGAAGAGGTTTGAAGTTAAAACAACAAGTTTTAATTCCTGTATAAACTTGTTTTAGAAATGCCTGCTTATGAAATTTAACTGTTTAAACTATCAGAATCTGGAAATAATCAGCCAAAACACACAGATGAACAGCAGATATTTGTTTAAGCGGTTCACCCCTCTCTTGGGCTACCTCCGCTGGTCCAAAAGCCTCTAATTAGGCTCAGTCCTCTTTTGATTAAATGCTTCAAATGAAATTACATCTGTATAAACTGCTCAAATGAGAAAATAGACTGCTAAAACAGACACAGAATATCCAAATCAGTAGAAATAGACTACAAATTCACCTCCATTGGAGGAAGGTAGCCCAATGCAGCAATCTTTCCCCTTGGCCCTGATGGCTTCCCTGTCAAAAGCGCTGTAAAATTCGCAAATACAATGCCCTGATGGCTCTGTAGACGCCTCCAATAGCTCCAGAATGCTCTCTACACCCAAAATCAAAAAAAAATTCGTCTTCAAAGGCCTCTCCTATCAAAAGTTATGGCACATTTACTGAACTGCCTGTTACACCTTGGGAATCTCCACTAAATGTGGAGCAACTGCAGTTAAGGGCGCCAAATTAGGAACTAGCACCAAAAAGGAGGGCGGAACCGCCAAAATAGGCGCGCGGTTAAACTTGGCATTAAGTGTTGTGGTTATCCGTTCACAAATCGGCGGTTAAATGTAACGGTTTTAAACGTTTGAAATTATAAACAAAACGTTTATATATAACATAACCCACGTAAACATTATAAACCAAAGTTTAAATATCCGCATGTTTTGAATTGCGCGCCGAGCTTAGGCTGTGGGTTCTGCACCTGTGGTCATTTGGGAAGGGGGCTGGCCCTTCGGGGCTGGCCCCCTTCGGGCCCCGCCCTGGCTCCCTCACACAATAAATATGAATTATGCCGCCCATATATCAAGAGTTGAACGCGTGGCGTAATGGTTAAAGCGCTGTGTTATATACCACTTGGTCCTCCGATCGAACCCGGCCGAGCCCCATCAAAACTTTTAAACGCCAAGTCGGGGCCCACGTGGCGGCCTCCGGGCTAGCCACGTGGCGCCTCCTGATTGGCTACCAAATGAAATATTCCCCAAAATATTCTGCGGAATATTCCACGGAATATTCCCAGAATATTCTGTGGAATATTCTTTTTTTTAATAAAATTTTCCCCAAAGTCCAATTTGCCATTTTTTTAATGAAATTGACAAAACTTTGAAGCTGAATAACTTCCGCATACGGAGACCATTTCTCGAACCGTTCGCGGCGCCGGAATCAGGAAGACGAGCACTATCCAGTCGATCTGTTTCAGAGCAATTCTGAGCACTTTCATTTTTGAGCATTTTTCTTCAAGAGACTTGATCTCCTGATCACACCTCCCAAATGGGAAGCTTTTGGACCCTCAAAAGCTTTCTAATTACTGAAACTGATGATGTGGAGACTGATTCTCCACTCTTCCACCTTTGGAACAACTGAAATCTACCCGATTTCATCAACTGAAGCTTTTGAGAAAATGACAACCTGTCCCTGGAATCAACTGATCTACCATTGCTAAGATTGACGGAGTCATGACGCAAATGATTAAAATTTGCAGAACAACAATAGTACTTTGCAGAAAATAAACTTTTTCTACATTGATCAAACTTCCAGAAAGATTTAAAACAACCTTCACCATGCAAACTGTTACCATGGCGAATTGTACCATTCTGAAACCAACTTTTTCCCATGCTGAATTTTGTGTCCTTCTTGCTTGCACTGCTTTGCTTTGACACTTCATTCAATGCATTGGCTGACCCAAAAGGTGATTCATGCAACACAACATCATCTTCTTTCAAAGACGAACTGTTATCAAACTGAGACAAATTATTAGTAACATCATAAGAAGGCAAATGCTCAAAATATTGTCGTTTCAACATCAACAAAGTTAGACTTTGACTTGCATTAACCAATCTTTTCAATTGACCTACATGTAGTAAAGAAGATTCCATCTTCTTCTTGTGAGCTCTCACAATGTACTCTTTACCATCTTTGAACAAGTGATACTTGTTTTCATGGCGATGAAAGATGGCCTTCCTGTCAAACAAATAAGGACTCCCCAAAACCATACCTGAGATGTCAAGCGGCACCACATCAAGTTCCATTGTGTCAACAAAGTGTGCAGTTATTGCAAAGCGCAATATGCACTTCCTTGAAACCTGCAAATTGGCATCCTTGCAAATCCATCCAAGTGGATAAGGCTTCGGATGTGGAATGGTCTCAAGTTTTAGCTGCTTGACCAAATCTTCAGAAATAAGATTCGCTTGTGACCCACTGTCAAATAGTGTGTCAATTTTGGTATGGTGAGAAATTACCCTCACATGGAAAAGCTCTATTCTCCTCTTTTCATCAAGAGTATCTTTGTGACAATTCAAAGAGCTAGAACTAGGAATTGTGTCTTGCACCACTTCTTTCCCTTTATTGTTCTTTAAAACCATGCCTATGCTTTTTGTCTCATCTCCTGAGTCTGACCCTAAGTCTTGCTCAACTGTTGCAACAATTTTCTCCTTTTCTTTGGGCTTGTTTTTGTTCTTGTACTTTTCTGGTTTCAGTTCAGGATGAAGCTTCCAACAATGATCTTCATCATGACTAGTCTTAGAACAGTTCTTGCAAAAGAACTTTCCTTTGTCCTTTCTTGAATTAGCAACTCTCTTTTTTCCTTTGTTTTTAAAAGTACTATCCTCATCAAAAGCATCAAAAGCATTCTTTCCTCTAGCTTCTAAATGTGTCGCCTGCACACAAACTTCATCTAAGCTAGTAGGATTAAACATAAGAATAGTATGTTGCAGATAATTGTGCAAACCACCTATGTATTTCAATAAGGTGTCTTGACTTTGTAAGTCTACCCCAAGTAGAAGTGCTCTCCTTCTAAACTCTTGAGTATAATCTTGCACATTTTGACCTTTAAGCTGCTTAAAATTTTGCCAATTCATGATAGCTTTCTGAATGTGAGCAAGAGGATAAAATTGTTTCTTAATAGCAGTAATAAACTCATTCCATGTTAGAGTTATCTTACCATGCTTTTTAATCTCCTCTCTAGTCCTGGCTTCCCACCAAACCAAAGCTGCTCCATCCATTCGCAAAGAGGCTAATTGGATTTTAGTTTCATCATCATGCAAATTCTGGATTCTGAGATAGACTTCCAGCTGTCTTATCCAATTATCTAATTTCTCTGCATTAACATCACCATTAAACATTGGCAACTCAAACTTCACATCAAGCTTCAACAAAGGATTTTTAAAAGAGGTTTTTGTTTTATGTGACTGATTAACAGAAGTAGAAGAGGATGATGTGGAGGAAGAGGATGACGATGGAGATCAAGGATCACCATTTCCTCCATTCCCTTTCTTAGACTCATCTTTATCTTTCTTCCCTCCTGAAGAACCTCCTTCTTCTCTTTGGTTTTTAGACCCTTCACCAGCAATTCTATCATTTCTCTCCTGGAATAGGATTCTAACCATCTCAGTCAAATCCAAGAGAGCTTTTCTAAAGACTCTGTCTTCTTCCTTGGGATCCATTTCCTCATGGACTTCTCTCTCTCTAGATGACATGCTTGTGGCTGATTCTAAGGCTATGGAGGATGAAATGGAAGGTGGATGTAATGGCACTCTAGCCCTCCTTGGTTGAGGATTAACCTGTTCTCTAACCAGTTGACCTTCCCCTCTTTGCAGTTTCAGCCTAGTAAGCATCAAGATTTGCAGAACTACACAATAAACTTGCACAAATCTCACAATCTTTTAAGGAAAACCTAAAACTCTGATACCAACCTGATCTGAAAATGGAATGTACTTGTTTAATTGTGCAAGGTATCCATTTCCCAATATATTTAAAATGATCTGAAATTGTGAGAATAAACTATTTCCCATACAGAGATGGACTGTAGGGGCATTCACTGGACATGTCACCTCTAAAGAGAGGATGAGTTCCAGAGGCTACCTGGCCCTCTACAGACTCTGTCTAAGGAAATAAGATATAAACACTAATATCAAAATCAATAAAAGTCTTTTGTTTTTGAATTCAGAGTGTTCATTGATCTGTTTTAAGTGTGAATAAGCAAGAATATAAGTTCTGCAATTTGTGTGAAGAGGTTTGAAGTTAAAACAACAAGTTTTAATTCCTGTATAAACTTGTTTTAGAAATGCATGCTTATGAAATTTAACTGTTTAAACTATCAAAATCTGGAAATAAACAGCCATAAAACACAGATGAACAGCAGATATTTGTTTAAGCGGTTCACCCCTCTCTTGGGCTACCTCCGCTGGTCCAAAAGCCTCTAATTAGGCTCAATCCTCTTTTGATTAAATGCTTCAAATGAAATTACATCTGTATAAACTGCTCAAATGAGAAAATAGACTGCTAAAACAGACTCAGAATATCCAAATCAGTAGAAATAGACTACAAATTCACCTCCATTGGAGGAAGGTAGCCCAATGCAGCAATCTTTCCCCTTGGCCCTAATGGCTTCCCTGTCAAAAGCGCTGTAAAATTCGTAGATACAATGCCCTGATGGCTCTGAAGACACCTCCAACAGCTCCAGAATGCTCTCTACACCCAAAATCAAAAAAAAAATCGTCTTCAAAGGCCTCTCCTATCAAAAGTTATGGCACATTTACTGAACTGCCTGTTACACCTTGGGAATCTCCACTAAATGTGGAGCAACTGCAGTTAAGGGCGCCAAATTAGGAACTAGCACCAAAAAGGAGGGCGGAACCGCCAAAATAGGCGCGCGGTTAAACTTGGCATTAAGTGTTGTGGTTATCCGTTCACAAATCGGCGGTTAAATGTAACGGTTTTAAACGTTTGAAATTATAAACAAAACGTTTATATATAACATAACCCACGTAAACATTATAAACCAAAGTTTAAATATCCGCATGTTTTGAATTGCGCGCCGAGCTTAGGCTGTGGGTTCCGCACCTGTGGTCATTTGGGAAGGGGGCTGGACCCTTCGGGCCCCGCCCTGGCTCCCTCACACAATAAATATGAATTGCGCCGCCCATATATCAAGAGCTGAACGCGTGGCGTAATGGTTAAAGCGCTGTGTTATATACCACTTGGTCCTCCGATCGAACCCGGCCGAGCCCCATCAAAACTTTTAAACGCCAATTCAACGCCAAGTCGGGGCCCACGTGGCGGCCTCCGGGCTAGCCACGTGGCGCCTCCTGATTGGCTACCAAATGAAATATTCCCCAGAATATTCTGCGGAATATTCCACGGAATATTCCCAGAATATTCTGCGGAATATTCTTTTTTTTAATAAAATTTTTCCCAAAGTCCAATTTGCCATTTTTTTAATGAAATTGACAAAACTTTGAAGCTGAATAACTTCCGCATACGGAGACCATTTCTCGAACCGTTCGCGGCGCCGGAATCAGGAAGACGAGCACTATCCAGTCGATCTGTTTCGGAGCAATTCTGAGCACTTTCATTTTTGAGCATTTTTTTGAGCATTTTTCTTCAAGAGACTTGATCTCCTGATCACACCTTATATTTCTCTCACTTCCCCTTCAAAGGTTCAGTGATTGAGTTCTTTACAACGTGATTTCCACATATCAGCTCCTAACGCGCACACCGGGGGAAATCACACCAATGGTGGTCATCTAACTCCGTTACTATTAAGATTTAATTTAAAGTACACCATGTAAGACCAATTTTACCCTACAAAATTTCTTTCACTATGAAAAATAACTTAGTAATCCTTAATTTATTAAGTTGTTTATGGTCTAAATAAGAAACCCCATGAGGAAATATTGAATAAATCCATATTTGTTTGATTTTCCTCAAGGAATAATTAGTTAAACAACAAGTTAATTAATATTCCTGGTCATATTTAACCCAAAACAGTAAAATTAATTAGATAAACCATTATTTATCTTATTATTTTCTAGGAATAATTATTTAAACCTTATTTAAATAATATTCCTTGTTAAATTTGACTAAATCATTTATAAATAATTGAATAAATCATTATTTATTTGATTATTACTCAACCATATCCTTAAAATAATAAATAAATCATTTATTTATTTATTATTTACAAATAAAGGGATTTGACCCAAGTCAAATTCTTTTTCCCTCCAACAAATATAATAAAATATTCCATAAAAGTTGGATCTTGATTTGGTTAATAATATTTTAATTATGCACCAATATCTAGACTAACTCAATATTTTGTTATAAATAGAATGGTTTTTCCATTCACTCACTACCTTTTGTTGCCTAAAGATCACTCTGGATCTATACTTTTGGTCTGACTTTGATCCTCCATCATTGTCATATTTTGCTACCATTTTTCTTGTGAGATCCCTTTGAGTTCCATTTTTTGTTTGGGTTTTCTACACCATCAAGAGAGAGAGATATTAGATCTGAAGTGTTGAGGACATACAAGAACCCATCCCATTGAGGGGGACTGGTAACATCTTTCTATGTTCCATTCCCAGGTGTCAAAAATACAAAAATTATTTAAAAATATTATCGTCTTGTCTATTGGATTCATGGAGCAACTCTTGCTTTTATTTACTGCTTAATGTATTTTACTGCATAGATCTATATTTTATAGCATTTATCTTGGTCAACTAACTGCAGATATAAAGAAATTTTCAACCATATTTGATGTTAGGGATGTTTTTTATGCACAGCTAAAGTGGATTTTTTTCGTACACTTGCGATTAGAATTCATCCTAACAGTAAGTATTTAATTAATGTAATTTTCAATATTTTGAGTGATTTATGTGAGACATTTAAAATAGGATTTAATTAAATATTGAGAGGCATATATGTAAATTTTCTCGAATGTAGGAGAACATGAGTGATTGATAAGTGATTGGTGTGGATTGAGATATTCTGAAATATTGTAAATCTTAGATTAAAAAGTAGTTCATGATTTATGGAGGATCCTTAGGATTTAGTTGAAGGTTGAGATCCTCAAGGGATAAAGAAGAGATTTTAGGAATTAATTGAGGACTTAGAGGATTTTTAGGATTTTGTTGAGTAATCTATGGATCTGAACCAGAATTGGTTACAGAACCTTTTGTATATATTTGTAAAGCCTCAAAGGCACAAAGAGAAAAGAAAGAGAGAGAGATATATTCTTAGAGAGGAACTTAATTGTAAGCCTACGGGCATAGAGAAAGAGGAAGAGAAAAGGGCCATGTAAAAGTAGATCAGGCCAGAGTTAGATTGTAAACAGGGTTTTTATTTGTATATGTACATTTATTTAATTAATGAGGAAATTGAATTCATTGTGAAAAAAGAAAAAGAAAATAGAGAGATACCCTTAGAGAGGAACTTAATTGTAAGCCTGCGGGCATAGAGAAAGAGGAAGAGAAAAGGCCCATGTAAAAGTAGATCAGGCCAAAGCTATATTTTAAACAGGGTTTTCATTTGTATCTGTACATTTATTTAATTAATGGGGAAATCAAATTCATTGTGACTGTGTGTCATTCCTTTTACGTGTTGAGTGATTCATAACTGAGAATTTATGGTTTTTTTGTGATAAACCATGGTGAATGAATTCAAATTGAATGTATAAGTCTTTCTGAGTGATAAAGGACTTAATGGTTGGGTAGAATCTGTGTGATTCCAGTCTGGAGCTGGTGAATGTGTGTACAGGTTGAATAAGAAACAAATCATGAATTTTGGAATCAGAGAAGTAATACAGAGGGTGTTTTGTATCCAAGTTTGAGACGATGTAATGGTTATATGAATAACCAGAAGAACAAGCTCAGGAGAGATTAGCGTTCAAGAATTCTGAACAAGCTCAGGAGGAGTAGCATGGAGGAAACAAAGTTATAGAGCGGCGACAGTAGAAAGAAGAGAAATCGACTAAGGCAGAAAACACTTAGAGGATTTCCAAGGAAGGCAATCGGACGGCGAGGATCGAATAGCAAAATCGAAGTTTTAAGATTTAAAGACAGAGATCAGTGTAGGTGGAAAAAACGAAGAAGAGCCACATGAAGATGAGCGGACGATCAGGATTAGATCACAGATGTGAAGGTCAAAGATGAACGAATGAGATCACATCGCAAGACAAGTTGGGAAGAGGTGATGAGATGAAGGCGAGCAGTGAGGACCGTTAGATTTGAACGCAGATCAATGGCGGACGGCGAATCACAAGTTTTCACTTCGCAAATGTTAGCGGATAGCGTTAAGACTTTGTTGGGTAAGATATTTTTTTTGCGATGTGGTAACGATGGAAATATGCAATGCAATGAGGGGAGGCCACGTGTCAGCACTACGCATTAGCACAAATCATAGATCTTATGTTTTTTTCTTAAGGTTGGCATGGTAAGTTATTGTGGATGTGATGTGATTTGATCGCATATCGCACAATATAGGAGATACGTTTATTACCGCATTGGGAGGCCCACCCCGTACCCTCCACCGGTTGTCACACAATTCGTGGAAATGCAAAGAGGTTGGGTGGTGGTGGAGTTCACGACCCCCGCCACCATGTATGTATCTATGTAGCCGGATATGTGGACCGCGGGGTGGCAGGGTTGACCACCCACCCCCAACCATTTTACTCTATTTTTCAATTTTACAGATTCGCATGGGGTGGCGGGGTTGGTGGCCCGCGACCCTTATTATATATATTTTTGTTTTTATTGTTATTTAAAACAAAGGACTTGTTTTTTGAATCTTTGAAATTTGACTGAAGGAGACATTTTAACTGTCCCACAAATTCACCCAGAATCTGGTGGCCTGGTTCCAGCAAACTTGTTGCCTTCTTAAGTTGCCACATCACCAAGTCAACCTTCAAACTTTGACTACTCCTAACTCCTTCATGCGGACTCGGAATTGAGTGTTGTCTATGCCATTGGAATCAGAATGACGAGATCTACAACCTAAACCTGGTTCGAGAGACTTTCGAGCACTTTTATTTTTGAGCCTTTATACTTAAGCCATTTGTACTTGTACCTATTTAATCCACCTGGATCATTTCTCCCCACTAAAGAGCTTTTGGACCCCAAAACCCTCATCAATCAACAAGCAAGTGAGGTAATTGCTCCCTCACCTACTCCTTTTCAAACCATTTAGCTTTACTTGGGTGTATCCCTTTGAAACAAACATGGAGATATTCCACATCTCCTCGTCGTGAAGTCTCAGTCCTTCAATCGAGAATGATATCTTTTGGAAGTTCATCAAGATATTCTGGTGCAAATGCATCCACTGTAGGAACTGATCCTACCTCCTCGGTGTCCATAATCAATGGTAGTTCATAAAGTTTCATATTTTTGACATTCACGATTGAGTACATTTGCATGTATACCGGAAAGTCGAGCCGGAAAGCATTATTCCCAATCTTCTCCAATATGGTAAATGGACCATACCGGATTGGTCACAATTTCTTTCCTCCCCCTTCATTCAATCCTTGCTGATGTGGTACCACAGTTTGTCACCAACTTGAAATTGATGGTCGACTCAGTGCTTATCATGTCAGGCCTTATATCGGGTCTGAATCTTCTCCAATTTCTCTTGCACTACTTGGTGAATTGTCTATATCCGTTGTATGAACCATTGTGCTATGTCCTTTTCATCACGTCCACTGGCATCTTCATCCCTTCCATAGATCATCTCGAAAGGGTCCTTTGGTAAGTAACCAAATCATGTTTCAAAAGGTGAACGTTGCGTAGAAGAATGCACTACTTGGTTGTAAGCATGCTACATATATGGAAGATGCTTATCCACAACTTGGGATGTTTGTTGCAATAGCCCCACAAAAAGTGTACCACGGTATGGTTGAATTCCGTCGGTTTGTGGATGGAATTATGTGCTTCTCTTCAACTTGGTGTCCATCATGTGCCAGAAGCTGGTCCAAAACTCTCCAAGGAAGCGAGAGTCTCGATCTGACACAATCGATGTGGGCAACCCAAAGTGGACCCAAACATACTGAAAGAAATGATAAGCAGTCTGCTCTATAGTGACTTGCTTTTTACAAGCTGGCATCAATATGCACATTTTACTAAAGTGATCGACGACAACATAAAAATAGGCGTGATCCTTTCTATATATAGGGAAACCTCCTACAAAGTCCATCGACACACTTTCCCATGGACGACTCAGAATAGGGAGTGGTGTGTAGAGCCCGATTTTCCTATTCGAGGGCTTTGAAATAGAACACATCACACATCCCTCTACAAAATGGGTTACAATGTTTTTTATATGGGGCCAAAAACAAAACCTTTACAAATGACATAAGGTTTTTTCGACACCAAATTGACCAGACACAAGAGAGGAATTCGCCTCTCGAATTACATGTACCCTTTCTGCTGTGGGTATGCACAATTTTCCAAGGTGATACAACAACTTCCCTTGCAAATGATAGTTGTCCACCTATGAACCATGAGTTCGTTTTTCATAAATTTCTTTAAAGTCATCATTGTTAGCGTATTGTTCAGCATAAATTTCAAAAGACAATGATGCATTATGGAAAATAATAGAACCAGCGATAGGAGGGCGAGAGAGCATATTTGATACTTTTTTACTAGTGCCCTTCTTATACTTTATTACTAGATTAAATTATTGTAGGAACCCCATCCACCTGAAATGATGAGACTATTGTAGCTTGGTCTGTGACTGAAGGTATTGCAAGGGCTGATGATCCGTATGGATGATGGTCTCCTTGTCGATTAGGTAGTGTTTCCACTTTTTCACACTTTGGACCAAGGCATACAGTTCCTTGTCATAAGTGGGGTAATTGATTACAGCCTGGGAGAACTTCTCCGAATGGTAACATATCGACTTATTCTACTGCAAAAGTACAGCTCCCATGGAATACCCATTGGCATCAGTTTCGATCTCAAAAGGTTGTTGGAGATCAGGTAAATCCAAGACTGGTGCGGTGCTGATTTTCTCTTTCAGTGCTTCGAAGGCCTTCTACTACTTTCCTCCCCAATGAAATTCTTGTTTGATACTTGTCAGAGTGTGTAAGGGTGATGAAATAATGGAGAAGTTTGAAATGAACCTCCTCCAGTACTGTACTGCACCTAAAAAACTACGGACCTCTGTTACATTGGCAGGCTTAGGCCAATTTACAATCACCTCGACTTTTGAGGGGTCTATTTTTAATTGACTATTACCAACAATATGACCAAGGTAAACCAAAGAGGTTTTCCCAAACTCACATTTTGACAACTTTACATACAATTCTTCCCTCTTTAATACATCAAACACTTTCTTAACATGGCATACATGTTCATCCCAAGTCCTACTAAAGACAAGAATTTCATCTAAATACACAAGGACAAAATCATCAATGAAAGGCCTAAAAATAGTATTCATGACCCTCATGAATGTGGCTAGAGCGTTGCAAAGTCCGAATGGCATCACCATCCATTCGAACAACCCCTGTTTGATCTTGAAGGTGGATTTCCACATGTCCTACTCTGCAATTCTGACCTGGTGATAACCACTACGCAAATCCAATTTGGTGAAATAGATAGCATTCTTTAATTAATATAACAAATCATCAATGCAAGGGAGAGTGTATCAATTTTTCACCATAATTTTATTTAGTGCCTGATAATCCACGCACATCCTCCATGTGCCATCTTGCTTGGGTACTAACACAATCGACAAGCTGCATTGACTTTGTTTTGATGAGCTCTTACAATGTATTCTACCCCATCTTTTGTGATTTGGTATTTATTTTCATGGCGAAATAAAACTTCTTTCCTATCATAAAGATAGGGACCCCCTAACACAATGCCACAAATATCCAATGGTATTACATCTAGTTCTACTTCATCCACCAGTTTAGAAGAAATTACAAATGTTACCTTACACTGCTTGGTTACATTTAGTTTTACTTTGTCATGTATCCATCCAAGCGGATAACATTTCGGATAAGGCTTAAATTCTAAGCCTAACTTTTTAACCAAGGATTCTGAAATCAGGTTTGCTTGAGAGCTTGAATCAAATAGAGTTTCTACTTTTGCATGATTTATAACAACTCTAATATGAACAACTCAATTCTCTTTTGTTCATTAGGAAGAGGCTCATCTGATGAACTAGTGCTTTCATGCGATTCATAATTAACATCAAGAGAATGAGTACCTTTTGTGCCTATTTCTGTGATCAATTCCTCATCGCCAGAGTCGGATCCAAGGTCTTGTTGTGTGGTTGCTACCGTCTTTTGCTTACCCTTTCCTCCATAACTCTTCAACTTCTTTTCTGGGTATAGTTTCCAACAATGATCGTCGTCATGGCCTTCCCTTTTGCAGTGAGTGCAATAAGGCTTTCTCCTTCATCCTTCTTTGCTGATGTCGTCTTCTTTTCCTTTCCCTTTCCTTTCCCTTTGAATTTTCCATTTGAAGGTTTGAAAGGTGGTTTCTTTGAAAGATCGTCCTTATCATTTCTGCCCCTGTTCTCAAGATGAATGGCCTTTACACTGGCCGAGTCAATGGTAGTAGGTTCAAACATTAATAATGAATGTCTAATGTAACTATGTAATGAACCAATGTACTTATTTTCAACTTCAGTATAATCTAATGAAATGCTCAAACTTAGTGCTTGTTTCTTAAATTCCTCGATAAATATTTGCACATTTTGTCCTTTACCTTGCCTTAGGTACTGCCACTCCATTAAGGATTTCTGCTTGTAACATAAGGGATAGAATTGATCTTTAAGTTCAACAATAAAATCTGACCAGGAAGAAAGAAGGTTAACCAAATTATTGTTGCCTCGAAGTTTTCTCTCCCACCAGATGAGAGCTGTGCCATTTAATCGAAGAGAAGCCCACTGGATCTTCGCCTCATCCTCCATAATCTGTTGGATCCTGCAATAGAGTTCAAGCTGCCTAATCCAATTGTTAATCTTCTCGGCATTACTTTCACCATTATATACTGGTAGATCAAATTTAACATCTAACTTAAAGAAAGACTTATTAGATGCATTTCCAGAATTTTTATTATGATGGTTAGAAGAGGAGGAAGGACTTTCATTTGCTAAAGGAGGTGGATCTCCTCCACCATCTCCATGCATTGAACCTTGCCCTTGTAAAGCATGATCTCCTAATTTCTCTAACCTCTCAAGTCTAGAGAATAGTTTCTCTACTCGATTTGCCATGGTATAAAAGGTTTTGCGGAAATTGAGCTCCTCCTTATTCCAATCTTCATCACCCATGTTCCTTCTCTGACGTGCACGTCCTGCTTCGGGATCAAAAGCCTATAGCGCCCCTTCGCCTCTTCTTAGCCTATTTCTTGTTAGCATACAAGCATGTAATTCACATCTATAAACACCTACTCTGATACCACTTGATCCAAAATATTTTGCTTGAGATGTATAAAAGAATTAACATGCGAAAATTGTAGCTTTAAATAAGAAACTTTAAAGGCATAAGCAGAAAAAGAGAAGAAATTAACATCATGCACAAGAACACAGAGTTGATATCGGAGTTCGTCCAGGAGGGACTACGTCTCCAGGCCCCGCTCAAATAGTGGGGAGGCCCTGCTTTCATTAAATAGAAAAAATGAAAGTACAAGTACAAAATGAGGAATTACACCCTTATACCTGCCCAATCTGAAATTGGCCAAAAATTGCAGACCTCTGATGACGAAATGGGCAGCACCTTTGAATTTGTGGTGCCGAGCAGTGCATAATCCATATAAAACTTTCCCCATTTTGACAAAGTGAAAATCTGGCCCCTCTAGAAAAATGGCTCAGATCATGGTTCCACCCCCTCCTGCACACTGCTTAGGGTTCCACTGCCTCGTTTTCCATGCACGCTCCTATCTATCCTTGGGCGCACTATAGAATGAAGGTTCAAATATAATGAAGTGGGTGGAATTTTCAAAAATATGTCTAGGTGATTTGGTTGGGATCCGGATTATGTGTGAGGAGGTTGAGTGTTCAAACCCCGACCCCTCCTTAAATAAGCGGAATTTGTTTTAAAAAAATCCGCATATCAAATTTTTGGAAATCCTGCACACATATATTACTTGTTGCATTAATTGAAGCTAATTATGGGGGGTCGGGCCCGCATTGGGCGGCCCGCCCCGTACCCTCCGTCGGTTGTCACACAATTCGTGGCAATGCAAAGAGGTTGGGTGTCAGTGGGGTTCACGACCCCCGCCACCATGTTTTTATCTATGTGGCTGGATATGTAGACCGCAGGGTCGCGGGGTTGACCACCCACCCCCCAACCATTTTACTCTATTTTTCAAGTTTACAGATTTGCATGGAGTGGCGGGGTTTGTGGCCCACCACCCTTATTATATATATATATATATATATATATATATATATATATATATTATTTTATTGTTATTTAAAAGAAAGGATTTGTTTTTCGAATCTTCTAAATTTGACCGAAGGAGACATTTTGACCGTCCCACAAATTCTCCCGGAATTCGGTGGCCTAGTTCCAGCAAAATTGTTGCCTCCTTAAGATGCCACGTCACCAAGTCAACCTTCAAACTTTGACTGCTCCTAACTCCTTCATGCAGACTCGTAATTGAGTGTCGTCTGCGCCGTTGGAATCAGAATGACGAGATCTACAACCTGAACCTAGTTTGAGATACTTTCAAACACTTTTATTTTTTAGCCTTTGTACTTAAGCCATTTGTACTTGTACCTATTTAATCCACCTGGATCAATGGCTGGGTAGAATCTGTGTGATTACAGTCTAGAGCTGGAAAATGTGTGTACAGGTTGAGAAGAAACAAATCATGAATTCTGAAGTCATATAAGTAATACAGAGGGTGTTCTGTATTCAGGCTCGAGACAGTGTAATGGTTATATGAATAACCAGAAGAACAAGCTCATGAGAGATTAGCGTTTAAGAATTATGAACAAGCTCAGGAGGAGTAGCGTGGAGGAAACAGAGTTATAGAGCAGTGATAATAGAAATAAGAGAAATCTACTAAGGCAAAAAACACTTAGAAGATTTCCAAGGAAGGCGATCAGACGGCGAGGATCGAATCGAAAAATCGAAGTTTTAAGATTTAATGGCAGAGATTAGTGTAGGCGGAATAAACGAAGAAGAGCCACATGAAGGTGAGCGGACGGTTAGGATTAGATCGCAAATGTGAAGGTGAGAGATGAACGGATAAGATCACATCACAAGACAAGTTGGGAAGAGGCGATGAAATGAAGGCAAGCAGTGAGGATTGTTAGATCTGAACGCAGATCAACGACGGATGGCGAATCACAAGTTTGCACTTCACAAATGTTAGCAGATAGTGTTAATACTTCGTTGGGTAAGCTATTTTTTTTGTCATGCGGTAAGGATGGAAAGATGCAATGCGATGAAGGGAGGCCACGTGTCAACACTACAATATGCGATGTGATGTGATCGCATATCACACAATATAGGAGATACGTTTATTAATAAACGTTAAACGTTGCGGGCAAGAGAAGTGCAATGTATTGTGATTGATCAAGTATTGTGGGACCCGAAAACCCCTGTTCCGCGTATATGTAAGGGATTTCTGTTATGTGCGTTATGTTTATAAATTAAGCGATGTTAATTTATAATGTATGTATGTTTATAAAACTCTAATGTTATAATTTGTTGCGTGTAAAGGAGGAGTTTATGTGGGCCATAACCCACAGGTCACGTTATATGTTTAAAATCAGTTTCATGCTGCATCAATGTGGGTAATTGTGGGGTTAATTATGTTAACCCTACATCTTTGGTTATTTGCGAACTTATGGTTACATCAACAAAATTTTTGCAGTAAATTTGGCCAAGAACCCAAAGTTCCATGATCGAATGAAGCATATCAATACAAAATACAATTTGATTTGACATTACGTTGAGGCAAAAACAATCCACCTACGACATTGTTCCACAAATGAGCAGATTGCATACATCTTCACCAAAGCGCTTGGAAAGGAAAAATTTGAAAGATTCATAATGATGCCTGGACTCACCAACATCCCTTCAGATTGTGGGGGGGAATGTTGAACACCTAATGTTTGGGATTAGGAATCCTATATAAATATTGTAAATAGAAAAATAAGAGAAGTTGGAAGATGAAGAGACATTGGGAGATGAAACCCAATATTCTCCCTCTCCTTTTATATAGTCATATCTTATATTAATGAAAAATGAAACAAATTAATTTGGAGTTACCCTTGTCTTGACATAAATAATTAAAAAGTTTATCTCATTTAAATAATTTCTATTGGCTTGTCAAGTCCCACAAGCACAATTGGTTGAAGATTTGCCTCTGTATCAAGGCGACCTAGGATCAAACCTCACGGTGGTGGTTGTGCTTGTGCTAAGGGGAGAAGACATGCTAAAAAATACAATCATCATAGGGTTGGTGTGTACCACGCCAGGTGCGATCCCCGGGTGACTTTGACGGATTAGATGCTCCTGGGTCACAGATTCTCAAGCCACGGGTCAATCCTGGAAGATCACAAACAACTTGACAAAAAAAAAATCTATTGGCCAATGGGGCTTAGAATATATGGTGATGGGATGTATTGTTAAGTCACTTTGTGATGTGAAGGTCACCGGTTCGAAATTTTGTGGGAAAAAATTCAGTAATATTAAGGTTTGGTGTGGTCTAGGCTTTGTGCAATCCCCGGGTCATTTTGATGGCTTAGATGCCTTGGGTCATGGTTTTTTGAGCCATAAGTCAAAATTGATGTAATATATGATGAACTAAAACCACTTGGAAAACAAATTATTAAATTAAATTTCTATTTGAATTTGGTGAAATACTTTTGAAATGTAAATTGATTGTGTTGCAAAAATATAAAATACTTTTGAAATGTGGAATGATTGAGTTGAAACAATACAAAATACTTTTGAATTGTTAAAATATTGAGTTGAAAAGATGTTCCATTAATTAAGAAAACTATGTCATTCAAAAAAATTCTTAACCAATTATATAGATAAAATAAAATGAATTATTAAAAAAAAAAACACCTTAATCCTCCATTTTGCTTACCACTCACCATGCTCATGTCTTTAGCCATCCACTTTCGTTGCCACCCATGTTTTAAATCAGTCAAAAATTATTGAAAATATTCTTCAATACTTAAACGTTGAGCACCCATGTGATGAGTTGACATGTACATTAGTGATTTATTGGTTGTTTTCATTTAGATGATGTGTGCATTCGTTATTTACCAATAATTTTCATTCAATTTATGAAATGGAATGTTATGCAAAGCCTTTAAGATATCTTCATCCATGAACTCATTATCATCATGAGAATCCTCTAGGTTTTTGAATGAAAACCTCAAATTGATCACAACAATTAGTAACCAAAGATAAATAAGGGTAGGAATCCTTGTATTCTTCATAAAATATTGAATGGAAAACTCTAAGAGAACAAATATTGGTGGGTGGAAAACCTTCATACCAAGATCATTATTTTCCTTCAAGAGAATCCATGAACATTTTTAAAAGACAATCTTCAGGAAACTCAACCTTCAACTTGCGTGTATGCATGTGAAATTTAACCAGATGTAAAGCAGCATCATTCCGATCGTCATCTTTAAACATAGGAAAATTCCTTTTCCAATCTACCTTGGGAATTTTAATTGGGAAACCTGGAAGGTGGTCCCGGCTCATGGGAGCATACCTTCTTGCAACAGCTTCCATCTTGAAAATTCTTGAAGCTACTGATCTTCATACAGTGGAGTCACCATGAGGTGTTGGTTTTATGGATCTTTCAGTGAATGGAGTCACCAGGTGAAGGGTTCAGACTTCATATGCATATGATCTTTGTCCACCATCAGCAAATAGATCTAAATTTTGTCATTCTTTCCCAAGGACGATATGATATTTCGCTCCCCAGTATGGTTGCCAAAATGTTATCACTTGGATTGAACGTTAGGCTGAAGAAGGCAATTCCAAGGTAACCATAAACCACGCTTAGCAAAGTAGCTAGCCCTACTAGGCAAGGAGAGGGATCTCTCCGCAAAAATCACAACCAATATGACTGAGGAAAGAAGATATTAGGCTAAGTATAGTAGCTCATGGTTTTTGTTCTTGATTGTATAGGGTTGTGCTGAATCAGAAGGAACATAAACAATCAGGGCAAGGGAAATTAGGTCAAAATTTGTAGGGTGTTCTATGGGGCAAGGTAGGTACAATGTTTTGCACTTTAGGATTTCGATGGTGGGATGATCAAGACAGGTGAGGAGCTAGAAAGAGCATGGTGAAATCATGGTTTCTTTATAAACTGAAGAAATTACAGACTGTGAATATTTACCCAAAACAGAGCATAGAAATTATGGATTATGTTCATCAAACTTGAAAAAATTCACTTAATAGAAATGAAATTATAGATGAAATAAATAAATAAATAACATTCTAACAACTGAGCACAAAAGAAGAAACTGAAATTAAACACCATACCACATGGATCCCATAAAAATAACTGCAAATTTGATTAATTTTCCTGCTCAGAACTGATACAAAGGTGTCTTTTCAAAATCCAAACATCCAATTGAGTCCAACCCTTACTAATGAGAAATAAGAAGAAGATATAGACCTCAAAACAACTCATCCTAGCCTCAGGAAGTCTAATCCATAAGATGAGGATCAGTTTCCATCAAATTCTGTACAAGAATCTAAAGACTAGGAAGACCTAACAACTTGCCTCTAAAAGAGAGGAAACTGATTCATTTGACCTCAACTGATGACTTACCTAATGTATCTACCTTAGATAAAAGTAAAAACATGGCTTTTACATTCATCTTGAACATTTACATTAGTGAAATTACGTTTTCCAAAGTGAAAAGTCAAACTGGAGAATATTTGCTGAAGATTGTAAAAATTTGCAATTTTCTAGCAAACGCGCAGCGTCCAAGCAAGAAAAATAACCTGTTTTGCAAGCTGGTTTTGAGTGCCTTCCCGATGTCCAAATCAGCTCCATGATAGCTCATTGAAAATCTCTCTGAGTCTAGTTTCTAGATCTATATTCATTTTTAAAAATGGTTTTTATTTTCCCTGTCAAAAATTCAATCTATCAGGATTGGTAAACGCGTAGTGACCAGGTCAAAAAGGAGGTAGAAACATGATTTTTAGGTGGTTTTTTGCATGTTTGAGGGACCAGTTCTCCTACAAACCTTATGAAAATTGCTAGGGTTTATGTCCTCATCATTATAAACCTACTGGTGGTGGCCATTTATAATTTTGAGGTCCCAAAAAAGAGCGCAACATCCAGGTCGTTGCGCTTTTGGAAAAATTTCTGTGTTGAAAATTACAAAAAATGTAGAAATTAACATGAGTGAAAAAATGTGCCAAAATTATTGGATTACTTTCTCATTGAGTGATTGAGGAATTGAGTGACACCTTAGAAAGTATGTCCAACTTTTCTTTCTCCCCTTGCTTGCTCAAACTTTCAATTTTGTCATTAGCTATTTTAAACTTGGCTAATGAAATTCTCTCTTTCCGTGCATGAAGTTTGACTCTTGCCTTCAACAAGTCATTGTCCTTATTGGCCTTCTTAAGTAACCTATCCAAATGTATATTGGATCTATCAAGACATGGTCTCTGTCCTTGATAATTTCTAGGGAAAATTGTTCCTTTGGTGTGAGCTGGTCTTCTAGGCCAGCTTCCCTTTGTTTCTCTAGGGCTAGAGCTCTTTTCAGCCCTCTAGTCCTTAGTCTCTGCTTTGGAGGTTGATCCTCCTCACTAATAGTTTTGTTCTCCTCTTCAACCATATTGAATTTGAAACCCTAGGGTGATGGAATTAAATGGAGGGAATGTGAAATGAAAGGAAAATGTTTTGGGGAATGGAGGGAATGGGAACCTAGGTTAGTGGAAACCCTAGGATTTAGAGGTATTAGGAATGGTATTGCTTTATGTAATATGGATATGGGAAATATAAATATAAAGGAGAAGGGAAATAGGAAAATGTTTATAGGAATGTGAGGGGAAGTGTATAACAGATTAGGGATTAGGTTTAAATAAGAATTAGGGTTTCTTGCCTTAGAAATAAGTTTGAATGACTATGAAGCAGAACAATACATCAATGAGATGATGGTTGAGCTCCTTATTGATAAATGGAGCTTTGAAGAACCCTTTTTGCTGAGATTTGGCAAGAAATGATGGAGTGGCAAGCTGTGAGAAGGCTTTTTGTCTTTCTGAGCAAACGCGCAACGTCCAGAGAAAACGTGCAGCGACCCCTTTGCGCAGCGTCCCTACAATACCTTTTTGCATACCACATTTGGATGCCTTCCCGGTATCCAAATTGGGCTCAGGATAGCTCATTGGAAATATTATCCTATCTAATTTCCAAATCTACCTTTGGTTTTCTGTTTGGACTTGATTTTCCTTGTAAAAAATTGATTTTCCCAAGACTGGTCAAAAAGTGTTAAATGAAGGTGCAGAAATGCAAAGTGATGTCGCAGGAAACTTTGTTATTATTGTTTACTTACATTATTATTGTTAGGTCAGCTAGGATTATACTGTGACCCCATGGACCCCTATATATAGAAGGAGGTTTTTTTATTTGTATCATCCAAGAATTGTTCATTTATGTAATGTATTGGAGGTTTCCCCCTTGAGGTGACTGATTTATAAGGTGTTTATCTCTCTTTTCTTCTATTTTTGGAGCTGGTTTCATAACATTTGGTATTAGAGCTTTGGATTCTAGCGTTTCGCTGCTCCAAACAGGTCATCGTGGAATTTTCGCTATAAAAATTTTTCTACGAAGGTTCACAAGCTGTAATTTTTACAGCACGAAGATGAAATCCTGAGGAACGTCGTGGACAAATTTCAAATATTGTTTCGCAATAATTTCGGAGATATGATTTTTGGAAGTTAGGGATTTTTGCAGGCTCCTGAATTTAACCTAAACAGGTCATCATGGCATTTTTGCTATAACATTTTTTTTCTACGAGGGTTCAGATGCTGAAATTTTTATAGAGCGAATCCAAAATCCTGAGGAACGTCGTGGAAACATTTCAGAGATTTATTCGTAATATTTTCGTAGATAGGGTCTGTGGAAGTTAGGGATTTTTCAGGCTCTTGAATTTCATCTCAAGGAGGTGACCGTGGGAAAATCGTCATAACTCTCTCTCTCAGCATTGGATTGGAATTATGTAAAAATTGGTCACAATTACACAGACTGTAGTTTCATGTTTATCAATTTCATAGCCAAAGGAGGAAATAGTGACATGTGGCACCTCGTACAAGTTCGTTCTACTGAACTAGTCCATAATTAGGTCATTGTGGGAGATTTCGTATAACTTTGCCTTGAAGAATCCAAATCAGGCCAGACCTTTGGCATTTGAAAGAAGATTCATAGGGCTACTATAGGGCCAAATTTTAGATATTGAAGATCCGAAATCACAGAGATAATTCAGTTTCAATATCGAGCTCCTCAAAATCAAGAAAAATGTGTATATGTTTTTTTCATGTTGTGTAAATCTTGTTTGAAAAATCAGTTTTAAGTGATTCCAAAGGCCTATTGAGAATAGATATCAGTATTGGGTTCTAAAATTCCTCCTAAAAATATTTCAACACCCATTAAGCCCTCAAAGTACTCTACTATGACTCATGAAGATGAAGAATTGCAACATGATCTATCAAAATTACAAGAGCAAGTCCACCAAATTTTGCTCTCGCAAAGAGCAACAAAAAATGAAATGGAAGTTTTGAAGAAAGGCATGGAAGCGAAGATGGATGGTCTGAAGAATAATATGGATGGTTTGAAAAAAGGTGTGGAAGCTAAGATGGATGGAATGGAAGCTAAGATGGATGACATGGAAGAAAAAATGAAAGACAACATGGAAAACATGAAGAATGATCTAAAAGAAGACATGGAAGGTTTGACAAAGTTGACACAAGAAATGTTTCATGATGAGAACAAAATAAATGTTAATCGTGATTTCATAAATTGTAATGTTGGATGGAAGAACCACCATATTCCAAAGATGGAAATGAGGAAGTTTGATGGCAAGGATCCCGTAACATGGATACTACAGATGGAGCAATATTTTGATATCAATAATGTGCAAAACACACAAAAGGTACACATTGCAACTTTACATTAAGAAAAAATACATTTGTATTGTTAATCTAGGTTATCATTGATGATGTCAGTGACCGGGATGGCAAATATTCTTGAAGATGCCAGAGGATGATTACAAGTGATTACAACTCTTTTTTAAGATGACAAGACATAAATGAAGTGTCAATTATGTATCTTGATGATCATAATGGAAGACTACCATATCTCTGCACTATCTTAAGGACAGCTGACCTAATGACCCTATGTTGAAGAAGGCAAGGACATGATAATGGTGACCCTTTGTTGAAGAAGGCTAAGGCATGATTATGAAGACAATCAACGAAGAAATCAAACCATGAGGCTCTACACTCAAAGGCATTCTTCCCTACCTCCATTTCTGCACTCATAAATAATCAGTCACATTAAAAAATATATTTTTACTACCTTAGGGGCAAAATTCCTTAATGAAACCTACACCATCTTGAAGAGCATAATTTTTCCTTTCCAACGAGCTATTACTTGGCTCGAAACTCCAAGCGTTTGAAAGTTATTGATTTTTCAAGTTTAAGGTATTTTTTTTTCAAGTGAGCTGACCTACACTCACACCCTCATGTCGGCCCTCTTTCAAATGGACGTGTCTCTTAATTCCTTGACTAAACCACTATAAAAAAAAGTTTGGGGTTCATTTGTAGGCATAAATTTTTCAGTCATCCAAGACAGAACAGGAGCCTCAATTCACAGCTCGTGAACAAGGAAGAAAAGGCATAGAAGTTGAAGGAAATAGGCAACATTTATTTGTTTTTGGGTCAAGACAGCGTTGGACTTAATCTACAAGACAGTGTGGATAATGGAATGACTGTGTATAAAATCAGAAAACACCTTTGTTGTGTTAGAATCCTTTTTTTAGGCTGTAGTTTTGGACTGTGGAAATCTTCCTATAGCTGGGACACTGTGACAAGGTCACTGTAATTATAGTAGCACAGATTCTTGGACAATGCCTCAAATTTGCAGCAAAATCAGATTAAGTGTGGCAGCATAAACAGAGGTTCAGATCACCTTTAGCTTGGACTGTATGTCTGAACAGGGACTCGGATTAGTTCAAAATTGACACAACAACCTCCTTTAATGTCTCGGATCCCTCTTCCTAAACTTTGACATCTCAACTGTGGCATAGCTTACTGTGAAACCTTTTTTCTAGTGGCTCGGATTGGTGCAGCAATAGTGAATTGCTATAGCTCATACTATGCACTGGGAAACCTTCATTACTGTGGGTCAGACTCCTTTGTTGTGACTGTGGAGGTTAATTATAGGCCTGGATCTCCTCATTGACTCTGTGGTTTGGACTATTAATTGTTGTTGCCCCTAAGACTGTGAAGAAGTGTTGTGATTATCCTCAATTTTTCTTTAGGACTGTGGAGAACCATTAATTGGCATTAACACCTTCATATCTTCAATGAAGAAGTAAGTCACAACACCAGAGATAGACTAACATTTTGAAGGTGCAGTGATTCATTGTGTGGTGGAAACATCAAGGTCAGTGGTGGAGACATATAAGACTGTCAAGCACAAATCGGTGTTATAACATAAGAAGAATTTGAACAATGCTTTGGGTTTTGAAGTACTCTTGGATGAGCGTTGTTTTGAAGATCGTTTTGGATCACATTGACGACACCTTGGAGCATCTCCTGAAAACACTTTGAAACTGAGCCTCGAGATATTATTGGAGATCATGATGCATTGTTGATGTCATCATGAGGTGACTTGAAGAAATTGTTTGGGTACGATGAAGAGTAGTGGTGACTCCTTCTAAGAAGAAAAAGGTTGTCATTGATGACGTAATGTGGAGACTACAATGAAGACTAAGTGAAGATTGGCAGGTCTCCTTGAAGAAGATTTTGGGAGCTGTAAGTATAACCAAATATATATTGACTAAGTGAAGCAGGAGGTTGGAGCCTCATAGAGACAAGGTTGGTGCCTTGGAAGATAGGGTTGGAGCCCTAGAGGATAGGAGTCCTCAAGAGACCAGGTTGGAGCCTGTACCATATATAGGGTTGGGGCCCTTGAGGTTGGTGCCTCAGAATTGACAAGGTTGGAGCCTTGGAAGTCCAAGTCGGTGCTTGGCAAACACAGGTTGGAGCCCGGGAGATTGAATATTGGTGTCTTCATCTAGGGTTGGACCCCTACATATATTGTACTTGATTTATTGTAAAGAAGAAATTAATGAAATAATTTATTCTTATTGTTCATTTTGTGTTCTAAATATAGGTGATCTAACTGGTAAAAATAACAATAAAAAAAAAATATTGATTCACCCCCCTCTCAGTATTTCCAACAATTGGTATCAGAGACAGTACCTTCACTCAAAGCATAACAGCTTGAAGGTTGATCATTAGAACACAAATGGCAAAGCCAAGGAAGAAAGTCTCGAATCCTCCTAAAGATGTGTCATCCTCAACAATTGCAATTGAAGTAAATCAATTTGCGAAGGCACCATTGTTCAATGGAAATTTTGATATATGGGTGGCAAGAATGAGGAGTTTCTTGAAGACTCAAGGAATTGAAGTTTGGAAATCAGTGATTACTAATCACACGATGGACGAAGAATCCAGGGAGTACAATACAAGAGCAATGAAGGCAATTTTGAATGGGTTACCAAATTCTGTGAAGGCAAATTTTGAAAAATGATCATTAGCAAAATTCATATGGGACAAACTTCATGATGTTCACTCAAAAGGAGCGTTGACAATGATCTCTAGTCAAGAAGATGATGGAAAATAAGAAATAAATCCAGAATTCGTCAAGGAAGCTGAAGATAAGAGAGATAACAAAAAGGCTAAAGAAGACCTAGAAGATGAAGAGAACAAAGAAGACTTTGAAGAAGGTCTCCTAAATATGTTGAGATTCAACAAGATGATGAGCTTAGTGAAAAGAGTCGCCTTCACTAAGTGGGCCCGCAGGCTATTTTTGGTGCAAAGTCTATTTTTAGACTATGTCTATTTTTAGATATGTCGATCATATTCTATGAGTTGCAGGATGCTATTTGTGGATGGTTGGTCAAGTTGGAAAAATAGATGGACTTCTATTTTAGACATATTGGGCGAAATCTATTTTTAGATTGCCATTCTAAAAATAGATATGTCGAATATTATTAGCTCTTAATAATATTTGGACGCTAAACATTGTCTTAATCTCTTGGATCACTTCAGTTAAGTGCACAGATGTGGCACAGCAGCTGACAGAAGGAATTATGCTATTCCTGAGGGTTTACTGGAGCTAATGCATGATGAATTCAGTTAGAACTCATGTGACAGAGTTTGGTGGAGTTATAGAAGTAGTTGGTGGAGTTGTATTTAGTTTAACTCAGTTAGACTCAATTGAGCTAGTTGTATCTAGTCTAACTGATTGATACACTAGTGAGAGTGGTGTGAATTAATTATTTGATTAATTCAATAAATAATAACTCATTAATCAACTAAAGAATACATCAGTTAACTACAGTGCATGTCAGTTTCAGTGGACACCAGTGGAGAGATAGGTGAAAGAGCAAGTGTGACTATCAGTTGTGACTATAGTGATGCGTTGATTGCATCCAACACTCAGTGGAGATGCCAATGAGGATTGCGTGAGCAAGGCTGGCTAAATTCAAACTCATTCAGAGCCAGTCTTCAGCATGGATTGTGCAGTAGAGGCAGGCTAGCAGGATCGGTGCATGGATTTGCAAGATCGGGCCTGATTAGTGTGTAGCGATTGTATTGTATTGAGAGCTTGATATGATCAGCTTTGTATGAGGATTGTTACATGATCTCTATGACATATATTATATACAGATAGTTGGGGTTTTTAGCTTTAGGATTTCCTGTTAAACAATTGTGTTAATGTGTGTGAATTTTTATGGTTTCATATGTGCATTGCAATTGATTTAATTTCTGCATGTGATGATCAATGGTGGAATAGATTCTATATTGTGCATGAATTTAAAATAGTGTGTGATCAGAAGAATCTTGGATATATAACACATAAGTTATATAATTTCTACATGGTATCAGAGCAATATTGATCATAGAAAATTTCAATTATTGAAGCAGTTGAGTTTTGTGCTGGTAGAATTCGAATTTGTTGCAGTGTTTTCTTGGTGTCAAAGTTGAGCATTCATTGAAATGTCTTTCAACAGATTGCGATTGGAGTATGCCCTTGATGGAAGCTCGAATTATATTGCATGGAAGGACAGGATGGAGGCGATGCTAGATGATAATGGGTTGAATGAGTTCATAGATACTGATATTCCAAATCCTGGTTCTAGCGATGTAGCCACACTTGAAGCATGGAAAAAGAAGGTAGAAAAGTGTCGAAGAATTCTGTTGGAAGGTGTGAAGGATCACATTGTGTGTAGCCTTCATGTTAAATCCACTCCATTCTTAATGTGGAAGGCTTTGATAGACTTGTTCCAAAGCAGAAGCAACCAGAGGAAGTTGGCGCTTAAAGAAAAGCTCAGAAAAATAAAAATGGAGAAAGGCGACAGTATACCAAAATACCTCACGAAGTTTGTCCACTACAAGGATGAGCTGGGAAGTGTGGGGGTTACTATAGATGAAGAAGACTTGGTGAGCTTGGCTCTCCTTGGGCTTCTGAAGAGTTGGCATAGCTACGAGGACTTTGTCAATGGTCGGGAGAAACTACCAGGATGGAAGCGACTTTGGTCGGATCTTGTGCAAGAGGAGATAAGGCAGGGTACCAGGGATGGATCTTCATCGAAGAATGAAGATGAAGAAAATTGTGCTTTGGATACCAAAGCAAGGAAAGGGAAAGGAAAGAAAAATCCTTCTCAATCCGATGTGAAAGGCAAGAAGCATGACTTGTCCAATGTGAAGTGCTTTCACTGTCACCAACACGAACATTACGCCACTAATTGTCCACAGAAGAAGAAAAATAAGTAGGCTGCTAGATCTGCAACTAGAGAGGACTTAGCCTCACAGTTTGAGCTGGATTTTTCTCTGATCGCATGCTTGGTTTCAAGTGTGATGGGATCAGTGTGGTTTCTTGACAGTGGTGTGTCTTTCCATATGACCGGAGACAAATATTTGTTTAGTGATTTGGATGAAAAGGATCTTGGAGTGCACATCGAGATTGGCGATGATGGTAGATACAGTGCGACTGGTATCGGGACCATTTCCTTTGAGAGGGATTCTGGTAAAACTTTCATATTGAAGGATTTCATGCATGTTCCAGGATTGAAGAAGAATCTGATCTCTGTGGCGATGTTGGAAGACAAGGGTTATGATGTTGTTTTTAGCGAAGGAAAGGCTTTCCTGCGAAGTAAAACAACTGGTGAAACCTGGAGGATAGGGGTTCGAGTTAATAACCTTTATCAATTGCAGGTAGATGGCTGCGCAGCAATTGCAGACAAAGCAGAAGGAGTGGTGAGCCGGGATGAGGAAGAATTGTGGCACAGGATATTGGGCCATCTTCACCATGGCGCTTTGAAAATTTTGCAGCAGATTTCTATCGGGCTTCCCAAGGGTACACTTGCGCAGTCAGATTAGTGCAAGGGATGTACTTTGGGAAAATTTGTGAAGACCACTTTTCATGAGAAGGATAGTCGCGCCACGACGATCCTTGAGAGAATTCACACAGACGCGTGTGGACCTTTCTCAGTAGCTTCAACAGCAAAGCACGAGTATTATGTGATATTTGTTGATGACTTTTCTCGTAAGTGCTAGATCTTCTTCATGCAGAAGAAGAGCGAGACATACTCAAAGTTCTGTGAGTTCAAGGCGCTGGTTGAGAAAGAGTCGAGGAAGCAATTGAAAGCTCTAAGGAGCGATAATGGTGGTGAATACATCTCTGGAAAATTCAAAGACTTTTGCAGCGCAGAAGGAATTCGAAGAGAACTCATAGCGCCTCATAACCCACAGCAGAATGGGGTCGCGGAGAGAAAGAACATAACGATCGTGGGTGCTGCACAGGCGATGTTGCATGATCAGGGCATTCCCATACACTTGTGGGCTGAAGCATGCAACACTATGTTTATGTGAAAAACCGTTGTCCTTATAGAGTACTTGGCATGAGTACACCCGAAGAGGCGTTTTCTGGTAAGAAGCCTGATATTTCTCATTTGAAGATTTTTGGCTCACATGTTTACATTCATGTGAGAAGGATGCCAGGAAGAAGCTAGAGCCGACCATAGAGGTTGGGATATTTTTGGGGTACACAGAAACACCCCACAATTATCGTGTGTATTTTCCAGACATTCGGATCACTGTCGTGCAATGGGATATCAAATTTCATGAGGAGAAAGCCATGAAGTTGTCGCTTGAGAGGGAGCTACACTTGCATGCAGATGAGGAGCTACTTGTTCCTAAAGATGAGCCTCTAGATGTGGATCATCCACAAGAGGAGGTTCATGGAGTGGAAGAAACCACTCATGCAGCGCCAAACATTAGAGGGCGGAAGCGCACTACAAAATCTGAGCAACTGAATCTTGATGCAGCGCAAAATGTAGGAGAACCTACATCACAGAGCATACAGAGACAGCCACCTGACCGATTTACTAGATACATGGCTCTGATGAGCAAGTGTATCGTGACAAAACCATCTTCTTTCGAGGAAGCTGTGGAGGATCCCTCATGGGTAGATGCCATGGTGGAAGAGTATGATTCGATTATCAGAAATAGTGCATGGGAGATTGTCCCAAGGCTGGAAGGGAAATCAGTGGTAGGTTCGAGATGGATCTACAAAGTGAAGCAAGCTGCTGACGGGAGTGTCGAGAAGTACAAGGAAAGATTTGTTGCTCGAGGCTTCTCACAGATTGAGGGGATCGACTATGAAAAACCTTTACACTTGTCGCAAGGTATTCTTCCATACGGACCATCCTTGCTCTCTTAGCGCATATGGGTTGGCACATTCATCAAATGGATGTGAAGACTGCGTTCCTCAACAGAGTCATTGAGGAGGAGGTGTACATAGAGCATCCTGAAGGATTCAAAATCTTCAGCAGCGAGTCTCATGTGTGCAGGCTCAAAAGAGCATTGTATGGGTTGAAACAAGCACCTCATGCTTGGTACACACAGATAGACAGTTATTTCACCGGACTTGGATTCACCAAGAGTGAGTCGGATCCGAACCTATATCAGATTGTGGCGGAGGGTAAGTTGCTAGTCATTGTACTTTATGTAGATTATTTGATACTAACAGTTGATGAACTGTTGATACACTCATGCAAGGCAGAACTTGTAAAGGAGTTTGAGATGAAGGACTTGGGCCTCCTTCATTATTTCCTGGGATTGGAAATTTGGCAGCGGAAGGGTGGACTGTTTGTGTCTCAAGGAAAGTATGCCCGGGAGATACTGGAGAAGTTTCACATGCAAGGCTGCAAGCCTATTGACACTCCTCTTCCTGGTGGTTGGAGGAAAGAGGATGCTACATCGGCAGAAGTAGTGGATGCCACTGTTTATCGACAATTGTTTGGTTTGATCATGTATCTAGTCAATACACGACCGGACAAATGCTATGTTGTTAACCAGCTTTCACAAGCTATGGTTAAGCCTACCAAGCTCTTTTGGAAGGCAGGCAAGCATGTCCTGAGGTATCTCAGGGGCACACTAGGATATGGATTATGGTACAGACAGTCGAATGAGTTGAAGTTGCATGGCTTCACGGATGCAGATTGGGCAGGGAGCCCAACGGACAGAAAGAGCACATTTGGAGGGATATTCAAGATTTCGGTCTGCTGGGTGTTAGCCTCTTGGTACAACAGAAATGTAGATCCGTGGCACTGGCTCACGTGAGAAGGAAAAGGCGGCAAGAAGTTTGGTTGCATGCAAGGCTATATGGATGAGAAAGATCCCGGGCCCAAGTTCTGTCTAATACTTAGATCCCCACTGTGATATATTGTGATAATCAAATTTGCATTAAACTCCTGCTAATCTAGTATTTCATGATAGATCTAAACATATTGACATCCGCACCATCATAATGATTGTGTGCAATGAAGATCATAGCTTTACATTCCCACCTGGGAGGATCGTGGATGCGGTATTCTGACGAAGGCGCCACCAGGAGAAATCTAATACCACGTATATTGTGGATTAAAAGTGAGTAATCCCTATCTTGTTGAGAGGGAGTGTTGAGATTGCAACAAGATGGTGAGATTAGTGGAAAGAAGTCGCCTTCACTAAGTGGGCCCGCAGGCTATTTTTGGCGCAAAGCCTATTTTTAGACTATGTCTATTTTTAGACATATGGATCATGTTCTATGAGTTGCAGGATGCTATTTGTGGATGGTTGGTCAAGTCAGAAAAAATAGATGGACTTCTATTTTTAGACATATTGGGCGGAATCTATTTTTAGATTGCCAGTCTAAAAATAGATATGCCGAATATTATTAGCTCTTAATAATATTTGGACTATAAACATTATCTTATTCTCTTGGAGCACTTCAGTTAAGTGCACAGATGTGGCATAGGAGCTGACAGAAGGAATTACGCTATTCCTGAGGGTTTAGTGGAGCTATTGCATGGAGGACTTCAGTTAGAACTCATGTGACAAAGTTTGGTGGAGTTGTACGGTTTAACTCGGGCCAAACTCATGAGCTAGTTGTATCTAGCCTAACTGAATGATACACTAGTGAGAGAGGAGTGAATTAATTAGTTAATTAATTAAAAAATAATAACTCATTAATCAACTGAATAATACAACAGTTAACTAAAGTGCATGGCAGTTTCAGTGGAGACCAGTGGAGAGATAGGTGAAAGAGCAAGTGTGACTATCAGTTGTGACTATAGTGATGCATTGATTGCATCCAACACTCAGTGGAGATACCAATGAGGATTGCGTGAGCAAGGCTGGCTGAATTCGAACTCATTCAGAGCCATTCTTCAGCAGGGATTGTGTATTAGAGGCAGGATAGTAGGTGGCAAAGATCGGTGCATGGATTTGCAAGATCGGGCCTCATTAGTGTATAGTGATTGTATTGTACTGAGAGCTTGATATGATCATCTTTGTATGAGGATTGTTACATGATCTCTATGACATATATTATATACAGATAGTTGGGGTTTTTAGCTTCAGGCTTTCCCGTTAAACAATTGTGTTAATGTGTGTGATTTTTTATGGTTTCATGTGTGCATTGCAATTGATTTAATTTCCGCATGTGATGATCAATGGTGGAATAGATTATGTATTGTGCATGAAGTTAAAATAGTGTGTGATTAGGAGAATCTTGGATATATAACACATAAGTTATATAATTTCGACAGAATAAACCTATGGCTTCCATGGAAGAAATTAACAGTTTGAAAAAGGAAAATGAGGAACTTAAGAAGAAAACGCAAGATGGTAACCAAGACAAGACAAGGAAGGAATTTGACTTTGTCAAGCTTCAAGTACAAGAAAGAGATGAGGAGCTCGCCAAACTTAAAGAGGAATTTCATCAAAATAAAAGAAAGCATCATGAAGAAATTGTATCTATGACAAATCAATTGGATAAGTCAAAGAAAAGGGAATAAACTTTGTCAAGCCGCCTTGAACAAAGACTTAAGATCTTGAACAATCTTGAAGCAAAGATTGGTCAATACAAGGAAGAGGTCTCCTCTCTTAGATTTCAACTAGAAGAAGCAAGGAAACAAGCACAAGGAGTTGAGAAGGTGATGGAAACTTTGGCAGTCATAGAAGGACAAGTTAATGAAGCAGAAAAGGAGAGAAACACCATGATATGCCAACTAGACGAAAAGGATGAAGAAATCCTGAAACTAAAATCATACATCAATCTTCTCAAGGCCGAAACATGTGAAGCTACAAGAATAAAAGAAGAAATGGAGAGAATTCTAGCAAAGGAGAATGAAGAAGTCTTCACAATGAAATCAATTATCATCTCCCTTAAAATCGAAGCACATGAAGCAACAAGGATGATGGAAGAAATGAAGAAGCAACTACTTATGAAAGATGAATATTGTGAAAAGTTGAAAGGAGAAATTGTCTTTCTTGAAAAGGAAGTTGAATTGCTGAATAAAAACATGAAAATCTCTCAAACCCTAGATGACATCCTAAGTCAGCAAAGTCCCCCCCTTGATAAATCAGGTCTTTGCTATGTAGGTGAATCCTCAAGCAAGAATGATAATGCGTCAGACAACAACGATGTGAGGAACCTAGAAAGAAATGTTGATGCTCCCAGTTCCAACAAAGGCAAGGAGAAGAATCAATACAACAACGGAAGAAATTCTACTCCAAGGTAACTTGCATATGGTGTAAAGAATACAAAAGGAAATGAATATCATCAAAGAATCCCAAGGCAAAAAGACTTCAAATGTACTTCATGGAACTCTTCATCTCCCAGGTACCAAAGTATATTTCTTGGATATTGCTATTCTTGTACAAAATTTGGGCATGTGGCAAAATATTGTAGGGCATATCACAAAGACAAATATAATGGTCCCCGTCAATCTCCTCAAAGCAATTTTGCAAGAAGAATTCATGATTTATTTTTCATGAACAAGATATAGTGCTTCAATTTCCATAACATTGGACATATGGCACGTGATTGTAACTTGACTTGGGCCCCTGCACAAGCTAGAACCATGCCAGAGAAGAAAGTTACACAAGTATGGAGAAGGAAGCAAGTTGAATCTAGAAGTCACTTGAACACTTCAACCAAAAACACATGTTGTTGACTTGATGAATTCATCCTTGATATTTCAAGTTTTGATGATGAGACTTCCAAAAAGGAGACCATGCATATTGTTAGGGGGAGCTTGTGATTCTTAACTTTCCTTGCTGAAACTATCCCAACTGTTGATGAATCACGTGTGGACAATTTTGAAAGATCATTTCCATTGAAGAACATGATCCGTTACTCGCCCAATGCACCATTTTTTAATATGTCTTCCACTTGATCAAAAGGATGCAATCTTTCTTGTCAAAGGAAAAAAAACAAGTGCTAGCAGAGGTTATGCAGGCAGGGGGAGTCGATTGACCATTTACATGAAGATATGCAAAGGCTTAGGGGGAGAAAGTTCATTGAAGAGCACCATGACAACGAGATTAACATACCTATGAAGGACTACAATTCATGAAGAAAAGAAGCAGCTTGACAGGGGGAGTATTTGGGCACCCCATTTGCCATTGATGTCAAAGGGGGAGAGAATGTTGAAAGGGTAAGAATATTTCCATCAATGACAAAGGGGGAGATTGTTAATCTAGGTTGTCATTGATGATGTCAGTGACCGAGATGGAAAATATTCTTGAAGATTCCAGAGGATGATTACAAGTGATTACAACTCTTGTTTAAGATGACAAGACAAAAATCAAGTGTCAATCATGTATCTTGATGATCATAATGGAAGACTACCATATCTCTGCACTATCTTAAGGACAACTGACCTAATGACACTATGTTGAAGAAGACAAGTACATGATAATGGTGACCCTATTTTGAAGAAGGCTAAGGCATGATTATGAAGACAATCAATGAAGAAATCAAACCATGAGGCTCTACACTCAAAGGCATTCTTCCCTGCCTCCATTTCTGCACTCATAAATAATAAGTCACATTAAAAAATATATTTTTGCTACCTTAGAGGAAAAATTCCTTAATGAAACCTACACCATCTTGAAGAGCATAATTTTTCCTTTCCAACGAGCTATTACTCAGCCTGAAACTCCAAGCGGTTTGAAATTTATTGATTTTTCAAGTTTAAGGTAAATTTATGTCAAGTGAGCCGACCTACACTCACACCCTCATGTCGGCCCTCTTTCAAATGGACGTGTCTCTTCATTCCTTGACTAAACCACTATAAAAACAAGTTGGGGTTCATTTGTAGGCATAAATTTTTCGATCATCCAAGACAGAACAAGAGCCTCAATTCACAGCTCGTGAACAAGGAAGAAAAGCACAGAAGTTGAAGGAAATAGGCAACATTTATTTGTTTTTGGGTCAGGATAATGTTGGACTTAATCTACAGGATAGTGTGGATAATGGACTGACTGTGTATAAACTCAGAAAACACCTGTTTTGTGTTATAATCCTTTTTTTAGGGTGTTTTGTTAGAAATATTCCTATAGTTGGGACACTGTGACAAGGTCACTGTAATTATAGTAGCATGGACTCTTGGACAATGCCTCAAATTTGCAGCAAAATCGGATTAAGTGTGGCAGCATAAACATAGGTTTGGATCACCTTTAGCTTGGACCGTATGTCTGAACAGGGACTCGGTTTGGTTTAGAATTGGCACAACAACCTCCTTTAGTGTCTCGAATCCCTCTTCCTAAACTGTGACATCTCAACTGTGGCATAGCTTACTGTGCAACATTTTTTCCAGTGGCTCGGATTGGTGCAGGAATAGTGAATTGCTATAGCTCATACTATGCACTGAGAAACCTTCATTACTGTGGGTCAGACTCCTTTTTTGTGACTGTGGAGGTTAATTATAGGCCTGGATATCCTCACTGACTCTGTGGTTCGGACTATTAACTGTTGTTGCCCCTAAGACAGTGAAGCAGTGTTGTGATTATCCTCAAGTTTTCTTTAGGACTATGGAGAACCATTAATTGGCATTAACACCTTCATATCTTCAATTAAGAAGTAAGTCACAGCACCAGAGATAGACTGACATTTTGAAGGTGCAGTGATTCATTGTGTGGTGGAAACATCAAGGTCATTGGTGGAGACATATAATATTTTCAAGCACAAATCAGTGTTATAACATAAGAAGAAGTTGAACAGTGCTTTGGGGTTTGAAGTACTCTTGGATGAGCGTTGTTTTGAAGATCGTTTTGGATCACATTGACGACACCTTGGAGCATCTTCTGAAAACACTTTGAAACTGAGCCTCAAGATATTATTGGAGATCATGATGCATTGTTAATGTCATCATGAGGTGACTTGAAGAAATTGTTTGGGTACGATGAAGAGCAGTGGTGACTCCTTCTAAGAAGAAAAAGGTTGTCATTGATGACATGATGTGGAGACTACAATGAAGACTAAGTGAAGATTGTTAGGGCTCGTTGAAGAATATTTTGGGAGCCGTAATTATAACCAAATATATATTGACTAAGTGAAGCAGGAGGTTGGAGCCTCATAGAGACAAGGTTGGTGCCTTGGAAGATAGGGTTGGAGCCCTAGAGGATAGGAGTCCTCAAGAGACCAGGTTGGAGCCTGTACCAGATATAGGGTTGGGGCCCTTGAGGTTGGTGCCTCAGAATTGACAAGGTTGGAGCCTTGGAAGTCCAAGTTGTTTCTTGGAAAATACAGGTTAGAGCTTGGGAGATTGAAGATTGGTGTCTTCATCCAGGGTTGGAGCCCTAAATATATAGTACTTGATTTATTGTAAAGAATAAATTAATAAAATCATTTATTCTTATTGTTCATTTTGTGTTCTAAATATAGGTGATCTAACTGGTAAAAATAAAAATTGAAAAGAAATAATGATTCACCCCCCTCTCAATATTTCCAACATGTATGGTATCGATGGATTTGCTCTCGTAAAAAAAAATTCACTTGGTCAATTTTTATGGAGGAAATGATAGCACATTATGAGGATAAAAATAGCAACACCTTCTTTAGCCAATTGATAAATCTCAAACAAAAGGGTTCAATGGTGGAGCACATCGAGGACTTACAAAAATTGAATATAAGGGTAATTGATATTCCATAGGAACATAGGATTGATGTCTTCATAGGGACTTTAAAGGATAACACCCAACATGAAGTTTGCATTTGGGAACCTAATTCATTGGAGAAGGCATTCAGGTTGGCAAGAAAAATTGAATGTAAAATTATGGCAACAAGGAAGCCTACCACTCACATCTATAAAGGTGGAAGTGTTGCTACTCCTAGACTTCCAAAACCTACAAGGTTGACACCACAACAATTGGAAGAAAAAATAGAAAAAGGGATTTGATACAGTTGTGATAACAAATACACTAAAGGTAATAAGTGTGTTGAGAAGAAATTATTTTACATAGATTGTGAAGAGGAGGAAGAAAATGAACAAGAAACTTCAAAAGAAGAGGATATACACTAGGAAATAACCATAGAAGAAGAAGAAATGAGTTCGACCATATTGTGTAATGCATTGGCAGGAATTACCACTCCTCAAACTCTCAAGATAGAAGGACATATTAAGAAGAAAAAGGTAATAGTGTTGATTGATTCGGGTAGTACCCATAATTTTATTCATTGTAAGGTAGCCAAGGAATTGAATTGTTTCCTTTACCTAGCACCAGAATGTCAAGTGGTGGTTGCAAATGGAGGAACTATAAATTGCTCTAGAAAATGCCATAATATCAAGCTAACCATGGGGGGATATGTATTGAATAGTCCAATGTGTTCCATTCCAATGGGAGGTGCTGATGTTGTACTAGGAGTACAATGGTTACAATCTTTGGGGACGGTAGCTTTTAATTTTCAAGAAATTTTCTTGAATTTTTTTTCGGAAGGAAAGGAAATCGAATTACGGGGTATAACATGGAAGCCAAGAAAGATAAGAAGCACTAATGTCATGAAAAATCTTCTGAAGAAAGAACAACAAGGCGTAATTGCACAATTATGCTCACTAGAAGTTCCAACATCAAAATCGTCTATTTCTCCAGATCTCGAAAAATTCTTGGACAATCATTCCAAGGTGTTTGAAACTCCTAAAGGACTCCCACCTATTTGTGATCATGATCATGCTATTCATTTGATTCCAAGAAGTGTTCCTCCAAACATCAAGCCTTACAGATATCCTTATGTCCAAAAGAGCAAAATTGAACGTATGATTGCAGACATGTTAGAGGCCGGTATAATTCAACCTAATAAAAGTTATTTCTCTACTCCATTAGTATTGGTGTGCAAGAAGGATGGATCATGGCGCATGTGTCCAGATTATAGGGAGCTCAATAAGCTCATTATTAAAGATAAATTTCCCATTCCCGTGATTGATGAATTATTGGATGAATTACATGGCGCAATTTATTTACCAAGTTGGATCTTCGTTCAGGATATCATCAAATTAGAATGAAGACTGAAGATATTCTGAAAACAAAATTTCGAACTCATGAGGGTCATTATGAATTTTTCGTCATGCCTTTTGGCCTTACCAATGCACCTTCTACATTTCAAGGGTTGATGAATTCCATTTTCAAACCCTTCCTTAGAGAATTTGTGCTAGTATTTTTTGATGACATATTAATCTAAAATAGGTCTTGGAAGGATCATGTTCAACATGTTGACAGGGTGCTCAAACGGTTGGAGGAGAAACAATTATATGAAAAAACATCCAAATGTATCTTTGGAGTACAAGACGTGGAATATATGGGTCATATTGTATCTCATGAGGGTGTAAAGGTAGACCCTAACAAAATTAAAGCCATTAAGGAATGGAAATTCCCCACAACCATAAAGAAGTTGCGAGGATTTCTCGAGTTAACAGGGTATTATTGCAAGTTTGTTAAGAATTATGGGAGAATAGCAGCACCTCTAACAAAATTATTGAATAAAGATGCATTTTCATGGACTCCTGAAGCAACTAAGGCCTTTGAACATATTAAAGGGGCAATGTGCCTAGCACCGGTCTTAGCTATGCCAAACTTCACAAAAACATTTATTGTGGAATGCGATACCTCAGGAAATGGAATTGGTGATATTTTAGTGCAAGAAGGAAGACCCGTTGCTTTTGAAAGTTGTCCAATCAAAGGAAAGTATTTACAGAAAGCTATTTATGAGAAGGAAATGTTGGCAATACTACATGCACTAAAGAAATGACAACCTTACCTAATGGGAAGGCACTTCAAGGTAAAAACTGATCATGATAGTCTTAAACACTTTTTGGAACAAAGACTATCTTCAGAAGAGAAGAAAAAATGGGTCACAAAGATGTTGGGTTATGACTTTGAAATCATCTACAAAAAATGGAATCTAAATGTTGTTGCAGATGCACTCTCAAGAAAGGATGAAGAGGTTGAAGCATTGATTTGTGCAATTTCTATTATCCAACCAGATTCGATAACCAAAGCAAGGGATGAATGGAAGAAGGACGAAGAAGTGTGGACACTAATTCAAAATTTGAAGCAAGATCCTAGTACATCTGATACATTTATTTCGAAAAATTATTCCTTATGGTACAAAGATCGCTTATATATTTGTAATAATTCCCAACTAAAACAAAATATTCTTTTGGAATTGCACATTTCTAATTTAGGAGGACACTCAGAATTTTAAAAAACTTACCACAGGGTGAAGAAAGAATTTTTTTGCAATGGCCTTAAATATGATATTCAAAATTTTGTGGCAGAATGTTTGGTTTTCCAGCAAAATAAAGTTGAGACAATTAAGACCTCGGTCTTCTACAATCTTTATCCATTCCAAGTCAACGTTGGGAGGAGATTTCAATGGATTTTATCACAGGTTTACCTAAGTCCAAAGGAAGGAGTGTCATCATGGTGGCAGTTGATAGACTTACCAAGTATGCACACTTTTGTGCATTATCTCATCCATTTAAATCAAGTACAATTGCTACTGCATTTATGGAAACAATTCAAAAGCTACATGGAAACCAAAAGATTATGGTAAGCGACAGAGATCCCAGTTTTACTGGAAATTTTTTGATGGAATTATTTTCTTGTTTGGGTACTCAACTAGCTCATATCTCATCTTATCATCCTCAATCAGATGGTCAAACTGAGATAGTGAAAAAATGTTTGGAAGGATATCTTCGTTGTTTTGTATCTGATAAACAAACACAATGGGTCAAGTGGTTACCTCTGGCTGAATGGTGGTATAACACTTCCTTCCATACCACAGCAAAAATGACCCAATTTATGACACTTTAAGGATATCATCCACCGTCCATCACGTCATCTTTAAAAGAAAATTCTAAGGTGAAAGAAGTGGAAGATCACATCGAGCATCAACAACAAGCTCTCCAACTCTTAAAGGATACCCTAAATTTGACACAAAATCGAATGAAACAACAGGCATATCAACATCGCAGCGAGAAAAGTTTTGATGTAGGAGACTGGGTATTTTTATGGCTACAACCATACAAACAAATGTCCCACAAGCAAGCTAAGAAGGATAATAAATTATCTCCAAAATACTATGGTCCTTACAAGGTGTTGCAAAATATTGGTATTATGGCATACAAATTGGAGTTTCCTGCTTCTTCATGAGTGCATCCGGTTTTCCATGTTTCATGCTTAAATAAGGTTATAGGTGGCAAACTTCCAGTTCAAACAATATTTCCAAAACTTGATGAGGAAGTAAAAATCATATTGGAACCTCAAAGAGTCACGGAAACAAGAACTCGACAGCTATGAAATCGATCAATTTCAGAGTATCTCATCAAGTGGAAGAACTTACCCACTGAAGATTCTACATGGGAGGATGAGAATTTTATACAAAAGCATCTAGAGCTACTCAAGCGGTGAGGACAACACTTTTTTGAAGGAGAGGGGCATGTTAGGTTCCCATATTACTAGTGCAGTCCCTTATTGTTATTCGTGTAGCCCCCTTATTATTATTGTTGTACCCCTGTAACCCCCATATTTTTATTATTGTTTACTTACATTATTGTTGTTAGGTCGGCTAGGATTATATTGTGGCTCCATGGACCCCTATATATAGAAGGAGGTTTTTTCATTTGTATCATCCAAAAATTGTTCATTTATGTAATGTATTGGAGGTTTCCTCCTCGAATTGGATGATTTCTGAGGTGTTGATCTCTCTTTTCTTCTATTTTTGGAGTTGGTTTCATAACAACACATCCCACGAGATTAAGGATAGTATGGCATGTCCTTTGTCGCAGGATTCCCACAGTCAAATTCAATGTATACGCCAACAAATAATTTAATTTTCCATGGATTCCATGGAAAATTTATGCAAATGGCAAGCAATATTTATGCAAAATTTAAATTTTCCATGGATTTTCCATGGAAAATGGCAAGCAATATTTATGCTACTATACGTTATTTAATAAGCTCTTGTGCTTGATAGCCTTAAGAAATATTTACTTTTTTACAGCTCTATACGTCATTTAATACACCGTAAGGAGAAGGATTCTCACAACTAGTTTAATTTTCAACCGTGTGCATAATTTCATCGAAAAACACTTTCCGTTAAATGGTAATGGATTAACATTCAGCATCTATGAAAATTTTCCACTGTAAATTCTATATACAGAGAGTCAGTAATGGATATGGGATGAAGGGAAAGGAGAAGAAACTTGGGAAAGTAGAAAAGGAAGTGAAAGTAGGTAGGGTTTCCAAAGAAGATACAATGGCAGTCAAAAATAAGTTTTTGATAGAAAATTGTGCGGCCTTTGGTAATGCTAAAAAAAAAATTGATGGGAAAAAAAACATATACAATACGCAGTGTTTGCCTAAAGGCAAATATACTGTTAAACTATTGAAAGATGAAGAGTTCGTAGCCAAAGACTTTTCTGTGGTGCTGAAGTATTTTGGGCATGAGCTTAGTGGAGTGTCCTTTGCCCAATTACTAAACACCAATGATAAGAAACATGTAGAATTAAATGTGGACCTTCTACAGTGCTTGGATTTGGTCACGAGGGAGCATCCAAATGAGACTTGAATTCTGGTGGGAAGAAGTCTTTATCCGAAGCAATTTGAATGAGATGGAGATATTGGCAGTGCAAGAGTGGCTTCAAGGGTATTTTATCAAAGTCCGAGGCCCGCGGCTTAGGTATTGGTGTTGAACGTGGACCTATCTGCAACATTTTTTCACAAGAGAATTCCCATGCTTGAGTATTTATGTGAAAGTAGTAAAATTGACTACAAAGAGAACCAAGATCTCTCTGAAAGAGAGCTAAGGGAAGAAAATTAGAAAGCTCTCAAGGGGTTGAAAATTAAAGTGGATCTTACTCATAAATATTTGCAGAAGATTTGTCAAGCAGGAAACATGTACGTATTTGGAGTCCTAGTTGTGTGAATGTTTGACATATTTGATGCAGATTCGGTTTTTTTCTTCTTTATTTGAGCTTTGAAGGCCCTTCATCTAGTGAGCCTATGATAAAAGTATCTCTACCACCATAACCCTTACAAGAATTTAGTTCATGATTTCTTCCATTTCTACAAGTTGCTATGGATACAAAACAAAGGAGGTCATACCCACAAAGTATAATTTTACAGACTTTGATTTTTAATGCCACCATTGTGAATGTGAAAGAGACTTTTACTGCTTGGAGAATTTGGAGGGCATATAAGGTTGCTTAGAAGATTGAAATGGAAATGCCAAGTCTTTGGAGTTGGTTTATTTTGAATGATCACTCCCTACATTATGAAAAAAAAGTCAAGACGACATGGTTCTTGGTCCTTTCATTTTTCAAAAGAGCCATTAACAACATCAAATGAATTTTTTATTCTCAGATATGGGAATGTTTCTCTTTCTATAGGCAGAAAAAAAGTTCAGTGTAGCTAATATTCATAGACATGTCATCGAGCAAGCCAAGGTGATCATCCCCAACTTACTCTTCATGAAACTAGGCTTGCAATACTCTACAACCTGGTGGATGGAGTGGAATTGGAACTAGGTCGAGGCCTTTACAAAATACATGCCAATGAATAACACTCACTAGGTTATGCGAGAAAATAAAATGGGGGAAATTTTATCTCCTAGAGGTTATCCACTTGGGTGTGTAATACACACCAAATCCATTTCCTAATAGGTTTCTCTCTTAGGGTACAAAGTGTCTTAGGCCATCAACTTCCCTAGAGCTCAATAGATTATTAGAGCTAGAATTCTATTTCTTGTGTGTAATAAAATAAATAATTCTTGTTTAGATTTTAACAAGGGCCAATAAGCTCAATTTTTTTCTTGGCAACACAAATAACTTACTTATGACATTATATTGGCTCTCATACTCCCTCTGCTTTCTCTACGGAATCACTAGGTTGTAGTAGAAGACCAAGGCACAGATCTTGTTATATTGATCACTAAAGGAGAGCATCACCATAACTATACCATGTAGCCCTTTAATTTTCAACCCCTTGAGAGATTTATTTGCTTCCCTTAGTTCTCTTTTAGAGAGAGCTTGGTTCTCTTTGCAGCCAATTTTACTACTTTCCCATAAATACTCAAGCACGAGAATTATCTTGTGAAAAACTATTGCAGATAAGTCCACGTTCAAAACCAATCCCTGAGTCGTGGGCCTCAAACATTGATAAAAGCCCCTTGAATCCACTCCTGCACCGCCAATATCTCCATCTCATTCAAATTGCTTCGGATAAAGACTTCTTCCCACTAGAATTAAAGTCTCATTCAAATGATCCCTCATGACCAAATCCAAGCACTGCAGAAGGTCCACATTTAATTCTACATGTTTCTTATCATTGGTGTTTAGAAATTGGGCCAACAACATTCCACTAAGATCATTCCCAGTATACTTCAGCGCCACAAAAAAATCTTTGGTTGCGGCCTTTTCATCTTTCAGTAGTTTAACACTGTATTTTCCTTAAGGTAAATGTTGCGTACTGTATATGTTTTTTTTCCCATAAAAAAAAATTTTAACATTACCAAAGGCAAGGCGATTTTCTATCAGCAAATTATTTTAACTTCCATTGTATCTTCTTTGGAAACCCTACCTAGTTTCACTTTCTTTTCTGCTTTCCCAGGTTTCTTCTCCTTTTCCTTCTTCCTACATCCATTACTGACTCTCTGTATATTGGATTCATAGTGGAAAATTTTCATAGATAATGAACGCTAATCCATTACCATTTAACGGGAAGTGTTTGCCGGCAAAATTATGCACACGGTTGACAATTAAACCTATTGCAAGAATCCTTCTTCTTGCGGTGTATTAAATGGCGTATTGAGTTGTAGAAAGTAAATATTGCTTAAGGCTATCAGGTACAGGAGATTATTAAATAATGTATAGTAGCATAAATATTTCTTGCCCTCTTTACTTTCTCTGTAGACTTGAAAATATTTTAAAATTAACTTCATGAGATTCCAGAATTTACCTTTCTCTACTAGTTAGAGCCTAGGGAAAATAGGAAAAGTGAACTGATCACAAAAGCACTTCATTGGTAGTAAATAAATGAGTGATGAAGAAAATCCAAAGGGCAAGATTAGGCTCACGAAAATTGTGATCGTTATGAATGTGATGGACACCACAATTTACCGCTATAATGAATGCAATTCCTTGATGTAAAGCTTTAAGCACTAAAATATTTTATTGCATTTTATTTATTTGTTTTTGTTTTATCGTGTCTCTCGACATGGCCACCAAAAAGCTAATAGTTGCATCTTCATGTTTAAATCAACCTAGTGACGGGAAGAGCTTTTCATGGGCACTAGAGAGGGTGTTAACAAGCCCTTAGCTAAAGAGCCGAAAGGTGGTAGCCCTACGGTCAACATTGCAGGATACTGTGAACGACATGGTTGGGCCTCCTTACTCACCTACAATATAGTGATGCTCCTATAAAATATAAGAAAGGTATTCACATATCCACACACACATATAACAAAAGGAGACGAGAAAAATGAAGGAAAATATAAATCTAACTAGGATATAAAATATATCTTTAGTATTTGGTAGAAGGATATCAATCTCACACCTCACAAATATAATTGAAGCATTCCTTTGAGGTGATAATTTAAGGAGAGGATCAAACAATGTCTGAATAAAGTATAATTCTCAACACTTAGATAAGAATGTGAGTGCAACATGTCACATTAAGCTTGAATATAATCCTTTCATTTCTTGGAGGCTTTGACAATAGAATGCAACTCAATATTGTTATAGGTTGGGCATCTATGAAAACCATCATAGAGTTTCTGGCTATAATAGACCATAAAATTTTCTGTGTCGTGTGGGGACTACATCAACAACATGAACGATTGGCTCATAAGGTCCCTATTGTGTAGCCACTGATCGAAAAAAACTACGTTACTAATGGGATAGAAGTGAAAACTGATAGCTGCAAAGGTAGGAACTGTTAGCCCCCTATAAATTTTTGACAAGCAAACAGGGGGCTAAAATGTTTTTGAGCCTTCAAGGAATGCATTTCCTCTGAAAACACATCATCCTTGAAGCCTCCTTGTGTCTTTTGTCTTTTGATAAAATCCCCTCTGCTGATACCCATTATAAAGCCTCTCTGATTGCCAAAAATTGTGTTCCTAAAGGCTTTCATTTGCCCCTTGTACCTCTGCAGAATTCTCCATTTCATCCCTTTTTCCCCTTTTTCAAAGCCTCCTTTTCACCCCAAAAATCCCTCCCTTAGTCCTCCTAAACTATCCCAAAATCCCCTCTAAACCCTACTCACACCCCTCCTTTGGTCTAATCTCCCCTTTTCTCCCTTATCGTTACCCTTTATTGGCCTTGAAATGCACTAAAAATGGGCCAAAAACCCATTTTCCACATTATGACAGGCTTAGCACCTTTCGGCCCCAGCCCCTCAGCCTTTTTCTCCACGTGACCGGGGCGCTAGAACCAAGCACTGGCCCGGAGAGCGCTTATCGCATGTGTATCAGGGGCAAGGTCCGCCATTGATCTACCGACGGTCTTCGCAATCCCATCGCGTCCATGGTCCCCACTCTTTTCACAGCCCGATCACATCACAACCGTCCATTTAATCTGCAGATCAATGGTCAGTAGCTCGTCCGCCCCAGTGGTCCCCGTGCCGTGCACTGTGCAGAAACCGGCAGCATCTATCGCACCGCCTTTGGGAGGTGGGCGGTATTTTTTATTTCGAAGCGATTCCACTCATCGCATGACGCGTGGCTCTGCGCACTATTCATGAACCACCCTCCATCGCGCATTAACTTTCGTCTATAGATCCGTCGTGATATTGTTGTGCACCATCCGATCTGGGGCGGGCCATCCGACGGTAGTCGCACCACAAAGTTGCGCGGGAGTTAACCAAGGCAAACAGTACCCCTGGCCCACCATCCATCGCCCTCTGAAGCATTTTCAGTCGTCGATCTCCTCCAGAGATCAGACGATCCAGATTTAATGCACGCACCGCCATCGACCGGGTCCTGCCACGTCACCATTCCACATGTTTTTGTCGCATTGTCGTCAGCTCCCCTATATATTTCATTCAAAGGTAAAATTTCAATTATTTGCATTTAAAATTTGCCGCAGTCCGCCAGCTTTCACTGGACCATCCTCCATGGTTTCACTGCGTTTTCGCTGTCACCCTGCACTTTTCTGCCATTTCGCCAAGCTGCACGGCCATTTTCATCATCCCCATTGCATCCACCCTTCCCATGCATGGTTTTCTTAACGTGTTTGCATTTTTTGCAGGGTTACGGGTAGGCGGAAATCCGCCATGATTCACAGTCTCTGTTACAGTGACAAAGAACACCGGGAAGGCCATGTATAGAGATCGTATTAATGGAGAAAACCTAGGAAGGAGCCATGACAGGATGTGCATTCAAAGAATGGAGCTAAACTCTGTCAAACCTTCAAGAACCATTTAAAGCGCAGACTTTGCAGACAGAGAGTATCAGTGGAAAGCAGAGAGTTTAAAGGCATGTAATTGAATATTTTGAGCCTTAACTAAACAATTAAAGGCAAAATACTAGTTCGAAATCCCATGGATCACTCAGAAGGTCCAGCGCTCAGAAGACCATATCATCAGGGTTTTTAAATCAGCAGAATGTTTCCTCCTGAGAAAGGACACAGTACACATTATTGTTTCAGTCCACATTATGTCCAAGTGAAGTTTTCCCCCCTGACAGCAGTCCTATGCCATCAGAAACATTTGTTACACAATATGGCAGACCTGAGTCATTGATTTGTTTTCGTTCAGTTCACCAGAGTGTTGTAGCAAGTACACCAAAGACATACCTGGAGTAAATTGCAGCCTGACGAGGACCACTCTTTCATCCAAAGAGTGCATAAGTTCAATGCTTAGACATTTAAAACAGAACGAGGCCTCGGCCCTTTTCCTCTTCTGAGTTTTAATGCTACATTTAGTTTTCCATCTACCTTCTCTGCTCCACTCGAGCTATAAGAATCCCCGAGAACATATTGTAAAAGGTTTTTGTTAGGTTGTTGCCGATTGCTGTTAGAGGGATTCAGTTTGACCGTTAGAACAGTCTTGGGAGGAGTAGCAGAGTAGTTTGTATGTAGTAGGCTGGGAGGAGAAAGTTTGGACTGTATTAGCCATTGAGCTCAGAGTATGTGACTGGTTTTGCATCAATTAATTAAGCACATTTCTTTGGATCATGGTCTATTACTAGAGGTGATGTTTTCTTATCGCATTGTTTATTACAATTTTCATGTTGTTCATTTCTTCTGGCTCGAATCAGAAATCTGGCATAGGATTTACCCTTGTTAGGTACCCTATGTCTCTGCTCTCCTTGCCTTCAATGTTTTCTGTTGTATGTGTTATCTTAGGATTTATTTCAAACTAATTTAACCAGTGTAGTAGTTCCATATGCTACTAGCTAATGTATGAATTAATGAAATATTTCTTTAGTTGTTCTTGTTGGGTTTAAGCTGGAAGATTTGGGATACTGGGGATTAGAGTTAGCCCTATCCACTAGGATCCTTGTGCGACCAGTTGGCCTTTCTAAGATCTCTTGCTGGTGTCAAAGCATCGAAGGTTCAAATTCCTTCTCTGATCTATAGACCCAGGCTCTGTTAAACCTATCTCTGTTTTCCCTTGGAGCATGCTAAAGCAGACCTGGATTTAAATGACCTCTGGTCCAATCTATAAGCTACCCCCTTGTGACTTCCTTGAGAGCTGCCTTTGAGTATGTCCAAGCAGGTATGGATTTAAATGACCTCTGACCCGATCTATAGACAGAAACTGGGTTGCTTTCCGTCTCTCACTTTCAATCCTTAATGTTCCATCCCATCATCTATCTAAAAGATCCTTTAGTATAGATGACTTGCCCTCTGAAAGCCTTGGCTAGTGGTTTGCAAGTAATTCCCTTTCATGACTCCATAGCCTAATGGATGGCACATTCCTAACCTATCCTCTTTACCTAAACGTCCTACTGCTTTTCTCCTTTCTTTCCATTACCCTCTCAGTCTATGATCTCATGACCAACCCACCAACCAACCAACCAAATTATGTTAAAACCCCCTTTGTGCTTCATACCTTGCCTAACATCTTATTTTAGCTTCAAAGATATATATCATTCTTTTTTTTCATGGAGAGATCCCTCTCCGGGTCCAGGAGGGCTAGATCCTAGGGCCCCAAAGTGGTTATGATGTTGTCTCGTCTTTTGGTCTTGCCAATCTGGCCAAAACATGGGAACCCCAACATAATGGCGACTCCGCTGGGGAATTGAGTGCATTTATCTTACATATTCTTAGGCACTCAAAAGACCTAGAATCTATGGTTAGATTGGCATTAAATTGTTGATGGTGGACAGCATCTTGCTTCAAACATTCATATACATCTACCTGGGGACTCCACACTCCATAACTCCTAGAAGACCAAATGACTCCACTAGTAGAAGACTCTGAACTGGTTGAGAAGATACAGTGACCTCTTTCTGATTTACAAACATGCTTACATGCATACAGAGAATATATGCCCCAATGAGTAGGGAGCATATCCCTAGATTCCCACACAAAATGTCTGAAGTGGACTGGTTAAAACACCTGCCTACCTTTCAGGGTGAAAATGTTGATGACCCCTTGCTACATCTCATGAAGTTTCATATACATGTGTGGAAATTTAAAGTTGAATGGCATGAAGACTGCCTAATGAAAATGTTCATGGCAACATTAGAAGGAAAAGCTAGGGTCTGGTCTGAATGGTTAGAACCTCGAAGTTTGTTTTCTTTAAGGGACATGCACCAAGTATTTTACAAGAACTATAAAGGAAACTCTCCATCCTTATCATGGGATTGTTGTGATCAATCTCAGAATATCATATAGTACCTGTTATATATCGATGAGGATTTGGTTAATATGCATCCTGAAGATCTGTTAACAGCCATTCAAGAATTTCATATGCATCCTAGCTATCACAAGAACATGGATGAATTAGCTGAGGAGGAAAAAATTCAAGAGACCGTAGACATTCCTCAAGATATTCTTGAAAAATCAGATGTTGATCCACCATCCCTTGCAGTTGAGGCTTCAGATGACATTCTGCCTCAAATCCAGTCTTCAAAGGAAACAGAGAGCTGCCACACTTTTGCACAAAGGAACACAAGACCATCTTCCCCTTTGACAGAAGAAGAAATAAATCAGATCATCAATGGACAGCCAGCCTCTGAATTTTTTTACAGATTAGACATTCTTGTCCATTCATCTGATGAGCTTTGTTGTACAGAGTTGGAAAGCTCACATGTAAATCAGAGTGAAGAAAAATCTGCTGATAATCCAGTATGTCTGGTTGGCAACATTACTTATATTCATGATTTTCCTATTTTTGATCCATCTGATGATGATGTTCTCCAAACAGAAGATGATCTTGCAGGGTCATGATTAGTAGATTTATGGGAGGAAAATCAATTCCCTTTACTTCCAGAGAGTAATGAGCCAATGCAGGCTATTTATGATACTGATGAAGAAAGCTTTCAGAGTGCAGAAGAGGGTGAAGGATCTCTAGATCTTTGCTTCACTCCATTACAACTCATCAGTAATGGTTTTCACATGATTGGAGGTCAGCAGCCTTTCATCTCAGAAGATGAAGAGGTAAGCAAAGGAGAAATTTTTGAGCAGTTTGAAAGCAAGGAGTTTTCTCTTGAAGAAGAGGAACCAAAGGAACATACCCCTGCTCAAGAATACATAGATCTGTTCACAGAGCTTAGCACATCAGAGCATAATATATCAGAGCTGCAAGAGGACAGCACTGCCATATATGATGAGTCCTCCGGTTCAGAAAATGAAGAAGTTGAGGGAGATTCTCTTTCTCAAGAGAATCTTATTCTTGGTCCAGTGGAAGAAGAAGAAACCTTGGTTGAAGCCTGCCTGCCAGATATTCATAACCAGGTATCATTTCATGATCCTTATGTTCATTTCTTACAAACATCTGAAGAAGGATCAAAGGTTTTTTTGAGCAGCATGTTGCAAACAGAAAGAAAAATTTTCAAAGCTGCTATTATGGAACAAAAAGAGTGGGAGATGCCCTACCTATCCAGCCTGCTCAAAGAGTTGAGCAAGAAAGACCAGTCATGGGATCACTTGATGGTCTGGTTGCATTGGAAGACAATGTTTGTAAGCTAGATCAAAATATCGAAGTAGAGTAGGTAGGTAGGAAAGCTCAATAAAGCCTATCAGGAGCATGTATTAGTTATCAATTTCTACATAAAGTCCGTGTTGGGGCCGTATGCGCATAATCCTGGCTTGACTGTTTCTCAATTTCTGTCTTAGAATGTAGAGAAGAAATCTGCTAGACAGTTTAATCCTAGCAGATAGTAGTTTAGGTATAGAAACTATGAGGCCAACAGTCTAATCTAGTCTCATAGAGTAATAAGGGTAGAAGTAGAATAGGTTTTATTTTCTTGTTTGTAAAAAATAAATGATGTAAAGGGTCTGCTAGTCCAAATGCACCCTGGAAGAAAAAATTCTAGGATTGTAGGATGGGTAGGTAGTTGTTCGGGAGAATTTTTCTGGTGATTTGATGTCTCCACAATTTTTGGCAGTTGATCCAAGAGAGAAAATGGATGGGTCAAGTACCAGGCATCTGGCATACACCAAAGATCATGTTCTGAATTCGACTCAAGAACAGCCATCCCCATGTGGAGCCACTGTTAGCCCCCTATAAATTTTTGACAAGAAAACAGGGGGCTAAAATGTTTTTGAGCCTTCAAGGAATGCATTTCCTCTGAAAACACATCATCCTTGAAGCCTCCTTGTGCCTTTTGTCTTTTCATAAAATCCCCTCTGCTGATTCCCATTATAAAGCCTCTTTGATTGCAAAAAAATGTGTTCCTAAAGGCTTTCATTTTCCCCTTGTACCTCTGCAGAATTCTCCATTTCATCCCTTTTTCCCCTTTTTCAAAGCCTCTTTTTCACCACAAAAAGAAATATGACTAAATATTGGTTGTGTTATAAGATATTGTAAATTGGCTACTAAAAGTCGTATATATGCAAAATTTAGTCATCATTTGTACTCACAAATTTATCATTTGCAGTACTCATTTATATTTTTTTGGTAGTTTTATATTTAGTATATAAACGACTAATTTAGTAGTTTATATTCATTTCATTTTATTTCATTAATAATCATTGTAAACAACTAATTTAGTCGTATTCATTTTATTTGTGTTCATCATTAGTCAATATAAACTACTAATTTAGTAGTTTTAGATTGATTTTATTAATCAACATAAATAAATTAGTATGATTTTGCAATCTAATATAAAAATGCAAAGTTGCATATGTTAATTACAATACTAAATAATATCAACTGCAACTATAAATAATTTCAACCAAATAAATTATATTATATGAAATGTCAAGAATTACAATATGAGTTTCCAACTTAATATTGGTAGGACTAAAATTTACACATGAAATGTTGTTTCATAACTTCAAAACATTATCATTGTGTTTCCAACGCATTGCAGGTGAATTCACCAACTCTGAATACTTCAACCGTCAATCTCTATGCGTGTGTCTTATGTTGGATATTTACTCTAAGGGCATCACTAGATCGAGTATCTTCTATCTCTCTCTTTTTTCCTTTGTCGCTCCAATGTTATTGTTCTCCTATTTCTTTTAATTCTTGCCTCTTACCATCAACATTGAGTTGCTTTTATGAAGAAGAAGAAAAAGAAGATATAGTGTGGATTGTAAGCCATGAGAGACGATGAACGCTAGAATATAAACTAAAATAGACTATAAAGGATTTAGACGATATATACCATATTGCATTCATAATAGTGTGAAATTGCGATGTCCATCACATTCATAATGATCACAATTTTCGCGAGCCTAATCTTGGCCTTTGTCTTTTCATCATCGTTGATTTATTTACTACCAATGAAGTGATTTTGTGATCAGTTCAATTTTCCCATTTGTCCTAGGCTCTGACTAGTAGAGAAAGATAAATTATGGAAACTCATGAAGTTCATTTTAAAATAGTTTCAAATTTGCAAAGAAAGTAAAGATGGCAAGCAATATTTATGCTACTATACGTTATTTAATAAGCTCTTGTGCCTGATAACCTTAAGAAATATTTACTTTTTTACAGCTCTATATGTCATTTAATACACCGTAAGGAGAAGGATTCTCACAACTGGTTTAATTTTCAACCGTGTGCATAAGTTCATCGAAAAACACTTTCCATTAAATGGTAATGGATTAACATTCAGCATCTATGAAAATTTTCCACTGTAAATTCTATATACAGAGAGTCAGTAATGGATATGGGATGAAGGGAAAGGAGAAGAAACTTGGGAAAGTAGAAAAGGAAGTGAAAGTAGGTAGGGTTTCCAAAGAAGATACAATGGCAGTCAAAAATAAGTTTTTGATAGAAAATTGTGCGACCTTTAGTAATGCTAAAAAAAAATTTGATGGGAAAAAAAACATATACAATACGCAGTGTTTGCCTAAAGGCAAATATATTGTTAAACTATTGAAAGATGAACAGGTCGTAGCCAAAGAATTTTCTGTGGTGCTGAAGTATTCTGGGCATGAGCTTAGTGGAGTGTCCTTTGCCCAATTTCTAAACACCAATGATAAGAAACATGTAGAATTAAATGTGGACCATCTGCAGTTCTTGGATCTAGTGATGAGGGAGCATCCGAATGAGACTCGAATTCTAGTGGGAAGAAGTCTTTATCCAAAGAAATTTGAATGAGATGAGAAAAGTGAGATATTGGCAACAAGTAAGAGTGGCTTCAAGGGTATTTTATCAAAGTCCGAGGCCCATGACTAAGGGTTGTGTTGAACGTGGAACTATCTCGCAACATTTTTCACAAGAGAATTCCCGTGCTTGAGTATTTATGTGAAATTAGTAAAATTGACTACAAGAGAACCAAGATCTCTCTCGAAAAGAGAGCTAAGGAAAGAAAAAAATTAGAAAGCTCTCAAGGGGTTGAAAATTAAAGTGGATCTTACTCATAAATATTTAAGATTTGTCAAGCAGAAACATGTACGTATTTGGAGTCCTAGTTGTGTGAATGTTTGACATATTTGATGCAGATTCGGTTTTTTTCTTCTTTATTTGAGCTTTGAAGGCCCTTCATCTAGTGAGCCTATGATAAAAGTATCTCTACCACCATAACCCTTACAAGAATTTAGTTCATGATTTCTTCCATTTCTACAAGTTGCTATGGATACAAAACAAAGGAGGTCATACCCACAAAGTATAATTTTACAGACTTTGATTTTTAATGCCACCATTGTGAATGTGAAAGAGACTTTTACTGCTTGGAGAATTTGGAGGGCATATAAGGTTGCTTAGAAGATTGAAATGGAAATGCCAAGTCTTTGGAGTTGGTTTATTTTGAATGATCACTCCCTACATTATGAAAAAAAAGTCAAGACGACATGGTTCTTGGTCCTTTCATTTTTCAAAAGAGCCATTAACAACATCAAATGAATTTTTTATTCTCAGATATGGGAATGTTTCTCTTTCTATAGGCAGAAAAAAAGTTCAGTGTAGCTAATATTCATAGACATGTCATCGAGCAAGCCAAGGTGATCATCCCCAACTTACTCTTCATGAAACTAGGCTTGCAATACTCTACAACCTGGTGGATGGAGTGGAATTGGAACTAGGTCGAGGCCTTTACAAAATACATGCCAATGAATAACACTCACTAGGTTATGCGAGAAAATAAAATGGGGGAAATTTTATCTCCTAGAGGTTATCCACTTGGGTGTGTAATACACACCAAATCCATTTCCTAATAGGTTTCTCTCTTAGGGTACAAAGTGTCTTAGGCCATCAACTTCCCTAGAGCTCAATAGATTATTAGAGCTAGAATTCTATTTCTTGTGTGTAATAAAATAAATAATTCTTGTTTAGATTTTAACAAGGGCCAATAAGCTCAATTTTTTTCTTGGCAACACAAATAACTTACTTATGACATTATATTGGCTCTCATACTCCCTCTGCTTTCTCTACGGAATCACTAGGTTGTAGTAGAAGACCAAGGCACAGATCTTGTTATATTGATCACTAAAGGAGAGCATCACCATAACTATACCATGTAGCCCTTTAATTTTCAACCCCTTGAGAGATTTATTTGCTTCCCTTAGTTCTCTTTTAGAGAGAGCTTGGTTCTCTTTGCAGCCAATTTTACTACTTTCCCATAAATACTCAAGCACGAGAATTATCTTGTGAAAAACTATTGCGTATAGGTCCACGTCTTCAACACCAATCCCTGAGCCGTGGGCCCCTAAACATTGATAAAAGCCCTTGAATCCACCCGCACCGCCAATATCTCCATCTCATTCAAATTTATACGTATAAAGACTTCTTCCCACTAGAATTAAAGTCTCATTCAAATGATCCCTCATGACCAAATCCAAGCACTGCAGAAGGTCCACATTTAATTCTGCATGTTTCTTATCATTGGTGTTAAGAAATTGGGCCAACAACATTCCGCTAAGATCATTCCCAGTATACTTCAGCGCCACAAAAACTCTTTGGTTGCAGCCTTTTCATCTTTCAGTAGTTTAACATTGTATTTTCCTTAAGGTAAATGTTGCGTACTGTATATGTTTTTTTTCCCATAAAAAACAATTTTAACATTACCAAAGGCAAGGCGATTTTCTATCAGCAAATTATTTTAACTTCCATTGTATCTTCTTTGGAAACCCTACCTAGTTTCACTTTCTTTTCTGCTTTCCCAGGTTTCTTCTCCTTTTCCTTCTTCCTAGATCCATTACTGACTCTCTGTATATTGGAGTCATAGTGGAAAATTTTCATAGATAATGAATGCTAATCCATTAACATTTAACAGAAAGTGTTTGTCGGCAAAATTATGCACACGATTGACAATTAAACCTATTGCAAGAATCCTTCTTCTTACGGTGTATTAAATGACGTATTGAGCTGTAGAAAGTAAATATTTCTTAAGGCTATCAGTTACAGGAGCTTATTAAATAACGTATAGTAGCATAAATATTTCTTTCCCTCTTTACTTTCTCTGCAGACTTGAAAATATTTTAAAATTAACTTCATGAGATTCCAGAATTTACCTTTCTCTACTAGTCAGAGCCTAGGGAAAATAGGAAAAGTGAATTGATCACAAAAGCACTTCATTGGTAGTAAATAAATGAGTGATAAAGAAAATCCAAAGGGCAAGATTAGGCTCAAGAAAATTGTGATCTTTATGAATGTGATGGACACCACAATTTACCGCTATAATGAATGCAATTCCTTGATGTAAAGCTTTAAGCACTAAAATATTTTATTGCATTTTATTTATTTGTTTTTGTTTTATCGTGTCTCTCGACATGGCCACCGAAAAGCTAATAGTTACCTCTTCGTGTTTAAATCAACCTAGTGACGGGAAGAGCTTGTCATGGGCACTAGAGAGGGTGTTAACAAGCCCTTAGCTAAAGATCCGAAAGGTGGTAGCCCTACGGTAAACATTGCAGGACGCTGTGAATGACATGGTTGGGCCTCCTTACTCACCTACAATATAGTGATGCTCCTATAAAATATAAGAAAGGTATTCACATATCCACACATACATATAACAAAAGGAGAAGAGAAAAATGAAGGAAAATATAAATCTAACTAGGATATAAAATATATCTTTAGTATTTGGTAGAAGGATATCAATCTCACACCTCACAGATATAATTGAAGCATTCCTTTGAGGTGATAATTTAAGGAGAGGATCAAACAATGTTTGAATAAAGTACGATTCTCAACACTTAGATAAGAATGTGAGTGCAACATGTCACATTAAGCTTGAATATAATCCTTTCATTGCTTGGAGGCTTTGACAATAGAATGCAACTCAATATTGTTATAGGTTGGGCATCTATGAAAACCATCATAGAGTGTCTGGCTGTAATAGACCATAAAATTTTGTGTGTCGTGTAGGGAATACATCTACAACATGAACGATTGGCTCATAAGGTCCCTATTGTGTAGCCACTGATCGACAAAAACTGCGCTCCTAATGGGATAGAAGTGAAAACTGATAGCTGCAAAGGTAGGAACTGTTAGCCCCCTATAAATTTTTGACAAGAAAACAGGGGGCTAAAATGTTTTTGAGCCTTCAACGAATGCATTTCCTCTGAAAACACATCATCCTTGAAGCTTCCTTATGCCTTTTGTGTTTTGATAAAATCCCCTCTGCTGATTCCCATTATAAAGCCTCTCTGATTTCCAAAAATTGTGTTCCTAAGGGCTTTCATTTGCCCCTTGTACCTCTGTAGAATTCTCCATTTCATCCCTTTTTCCCCTTTTTCAAAGCCTCCTTTTCACCCCAAAAATCCCTCCCTTAGTCCTCCTAAACTATCCCAAAATCCCCTCTAAACACTACTCACACCCCTGGTTTGGTTTAATTTCCCCTTTTCTCCCTTATCGTTACGCTTTATTGGCCTTGAAATGCACTAAAATGGGCCAAAAACCCATTTTCCACATTATGACAGGCTTAGCACCTTTCGGCCCCAGCCCTTCAGCCTTTTTCTCCACGTGACCAGGGCACTAGAACCAAGCACTGGCCTGGAGAGCGCTTATCGCATGTGTATCGGGGGCAAGGTCCATCGTTGATCTACACAGATCCGATGGTCTTCGCAATCCCATCGCGTCCATGGTCCCCACCCTTTTCACCGCCCGATCGCATCACAACCGTCCATTTAATCCGCAAATCAACGGTCAGTAGCTCGTCCCCACCAGTGGTCCCCGCGCCGCGCACTGTGCAGAAACCGACAGCATCTATCTCACCGCCTTTGGAAGGTGGGCGGTATTTTTTATTTCGGAGCAATTCCACTCATTGCATGACGTGTGGCTCTGCGCACTATTCATAAAACGCCATCCATAGCGCATTAACGTTCGTCCACATATCTGGCACGATAATGTTGTGCACCGTCCGATCTGGGGCGAGCCATCCGACGGTAGTCGCACCACAAAGTTGCGCGGGAGTTAACCAAGGCAAACAGTACCCCTGTCCCACCATCCGTCGCCCTCCGAAGCATTTTCAGTTGTCAATCTCCTCCAGAGATCGGACGATCCAGATTTAATGCACGCCCCGCCATTGACCGGGTCCCGCCAGGTCACCATTCCACGTGTTTTTGTCGCATTGTCGTCAGCTCCCCTATATATTTCGTTCAAAGGTCAAATTTCAAGTATTTGCATTTAAACTTTGCCGCAGTCCGCCAGCTTTCACCGGACCATCCTGCATGATTTCACTACGTTTTCGCCATCACCCTGCACTGTTCCGCCATTTTGCCAAGCTGCACGGCCATTTTCCTCATCCTCGCTGCATCCACCCTTCCCATGCATGGTTTTCTTAACGTGTTTGCGTTTTTTGCAGGGTTACGGGTAGGCGGAAATCCGCCATGATTCACAGTCTCTGTTACAGTGACAAAGAACACCGGGAAGGCCATGTATAGAGATCGTATTAATGGAGAAAGCCTGGGAAGGAGCCATGACAGGATTTGCATTCAAAGAACGGAGCTAAACTCTGTCAAACCTTCAAGAACCATTAAAGCGCAGACTTTGCAGACAGAGAGTATCAGTGGAAAGCAGAGAGTTTAAAGGCGTGTAATTGAATATTTTGAGCCTTAACTAAACAATTAAAGGCAAAATACCAGTTCGAAATCCTGTGGATCACTCAGAAGGTCCAGCGCTCAGAAGACCATATCATCAGGGTTTTTAAATCAGCAGAATGTTTCCTCCTGAGAAAGGACACAATACACATTATTTTTTCAGTCCACATTGTGTCCAAGTCAAGTTTTCCCCCCTGACAGCAGTCCTATGCCATCAGAAACATTTGTTACACAGTATGGCAGACCTGAGTCATTGATTTGTTTTCGTTCAGTTCACCAGAGTGTTGCAGCAAGTACACCAAAGACATACCTGGAGTAAATTGTAGCCTAACGAGGACCACTCTTTCATCCAAAGAGTGCATAAGTTCAATGCTTAGACATTTAAAACAGAACGAGGCCTCGGCCTCAGCCCTTTTCCTCTTCTGAGTTTTAATGCTGCATTTAGTTTTCCATCTACCTTCTCTGCTCCACTTGAGCTATTTACCCTTGTTAGGTACCCTATGTCTCTGCTCTCCTTGCCTTCAATGTTTTCTGTTGTATGTGTTATCTTAGGATTTATTTCAAACTAATTTAACCAGTGTAGTAGTTCCATATGCTACTAGCTGATGTATGAATTAATGAAATATGTCTTTAGTTGTTCTTGTTCGGTTTAAGCGGGAAGATTTGGGATACTGGGGATTAGAGTTAGCCCTGTCCACTAGGATCCTTGTGCGACCAGTTGGCCTTTCTAAGATCTCTTTCAGGTGTCAAAGCATTGAAGGTTCAAATTCCTTCTCTGATCTATAGACCCAGGCTCTGTTAAACATATCTCTGTTTTCCCTTGGAGCATGCTAAAGCAGACCTGGAGTTAAATGACCTCTGGTCCAATCTATAAGCTGCCCCCTTGTGACTTCCTTGAGAGCTGCCTTTGAGTATGTCCAAGCAAGTCTGGAGTTAAATGACCTCTGACCCGATCTATAGACAGAAATTGGGTTGCTTTCCTTCTCTCACTTTCAATCCTTAATGTTCCATCCCATCATCTATCTAAAAGATCCTTTAATATAGATGACTTGCCCTCTGAAAGCCTTGGCTAGTGGTTTGCAAGTAATTCCCTTTCATGACTCCATAGCCTAATGGATGGCACATTCCTAACCTATCCTCTTTACCTAAACGTCCTACTGCTTTTCTCCTTTCTTTCCATTACCCTCTCAATCTATGATCTCATGACCAACCCAGCAACCAACCAACGAAATTATGTTAAAACCCCCTTTGTGCTTCATACCTTGCCTAACATATTATTTTAGCTTCAAAGATATATATCATTCTTTGTTTTCATGGAGAGATCCCTCTTCGGGTCCAAGAGGGCTAGATCCTAGGGCCCCAAAGTGATTATGATGTTGTCTCATCTTTTGGTCTTGTCAATCTGGCCAAAACATGAGAACCCCAACATAATGGCGACTCCGCTGGGGAATTGAGTGCATTTATCTTACATACTCTTAGGCACTCAGAAGACCCAGAATCTATGGTTAGATTGGCATTCAATTGTTGACGGTGGACAGCATCCTGCTTCAAACATTCATATACATCCACCTGGCGACTCCACACTCCATAACTCCTAGAAGACCAAATGACTCCACTAGTAGAAGACTCTGAACTGGTTGAGAAGATACAGTGACCACTTTCTGATTTACAAAAATGCTTACACGCATACAGAGAATATATGCCCCAATGAGTAGGGAGCATATCCATGGATTCCCACACAAAATGCCTGAAGTGGACTGGTCAAAAAACCTGCCTACCTTTTAGGGTGAAAATGTTGATGACCCCTTGCTACATCTCATCAATTTTCATATACATGTGTGGAAATTTAAAGTTGAATGGCATGAAGACTGCCCAATGAAAATGTTCATGGAAAAATTAGAAGGAAAAGCTAGGGTCTGGTATGAATGGTTAGAACCTCGAAGTTTGTTTTCTTTAAGGGACATGCACCAAGTATTTTACAAGAACTATAAAGGAAACTCTCCAGCCTTATCATGGGATTGTTGTGATCAATCTCAGAATATCATACAGTACCTATTAGATATCGATGAGGATTTGGTTAATATGCATCCTGAAGATCTGTTAACATCCATTCAAGAATTTCATATGCATCCTAGCTATCACAAGAACATGGATGAATCAGTTGAGGAAGAAAAAATTCAAGAGACCGTAGACATTCCTCAAGATATTCTTGAAAAATCAGATGCTGATCCACCATCCCTTTCAGTTGAGGTTTCAGATGACATTCTGCCTCAAATCCAGTCTTCAAAGGAAACAGAGAGCTGCTGCACTTTTGCAGGGTCATGATGTTCTCCAAACAGAAGATGATCTTGCAGGGTCATGATTAGTAGATTTATGAGAGGAAAATCAGTTCCCTTTACTTCCAGAGAGTAATGAGCCAATGCAGGCTATTTACGATATTGATGAAGAAAGATTTAAGAGTGCAGAAGAGGGTGAAGGATCTCTAGATCTTTGCTTCACTCCATTACAACTCATCAGTAATGGTTTTCACATGATTGGAGGTCAGCATCCTTTCATCTCAAAAGATGAAGAGGTAAGCAAAGAAGAAATTTTTGAGCAGTTTGAAAGCAATGAGTTTTCTCTTGAAGAAGAGGATCCAAAGGAACATACCCCTACTCAAGAATACATAGATCTGTTCGCAGAGCTTAGGACATCAGAGCAGAATATATCAGAGCTGCAAGAGGACAGCACTGCCATATATGATGAGTCCTCTGGTTCAGAAAATGAAGAAGTTGATGGAGATTATCTTTCTCAAGAGAATCTTATTCTTGGTCCTGTGGAAGAAGAAGAAACCCTGGTTGAAGCCTACCTGCCAGATATTCATAACTAGGTATCATTTCATGATTCTTATGTTCATTTCTTGCAAACATCTGAAGAAGGATCAAAGGTTTTTTTGAGCAGCATGTTGCAAACAGAAAGAAAATTTTTCAAAGCTGTTATTATGGAACAAAAAGAGTTGGAGTTTCCCTACCTATCCAGCCTGCTCAAAGAGTTGAGCAAGAAATACCAGTCATGGGATCACTTGATGGTCTGGTTGCATTGGAAGACAATGTTTGTAAGCTAGACTTGTAAATATTTGAAGTAGAGTAGGGTAGGTAGGAAAATCTCAATAAAGCTCAGTCTGTGAGCATGTAGTTAGTTGTTTTAATTTCTGCAAAGTCCAACAAGCCAGATAGTCTAATCCTGGCTTGACTGTCTTTCAATTTCTGTCTTAGAATGTAGAGAAGAAATCTGCTAGACAGTTTAATCCTAGCAGATAGTAGTTTAGGTACAGAAAATATGAGGCCAACAGTCTAATCTGGTCTCATGGAGTAATAAGGGTAGAAGTAGAATAGGTTTTATTTTCTTGTTTCTAAAAAATAAATGATGTAAAGGGTCTGCTAGTCCAAATGCACCCTGGAAGAAAAAATGCTAGGATTGTAGGATGGGTAGGTAGTTGTTTGGGAGAATTTTTCTGGTGATTTGATGTCTTCACAATTTGTGGCAGTTGATCCAAGAGAGAAAATGGGTGGGTCAAGTACCAGGCATCTGGCATACACCAAAGATCATGTTCTGAATTCTTGACTCCTTCAAGAAGAAGCCATCCCCATGTGGAGCCACTGTTAGCCCCCTATAAATTTTTGACAAGAAAACAGGGGGCTAAAATGTTTTTGAGCCTTCAAGGAATGCATTTCCTCTGAAAACACATCATCCTTGAAGCCTCCTTGTGCCTTTTGTCTTTTGATAAAATCCCCTCTGCTGATTCCCATTATAAAGCCTCTTTGATTGCAAAAAAATGTGTTCCTAAAGGCTTTCATGTGCCCCTTGTACCTCTGCAGAATTCTCCATTTCATCCCTTTTTCCCCTTTTTCAAAGCCTCCTTTTCACCCAAAAAATAAATATGACTAAATATTGGTTGTGTTATAAGATACTGTAAATTAGCTACTAAAATTCTTATATATGCAAAATTTAGTCATCATTTGTACTAACAAATTTATCATTTGCAGTACTCATTTATATTTTTTTAGTAGTTTTATATTTAGTATATAAACGACTAATTTAGTAGTTTATATTCATTTCATTTTATTTCATTAATAATCATTGTAAACAACTAATTTAGGCGTATTCATTTTATTTGTGCTCATCATTAGTCAATATAAACTACTAATTTAATAGTTTTAGATTGATTTTATTAATCAAGATAAATTAATTAGTATGATTTTGCGATCTAATATAAAAATGCAAAGTTACATATGTTAATTACAATACTAAATAATATCCACTGCAACTATAAATAACTTCAACCAAATAAATTATATTATATGAAATGTCAAGAATTACAATATGAGTTTCCAACTTAATATTGGTAGGACTAAAATTTACACATGAAATGTTGTTTCATAACTACAAAACATTATCATTGTGTTTCCAACGCATTGCAGGTGAATTCACCAACTCTGAATACTTCAACCATCATTCTCTATGCGTGTGTCTTATGTTGGATATTTACTCTAAGGGAATCACTAGATCGAATATCTTCTATCTCTCTTTTTTCCTTTGTCGCTCCAATGTTATTGTTCTCCTATTTCTTTTAATTCTTGCTTCTTACCATCAACATTGAGTTCCTTTTATGAAGAAGAAGAAAAAGAAGATACAGTGTGGATTGTAAGCCATGAGAGACGATGAACACTAGAATATAAACTAAAATAGACTATAAATGATTTAGACGATATATACCATATTGCATTCATAACAGTGTGAAATTGCGATGTCCATCACATTCATAACGATCACAATTTTCGCGAGCCTAATCTTGGCCTTTGTCTTTTCATCATCGTTGATTTATTTACTACCAATGAAGTGATTTTGTGATCAGTTCAATTTTCCCATTTGTCCTAGGCTCTGACTAGTAGAGAAAGATAAATTATGGAAACTCATGAAGTTCATTTTAAAATATTTTCAAATTTGCAAAGAAAGTAAAGATGGCAAGCAATATTTATGCTACTATACGTTATTTAATAAGCTCTTGTGCCTGATAACCTTAAGAAATATTTACTTTTTTACAGCTCTATACGTCATTTAATACACCGTAAGGAGAAGGATTCTCACAACTGGTTTAATTTTCAACCGTGTGCATAATTTCATCGAAAAACACTTTCCATTAAATGGTAATGGATTAACATTCAGCATCTATGAAAATTTTCCACTGTAAATTCTATATACAGACAGTCAGTAATGGATATGGGACGAAGGGAAAGGAGAAGAAAATTGGGAAAGTAGAAAAGGAAGTGAAAGTAGGTAGGGTTTCCAAAGAAGTTACAATGGCAGTCAAAAATAAGTTTTTGATAGAAAATTGTGCGGCCTTTGGTAATGCTAAAAAAAAATTTGATGGGAAAAAAAACATATACAATACATAGTGTTTGCCTAAAGGCAAATATACTGTTAAACTATTGAAAGATGAAGAGGTCGTATCCAAAGACTTTTCTGTGGTGCTGAAGTATTCTGGGCATGAGCTTAGTGGAGTGTCCTTTGCCCAATTTCTAAACACCAGTGATAAGAAACATGTAGAATTAAATGTGGACCTTCTACAGTGCTTGGATTTGGTCACGAGGGAGCATCCGAATGAGACTCAAATTCTAGTGGGAAGAAGTCTTTATCCAAAGCAATTTGAATGAGATGGAGATATTGGCAGCGCAAGAGTGGCTTCAAGGGTATTTTATCAAAGTCCGAGGCCCGCGGCTTAGGGATTGGTGTTGAACGTGGACCTATCTGCAACATTTTTTCACAAGAGAATTCCCGTGCTTGAGTATTTATGTGAAAGTAGTAAAATTGACTACAAAGAGAACCAAGATCTCTCTGAAAGAGAGCTAAGGGAAGAAAATTAGAAAGCTCTCAAGGGGTTGAAAATTAAAGTGGATCTTACTCATAAATATTTGCAGAAGATTTTTCAAGCAGGAAACATGTACGTATTTGGAGTCCTAGTTGTGTGAATGTTTGACATATTTGATGCAAATTCAGTTTTTTTCTTCTTTATTTGAGCTTTGAAGGCCCTTCATCTAGTGAGCCTATGATAAAAGTATCTCTACCACCATAACCCTTACAAGAATTTAGTTCGTGATTTCTTCCATTTCTACATGTTGCTATGGATGCAAAACAAAGGAGGTCATACCCACAAAGTATAATTTTACAGACTTTGATTTTTAATGCCACCATTGTGAATGTGAAATAGACTTTTACTGCTTGGAGAATTTGGAGGGCCTATAAGGTTGCTTAGAAGATTGAAATGGAAATGCCAAGTCTTTGGAGTTGGTTTATTTTGAATGATCACTCCCTACATTATGAAATAAAAGTCAAGACGACATGGTTCTTGGTCCTTTCATTTTTCAAAAGAGCCATTAACAACATCAAATGAATTTTTGATTCTCAGACATGGGAATGTTTCTCTTTATATAGGCAGAAAATAAGTTTAGTGTAGCTAATATTCATAGACATGTCATCGATCAAGTCAAGGTGATCATCCCCAACTTACTCTTCATGAAATTAGGCTTGCAATACTCTACAACCTGGTGGATGGAGTTGAAATTGAACTAGATCGAGGCCTTTACAAAATGCATGCTAATGAATAACACTCACTAGGTTGTGCGAGAAAATAAAATGGGAGAAATTTTTTCTCCTAGAGGTTATCCACTTGGGTGTGTAATACACACCAAATCCATTTCCTAATAGGTTTCTCTCTTAGGGTACAAAGTGTCTTAGGCCATCAACCTCCCTAGAGCTCAATAGATTATTAGACCTAGAATTCTATTTCTTGTGTGTAATAAAATAAGTAATTCTTGTTTAGATTTTAACAAGGGCCAAGAAGCTCAATTTTTTTCTTGGAAAAACAAATAACTTACTTATGACATTATATTGGCTCTCATACTCCCTCTGCTTTCTCTACGGAATCACTAGGTTGTAGTAGAAGACCAAGGCACAGATCTTGTTATATTGTTTGCTAAAGGAGAGCATCACCATAACTAGACCATGTAGCCCTTTAATTTTCAACCCCTTGAGAGATTTATTTGCTTCCCTTAGCTCTCTTTTAGAGAGAGCTTGGTTCTCTTTGCAGCCAATTTTACTACTTTCCCATAAATACTCAAGCACGAGAATTATCTTGTGAAAAACTATTGCAGATAGGTCCACGTTCAACACCAATCCCTGAGTCGTGGTTCTCAAACATTGATAAAAGCCCCTTGAATCCACTCCTGCACCGCCAATATCTCCATCTCATTCAAATTGCTTCGGATAAAGACTTCTTCCCACTAGAATTAAAGTCTCATTCAAATGATCCCTCATGACCAAATCCAAGCACTGCAGAAGGTCCACATTTAGTTCGGCATGTTTCTTATCATTGGTGTTTAGAAATTGGGCCAACAACATTCCACTAAGATCATTCCCAGTATAGTTCAGCGCCACAAAAAACTCTTTGGTTGCGGCCTTTTCATCTTTCAGTAGTTTAACACTGTATTTTCCTTAAGGTAAATGTTGCGTACTGTATATGTTTTTTTTCCCATAAAAAAAGTATTTTAACATTACCAAAGGCAAGGCGATTTTCTATCAGCAAATTATTTTAACTTCCATTGTATCTTCTTTGGAAACCCTACCTAGTTTCACTTTCTTTTCTGCTTTCCCAGGTTTCTTCTCCTTTTCCTTCTTCCTAGATTCATTACTGACTCTCTGTATATTGGAGTCATAGTGGAAAATTTTCATAGATAATGAATGCTAATCCATTACCATTTAACGGAAAGTGTTTGCCGGCAAAATTATGCACACGATTGACAAATAAACCTATTGCAAGAATCCTTCTTCTTACGGTGTATTAAATGACGTATTGAGATTTATAAAGTAAATATTGCTTAAGGCTATCGGGTACAGGAGCTTATTAAATAACGTATAGTAGCATAAATATTTATTGCCCTCTTTACTTTCTCTGCAGACTTGAAAATATTTTAAAATTAACTTCATGAGATTCCAGAATTTACCTTTCTCTACTAGTCAGAGCCTAGGGAAAATAGGAAAAATGAACTGATCACAAAAGCACTTCATTGGTAGTAAATAAATGAGTGATGAAGAAAATCCAAAGGGAAAGATTAGGCTCACAAAAATTGTGATCGTTATGAATGTGATGGACACCACAATTTACCGCTATAATGAATGCAATTCCTTGATGTAAAGCTTTAAGCACTAAAATATTTTATTGCATTTTATTTATTTGTTTTTGTTTTATCGTGTCTCTCGAAATGGCCACCGAAAAGCTAATAGTTACATCTTCATGTTTAAATCAACCTAGTGACGGGAAGAGCTTGTCATGGGCACTAGAGAGGGTGTTAACAAGCCCTTAGCTAAAGAGCCGAAAGGTGGTAGCCCTACGGTCAACATTGCAGGACGCTGTGAACGACATGGTTGGGCCTCCTTACTCACCTACAATATAGTGATGCTCCTATAAAATATAAGAAAGGTATTCACATATCCACACATACATATAACAAAAGGAGAAGAGAAAAATGAAGGAAAATATAAATCTAACTAGGATATAAAATATATCTTTAGTATTTGGTAGAAGGATATCAATCTCACACCTCACAGATATAATTGAAGCATTCCTTTGAGGTGATAATTTAAGGAGAGGATCAAACAATGTCTGAATAAAGTATGATTCTCAACACTTAGATAAGACTGTGAGTGCAACATGTCACATTAAGCTTGAATATAATCCTTTCATTGCTTGGAGGCTTTGACAATAGAATGCAACTCAATATTGTTATAGGTTGGGCATCTATGAAAACCATCATAGAGTGTCTGGCTATAATAGACCATAAAATTTTGTGTGTTGTGTGGGGACTACATCAACAACATGAACGATTGGCTCATAAGGTCCTTATTGTGTAGCCACTGATCGAAAAAAACTACGTTCCTAATGGGATAGAAGTGAGAACTGATAGTTGCAAAGGTAGGAACTGTTAGCCCCCTATAAATTTTTGACAAGCAAACAGGGGGCTAAAATGTTTTTGAGCCTTCAAGGAATGCATTTCCTATGAAAACACATCATCCTTGAAGCCTCCTTGTGCCTTTTGTCTTTTGATAAAATCCCCTCTGTTGATTCCCATTATAAAGCCTCTCTGATTTCCAAAAATTGTGTTCCTAAAGGTTTTCATTTGCCCCTTGTACCTCTGTAGAATTCTCCATTTCATCCCTTTTTCCCCTTTTTCAAAGCCTCCTTTTCACCCCAAAAATCCCTCCCTTAGTCCTCCTAAACTATCCCAAAATCCCCTCTAAACACTACTCACACCCCTGGTTTGGTCTAATTTCCCCTTTTCTCCCTTATCGTTACCCTTTATTGGCCTTGAAATGCACTAAAATGGGCCAAAAACCCATTTTCCACATTATGACAGGCTTAGCACCTTTCGGCCCCAACCCCTCAGCCTTTTTCTCCACGTGACCGGGGCGCTAGAACCAAGAACTGGCTCGGAGAGCGCTTATCGCATGTGTATCGAGGACAAGGTCCGTCGTTGATCTACACAGATCCGATGGTCTTCGCAATCCCATCGCGTCCATGGTCCCCACCCTTTTCACTGCCCGATCGCATCACAACCATCCATTTAATCCACATATCAACGGTCAGTAGCTCGTCCGCCCCAGTGGTCCCCGCGCCGTGCACTGTGCAGAAACCGGCGGCATCTATCGCACCGCCTTTGGGAGGTGGGCGGTATTTTTTATTTCGGAGCGATTCCACTCATCGCATGACGCGTGGCTCCGCACACTATTCATAAACCGCCATCCATAGCGCATTAACGTTCATCCACAAATCCGGCGCAATATTGTTGTGCACCGTCCGATCTGGGGCGGGCCATCCAACGGTTGTCGCACCACGAAGTTGCGCGGGAGTTAACCAAGGCAAACAGTACCCTTGTCCCACCATACGTCGCCCTCCGAAGCATTTTCAGTCGTCGATCTCCTCCAGAGATCAGACGATCCAGATTTAATGCACGCACCGCCATCGACCGAGTCCCGCCACATCACCATTCCACGTGTTTTTGTCGCATTGTCGTCGGCTCCCTTATATATTTCATTCAAAGGTCAAATTTCAATTATTTGCATTTAAACTTTACCGCAGTCTGACAGCTTTCACCGAACCATCCTCCAAGGTTTCACTGTGTTTTCGTCGTCACCCTGCACTGTTCCGCCATTTCGCCAAGCTGCACGGCCATTTTCATCATCCCCGCTGCATCCACCCTTCCCATGCATGGTTTTCTTAACGTGTTTGTGTTTTTTGCAGGGTTACAGGTAGGCGGAAATCCACCATGATTCACAGTCTCTGTTACAGTGACAAAGAACACCGAGAAGGCCATGTATAGAGATCATATTAATGGAGAAAGCTTGGGAAGGAGCCATGACAGGATGTGCATTCAAAGAACGGAGCTAAACTCTGTCAAACCTTCAAGAACCATTTAAAGCGCAGACTTTGCAGACAAAGAGTATCAGTGGAAAGCAGAGAGTTTAAAGGTGTGTAATTGAATATTTTGAGCCTTAACTAAACAATTAAAGGCAAAATACCAGTTCGAAATCCTGTGGATCACTCAGAAGGTCCAGCGCTCAGAAGACCATATCATCAGGGTTTTTAAATCAGCAGAATGTTTCCTCCTGAGAATGAACACAATACACATTATTGTTTCAGTCCACATTATGTCCAAGTCAAGTTTTCCCCCCTGACAGCAGTCCTATGCCATCAGAAACATTTGTTACACAGTATGGCAGACCTGAGTCATTGATTTGTTTTCGTTCAGTTCACCAGAGTGTTGCAGCAAGTACACCAAAGACATACCTGGAGTAAATTGCAGCCTGACAAGGACCACTCTTTCATCCAAAGAGTGCATAAGTTCAATGCTTAGACATTTAAAACAGACCAAGGCCTCGGCCCTTTTCCTCTTCTGTGTTTTAATGCTGCATTTAGTTTTCCATCTACCTTCTCTGCTCCACTCGAGCTATAAGAATCCCCGAGAACATATTGTAAAAGGTTGTTGTTCGGTTGTTGCCGATTGCTGTTAGAGGGATTCAGTTTGACCCTTAGAACAGTCTTGGGAGGAGTAGCAGAGTAGTTTGTATGTAGTAGGCTGGGAGGAGAAAGTTTGGACTGTATTAGCCATTGAGCTCAGAGTATGTGACTGGTTTTGCATCAATTAATCAAGCACATTTCTTTGGATCATGGTCTATTACTATGGGTGATGTTTTCTTATCGCATTGTTTATTACATTTTTCATGTTGTTCATTTCTTCTGGCTCAAATCAGAAATCTGGCATAGGATTTACCCTTGTTAGGTACCCTATGTCTCTGCTCTCCTTGCCTTGTTTTCTGTTGTATGTGCTATCTTAGGATTTATTTCAAACTAATTTAACCAGTGTAGTAGTTCCATATGCTGCTAGCTGATGTATGAATTAATGAAATCTGTCTTTAGTTGTTCTTGTTGGGTTTAAGCTGGAAGATTTGGGATATTGGGGATTAGAGTTAGCCCTGTCCACTAGGATCCTTGTGCGACCAGTTGACCTTTCTAAGATCTCTTGCTGGTGTCAAAGCATTGAAGGTTCAAATTCCTTCTCTGATCTATAGACCCAGGCTCTGTTAAACATATCTCTGTTTTCCCTTGGAGCATGCTAAAGCAGACCTGGAGTTAAATGACCTCTGGTCCAATCTATAAGCTGCCCCCTTGTGACTTCCTTGAGAGCTTCCTTTGAGTATGTCCAAGCAGGTCTGGAGTTAAATGACCTCTGACCCGATCTATAGACAGAAACTGGGTTGCTTTCCTTCTCTCACTTTCAATCCTTAATGTTCCATCCCATCATCTATCTAAAAGATCCTTTAGTATAGATGACTTGCCCTCTGAAAGCCTTGGCTAGTGGTTTACAAGTAATTCCCTTTCATGACTCCATAGCCTAATGGATGGCACATTCCTAACCTATCCTCTTTACCTAAACGTCCTACTGCTTTTCTCCTTTCTTTCCATTACCCTCTCAATCTATGATCTCATGACCAACCCAACAACCAACCAACCAAATTATGTTAAAAACCCCTAAAATATTATTTGAGCTTGAAAGATATATATCATTCTTTGTTTTCATGGAGAGATCCATCTCCGGGTCCAGGAGGACCAGATCCCAAGGCCCCAAAGTGGTTATGATGTTGTCTCATCTTTTGGTCTTGCCAATCTGGCCAAAACATGGGAACCCCAACATAATGGCGACTCCGCTAGGGAATTGAGTGCATTTATCTTACATACTCTTAGGCACTCAAAAGACCCAGAATCTATGGTTAGATTGGCATTCAATTGCTGATGGTGGATAGCATCCTACTTCAAACTTTCATATACATCCACCTGGCGACTCCACACTCCATAACTCCTAGAAGACCAAATGACTCCATTGGTAGAAGACTCTGAACTAGTTGAGAAGATACAGTGACCTCTTTCTAATTTACAAACATGCTTACATGCATATAGAGAATATATGCCCCAATGACTAGGGAGCATATCCCTGGATTCCCACACAAAATGCCTGAAGTGGACTGGTTAAAAAACCTGCCTACCTTTCAGGGTGAAAATGTTGATGACCCCTTGCTACATCTCATCAAGTTTCATATACATGTGTGGAAATTTAAAGTTGAATGGCATGAAGACTGCCTAATGAAAATGTTCATGGAACCATTAGAAGGAAAAGCTAGGGTCTGGTATGAATGGTTAGAACCTCGAAGTTTGTTTTCTTTAAGGGACATGCACCAAGTATTTTACAAGAACTATAAAGGAAACTCTCCATCCTTATCATGGGATTGTTGTGATCAATCTCAGAATATCATACAGTACCTGTTAGATATCGATGAGGATTTGGTTAATATGCATCCTGGAGATCTATTAACATCCATTCAAGAATTTCATATGCATCCTAGCTATCACAAGAACATGGATGAATCAGCTGAGGAAGAAAAAATTCAAGAGACCATAGACATTCCTCAAGATATTCTTGAAAACTTAGATGTTGATCCACCATCCCTTGCAGTTGAGGCTTCAGATGACATTCTGCCTCAAATCCAGTCTTCAAAGGAAACAGAGAGCTGCTGCACTTTTGCACAAAGGAACACAAGACCATCTTCCCCTTTGACAGAAGAAGAAATAAATCAGATCATCAATGGACAGCCAGCCTCTGAATTTTTTTACAGATTAGACATTCTTGTCCATTCATCTGATGAGCTTTGTTGTACAGAGTTGGAAAGCTCACATGTAAATCAGATTGAAAAAAAATCTGCTGATAATCCAGTATGTCCGGTTGGCAGCATTACTTATATTCATGATTTTCCTATTTTTGATCCATCTGATGATGATGTTCTCCAAACGGAAGATGATCTTGCAGGGTCATGATTAGTAGATTTATGGGAGGAAAATCAGTTCCCTTTACTTCTAGAGAGTAATGATCCAATGCAGGCTATTTATGATACTGATGAAGAAAGCTTTAAGAGTTCAGAAGAGGGTGAAGGATCTCGATCTTTGCTTCACTCCATTACAACTCATCAGTAATGGTTTTCACATGATTGGAGGTCAGCAGCCTTTCATCTCAGAAGATGAAGAGGTAAGCAAAGAATAAATTTTTGAGCAGTTTGAAAGAAAGGAGTTTTCTCTTGAAGAAGAGGAACCAAAGGAACATACCCCTACTCAAGAATACATAGATCTATTCACAGAGCTTAGCACATCAGAGCAGAATATATCAGAGCTGCAAGAGGATAGCATTGCCATATATGATGAGTCCTCCGGTTCAGAAAATGAAGAAGTTGAGGGAGATTCTCTTTCTCAAGAGAATCTTATTCTTGGTCCAGTGGAAGAAGAAGAAACCCTGGTTGAAGCCTGCCTGCCAGATATTCATAACCAGGTATCATTTCATGATCCTTATGTTCATTTCTTGCAAACATCTGAAGAAGGATCAAAGGTTTTTTTGAGCAGCATGTTGCAAACAGAAAGAAAAATTTTCAAAGCTGCTAATATGGAACAAAAAGAGTGGGAGTTGCCCTACCTATCCAGCCTGCTCAAAGAGTTGAGCAAGAAATACCAGTCATGAGATCACTTGATGGTCATCTTGCATTGGAAGACAATGTTTTTCAGCTAGACTTGTAGATATTTGAAGTAGAGTAGGGTAGGTAGGAAAAGCTCAATAAAGCTCAGTCTGTGAGCATGTAGTTAGTTGTTTTAATTTTTGCAAAGTCCAGCAAGCCAGACAATCTAATCCTGGCTTGACTGTCTTTCAATTTCTGTCCTAGAATGTAGAGAAGAAATCTGCTAGACAGTTTAATCCTAGCAGATAGTAGTTTAGGTACAGAAACTATGAGGCCAACAGTCTAATCTAGTCTCATGGAGTAATAAGGGTAGAAGTAGAATAGGTTTTATTTTCATGTTTGTAAAAAATAAATGATGTAAAGGGTCTGCTAGTCCAAATGCACCCTGGAAGAAAAAATGCTAGGATTGTAGGATGGGTAGTGGTTGTTTGGGAGAATTTTTTTTGAGTGATTTGATGTCTTCAAATTTGTGCTTGTTCCGATCGAGAGAAAAATGATTATTGTCAAGTACGGAGGCATCGGCATACCAGATCATGTTCTGAATTCTTGACTCCTTCAAGAAGAAGCCATCCCCATGTGGAGCCACTGTTAGCCCCCTATAAATTTTTGAAAAGAAAACAGGGGGCTAAAATGCTTTTGAGCCTTCAAGGAATGCATTTCCTCTGAAAACACATCATCCGTGAAGCCTTCTTGTGCCTTTTTTCTTTTGATAAAATCCCCTCTGCTGATTCCCATTATAAAGCCTCTTTAATTGCAAAAAAATGTGTTCCTAAAGGCTTTCGTTTTCCCCTTGTACCTCTGCAGAATTCTCCATTTCATCCCATTTTTCCCTTTTTCAAACCTCCTTTTCACCCCAAAAGAAATATGACTAAATATTGGTTGTGTTATAAGAATCACATCAAGAATTAGCTATAAGAGTAAATATATGCAAAATTTAGTCATCTCATTTGTGCTCACAAATTTATCATTTGGTACTCATTTATATTTTTTGGTAGTTTCATATTCACTATATTAATGACTACTTTAGTAGTTTATATTCATCTCATTTACTTTCATTAACAATTATTATAAGAAACTAATTTAGTCGTATATTCATTTTATTGGTGTTCATTAATAAACATAAACTACTAATTTAGTAGTTTTAGATTGATTTTATTAATCAACATAAATTAATTAGTATGATTTTGCGATCTAATATAAAAATGCAAAGTTACATATGTTAATTACAATACTAAATAATATCAACTACAACTATAAATAATTTCAACCAAATAAATTATATTATATGAAATGTCAAGAATTACAATATGAGTTTCCAACTTAATATTGGTAGGACTAAAATTTACACATGAAATGTTGTTTCATAACTTCAAAACATTATCATTGTGTTTCTAACGCATTGCCGGTGAATTCACCAACTCTGAATACTTCAACCGTCATTCTCTAAAAGATCCTTTAGTATAGATGACTTGCCCTCTGAAAGCCTTGGCTAGTGGTTTGCAAGTAATTCCCTTTCATGAATCCATAGCCTAATGGATGGCACATTCCTAACCTATCCTCTTTACCTAAACGTCCTACTGCTTTTCTCCTTTCTTTCCATTACCCTCTCAGTCTATGATCTCATGACCAACCCAGCAACCAACCAACCAAATTATGTTAAAACCCCCTTTGTGCTTCATGCCTTGCCTAACATCTTATCTGAGCTTCAAAGATATATAAAATTATTTGTTTTCATGGAGAGATCCCTCTCTAGGTCCAGGAGGGCTAGATCCTAGGGCTCCAAAGTGGTTATGATGTTGTCTCATCTTTTGGTCTTGCCAATCTGGCCAAAACATGGGAACCCCAACATAATGGCGACTCCGCTGGGGAATTGAGTGCATTTATCTTACATACTCTTAGGCACTCAAAAGACCCAGAATCTATGGTTATATTGGCATTCAATTGCTGATGGTGGATAGCATCCTGCTTCAAACATTCATATACATCCCCCTGGTGACTCCACACTCCATAACTCCTAGAAGACCAAATGACTCAGGGATGAGGCTAGAACTGGTTGAGTAGATAGTTGGTGGTTACGGTTACAAACACCTTATGGCATCGGGAGAATATATGCCCCAATGGTGAGGAGCATAATCACGGATTCCACAGTCTGAAGTGGTACAGGTTACAAACACACTACCTTTCAAGGTGAAAATGTTGATGACCCCTTGCTACATCTCATCAAGTTTCATATACATGTGTGGAAATTTAAAGTTGAATGGCATGAATAATGCCTAATGAAAATGTTCATGGCAACATTAGAAGGAAAATCTAGGGTCTGGTATGAATGGTTAGAACCTCGGAGTTTGTTTTCTTTAAGGGACATGCACCAAGTATTTTACAAGAATTATAAAGGAAATTCTCCATCCTTATCATGGGATTGTTGTGATAAATCTCATAATATCATACAGTACCTGTTAGATATTGATGATGATTTGGTTAATATATAGAAGATGTTATGATATTCAAGAATTTCATATGCATCTCGTATCCTGAAGGCATGGATGAATCGGGTGAGGAAGAGAAAGTCAAGAGAGCCGTGGAGCATTCTCAAGATATTCTTGAAAAAACTGAATGTTGATCCCACCATCCCCTTAGTTGAGGGCCGGATGACATTACCGCATAAATCAGGTCTTCAAAAGAAACGAGAGAAGTGGCACACTTTTTACAAGACAAAGCCATCTTCCCTTGATAGATAGAAGAAATAAATCAGTCATCGATGGGCAGCTAGCCTCGAGATTTTTGCAGAGTAGACTTCTTGTCCATTCATCTGATGAGCTTTGTTGTACAGAGTTGGAAAGCTCACATGTAAATCAGATTGAAGAAAAATCTGCTAATAATCCAGTATGTCCGGTTGGCAGCAATACTTATATTCATGATTTTCCTATTTTTGATCCATCTGATGATGATGTTCTCCAAACAGAAGATGATCTTGCAGGGTCATGATTAGTAGATTTATGGGAGGAAAATCAGTTCCCTTTACTTCTAGAGAGTAATGAGCCAATGCAGGCTATTTATGATACTGATGAAGAAAGCTTTAAGAGTGCAGAAGAGGGTGAAGGATCTCTAGATCTTTGCTTCACTCCATTACAACTCATCAGTAATGGTTTTCACATGATTGGAGGTCAACAGCCTTTCATCTCAGAAGATAAAGAGGTAAGCAAAGAAGAAATTTTTGAGCATTTTGAAAGTAAGGAGTTTTCTCTTGAAGAAGAGGAACCAAAGGAACATACCCCTGCTCAAGAATACATAGATCTGTTCACAGAGCTTAGCACATCAGAGCAGAATATATCAGAGCTGCAAGAGGACAGCACTGCCATATATGATGAGTCCTCCGGTTCAGAAAATGAAGAAGTTGAGGGAGATTCTCTTTCTCAAGAGAATCTTATTCTTGGTCCAGTGGAAGAAGAAGAAAACCTGGTTGAATCCTGCCTGCCAGATATTCATAACCAGGTATCATTTCATGATCCTTATGTTCATTTCTTGCAAACATCTGAAGAAGGATCAAAGGTTTTTTGAGCAGCATGTTGCAAACAGAAAGAAAATTTTTCAAAGATGCTATTATGGAACAAAAAGAGTGGGAGCTGCCCTACCTATCCAGCCTGCTCAAAGAGTTTAGCAAGAAAGACCATTCATGGGATCACTTGATGGTCTGGTTGCATTGGAAGACAATGTTTGTAAGCTAGACTTGTAAATATTTGAAGTAGAGTAGGGTAGGTAGGAAAAGCTCAATAAAGCTAAGTCTGTGAGCATGTAGTTAATTGTTTTAATTTCTGCAAATTCCAGCAAGCCAGACAGTCTAATCCTGGCTTGACTGTTTTTCAATTTCTGTCTTAGAATGTAGAGAAGAAATATGCTAGACAGTTTAATCCTAGCAGATAGTAGTTTAGGTACAGAAACTATGAGGCCAACAGTCTATTCTGGTCTCATGGAGTAATAAGGGCAGAAGTAGAATAGGTTTTGTTTTCTTGTTTGTAAAAAATAAATGATGTAAAGGGTCTGCTAGTCCAAATGCACCCTGGAAGAAAAAAGGCTAGGATTGTAGGATGGGTAGGTAGTTGTTTGGGAGAATTTTTCTGGTGATTTGATGTCTTCACAATTTGTGGCAGTTGATCCAAGAGAGAAAATGGGTGGGTCAAGTACCAGGCATCTGGCATACCCCAAAGATCATGTTATGAATTCTTGACTCCTTCAAGAAGAAGCCATCCCCATGTGGAGCCACTGTTAGCCCCCTATAAATTTTTGACAAGCAAACAGGGGGCTAAAATGTTTTTGAGCCTTCAAGGAATGCATTTCCTCTGAAAACACATCATCCTTGAAGCCTCCTTGTGCCTTTTGTCTTTTGATAAAATCCCCTCTGCTGATTCCAATTATAAAGCCTCTTTGATTGCAAAAAAATGTGTTCCTAAAGGCTTTCATTTGCCCCTTGTACCTCTGCAGAATTCTCCATTTCATCCCTTTTTCCCCTTTTTCAAAGCCTCCTTTTCACCCCAAAAATAAGTATGACTAAATATCGGTTGTGTTATAAGATACTGTAAATTAGCTACTAAAAGTCGTATATATGCAAAATTTAGTCATCATTTGTACTCACAAATTTATCATTTGCAGTAGTCATTTATATTTTTTTGGTAGTTTCATATTTAGTATATAAACGACTAATTTAGTAGTTTATATTCATTTCATTTGATTTCATTAATAATCATTGTAAACAACTAATTTAGTCGTATTCATTTTATTTGTGTTCATCATTAGTCAATATAAACTACTAATTTAGTAGTTTTAGATTGATTTTATTAATCAACATAAATTAATTAGTATGATTTTGCGATCTAATATAAAAATGCAAAGTTACATATGTTAATTACAATACTAAATAATATCAGCTGCAACTATAAATAATTTCAACCAAATAAATTATATTATATGAAATGTCAAGAATTACAATATGAGTTTCCAACTTAATATTGGTAGGACTAAAATTTACACATGAAATGTTGTTTCATAACTTCAAAACATTATCATTGTGTTTCCAACGCATTGCAGGTGAATTCACCAACTCTGAATACTTCAACCGTCATTCTCTATGCGTGTGTCTTATGTTGGATATTTACTCTAAGGGCATCACTAGATCGAGTATCTTCTATCTCTCTCTTTTTTCCTTTGTCGCTCCAATGTTATTGTTCTCCTATTTTTTTTAATTCTTGCTTCTTACCATCAACATTGAGTTCCTTTTATGAAGAAGAAGAAAAAGAAGATACAATGTGGATTGTAAGCCATGAGAGACGATGAACACTAGAATATAAACTAAAATAGACTATAAAGGATTTAGACGATATATACCATATTGCATTCATAATAGTGTGAAATTGCGATGTCCATCACATTCATAACGATCACAATTTTCGCGAGCCTAATCTTGGCCTTTGTCTTTTCATCATCGTTGATTTATTTACTACCAATGAAGTGATTTTGTGATCAGTTCAATTTTCCCATTTGTCCTAGGCTCTGACTAGTATAGAAAGATAAATTATGGAAACTCATGAAGTTCATTTTAAAATATTTTCAAATTTGCAAAGAAATTAAAGATGGCAAGCAATATTTATGCTACTATACGTTATTTAATAAGCTCTTGTGCCTGATAACCTTAAGAAATATTTACTTTTTTACAGCTCTATACGTCATTTAATACACCGTAAGGAGAAGACTGGTTTAATTTTCAACCGTGTGCATAATTTCATCGAAAAACACTTTCCATTAAATGGTAATGGATTAACATTCAGCATCTATGAAAATTTTCCACTGTAAATTCCATATACAGAGAGTCAGTAATGGATATGGGACGAAGGGAAAGGAGAAGAAACTTGGGAAAGTAGAAAAGGAAGTGAAAGTAGGTAGGGTTTCCAAAGAAGATACAATGGCACTCAAAAATAAGTTTTTGATAGAAAATTGTGCGGCCTTTGGTAATGCTAAAAAAAAATTTGTTGGGAAAAAAAACATATACAATACGGAGTGTTTGCCTAAAGGCAAATATACTGTTAAACTATTGAAAGATGAAGAGGTCGTAGCCAAAGACTTTTATGTGGTGCTAAAGTGTTCTGGGCATGAGCTTAGTGGAGTGTCCTTTGCCCAATTTCTAAACACCAATGATAAGAAACATGTAGAATTAAATGTGGACCTTCTACAGTGCTTGGATTTGGTCACGAGAGAGCATCCGAATGAGACTCGAATTCTAGTGGGAAGAAGTCTTTATCCGAAGCAATTTGAATGAGATGGAGATATTGGCAGCGCAAGAGTGGCTTCAAGGGTATTTTATCAAAGTCCGAGGCCAGCGGCTTAGGGATTGGTGTTGAACGTGGACCTATCTGCAACATTTTTTCACAAGAGAATTCCCGTGCTTGAGTATTTATGTGAAAGTAGTAAAATTGACTACAAAGTGAACCAAGATCTCTCTGAAAGAGAGCTAAGGGAAGAAAATTAGAAAGCTCTCAAGGGGTTGAAAATTAAAGTGGATCTTACTCATAAATATTTGCAGAAGATTTGTCAAGCAGGAAACATGTACGTATTTGGAGTCCTAGTTGTGTGAATGTTTGACATATTTGATGCAGATTCAGTTTTTTTCTTCTTTATTTGAGCTTTGAAGGCCCTTCATCTAGTGAGCCTATGATAAAAGTATCTCTACCAACATAACCCTTACAATAATTTAGTTCATGATTTCTTCCATTTCTACAAGTTTCTATGGATAAAAAACAAAGGAGGTCATACCCACAAAGTATAATTTTACAGACTTTCATTTTTAATGCCACCATTGTGAATGTGAAAGAGACTTTTACTGCTTGGAGAATTTGGAGGGCCTATAAGGTTGCTTAGAAGATTGAAATGGAAATGCCAAGTCTTTGGAGTTGGTTTATTTTGAATGATCACTCCCTACATTATGAAATAAAAGTCAAGACGACATGGTTCTTGGTCCTTTCATTTTTCAAAAGAGCCATTAACAACATCAAATGAATTTTTGATTCTCAGACATGGGAATGTTTCTCTTTCTATAGGCAGAAAAAAAGTTTAGTGTAGCTAATATTCATAGACATGTCATCGAGCAAGTCAAGGTGATCATCCCCAACTTACTATTCATGAAATTAGGCTTGCAATACTCTACAACCTGGTGGATGGAGTTGAATTGGAACTAAGTCGAGGCCTTTACAAAATACATGCTAATGAATAACACTCACTAGGTTATGCGAGAAAATAAAATGGGAGAAATTTTTTCTCCTAGAGGTTATCCACTTGGGTGTGTAATACACACCAAATCCATTTCCTAATAGGTTTCTCTCTTAGGGTACAAAGTGTCTTAGGCCATCAACTTCCCTAGAGCTCAATAGATTATTAGAGCTAGAATTCTATTTCTTGTGTGTAATAAAATAAATAATTCTTGTTTAGATTTTAACAAGGGCCAAGAAGCTCAATTTTTTTCTTGGCAAAACAAATAACTTACTTATGACATTATATTGGCTCACCCTCTTGCACCTGTAAAGAATCCTGGGAATTTAAGCCGAAGACCCATAGTTGCACGATCTTGTTATGTTTGTGTGTCATCTAAGAAAGGCAAAACCATATTAGACCATATCACCTTTAATTTTCAAACCCTTGAGAGATTTATTTGCTTCCCTTAGCTCTCTTTTAGAGAGAGCTTGGTTCTCTTTGCAGCCAATTTTACTACTTTCCCATAAATACTCAAGCACGAGAATTATCTTGTGAAAAAATATTGCAGATAGGTCCACGTTCAACACCAATCCCTGAGCCGTGGGCCTCAAACATTGATAAAAGCCCCTTGAATCCACTCCTGCACCGCCAATATCTCCATCTCATTCAAATTGCTTCGGATAAAGACTTCTTCCCACTAGAATTAAAGTCTCATTCAAATGATCCCTCATGACCAAATCCAAGCACTGCAGAAGGTCCACATTTAATTCTGCATGTTTCTTATCATTGCTGTTTAGAAATTGGGCCAACAACATTCCACTAAGATCATTCCCAGTATACTTCAGCGCCACAAAAAACTCTTTGGTTGCGGCCTTTTCATCTTTCAGTATCTTAACACTGTATTTTCCTTAAGGTAAATGTTGCGTACTGTATATGTTTTTTTTCCCATAAAAACAATTTTAACATTACCAAAGGCAAGGCGATTTTCTATCAGAAAATTATTTTAACTTCCATTGTATCTTCTTTGGAAACCCTACCTATTTCCACTTTCTTTTCTGCTTTCCCAGGTTTCTTCGCCTTTTCCTTCTTCCTAGATCCATTATTGACTCTCTGTATATTGGAGTCATAGTGGAAAATTTTCATCGATAATGAATGCTAATCCATTACCATTTAACGGAAAGTGTTTGCCGGAAAAATTATGCACACGGTTGACAATTAAACCTATTGCAAGAATCCTTCTTCTTACGGTGTATTAAATGACGTATTGAGATGTAGAAAGTAAATATTGCTTAAGGCTATCGAGTACAGGAGCTTATTAAATAACGTATAGTAGCATAAATATTTCTTGCCCTCTTTACTTTTTTTTTTTTCCACAGAAAAAATCGGTAACCTTTTATTAATAAAAATGAAAAGTTACACATAGCATATGCATTGAAGCATTTTCAGAAATTTCCCATTGGGCTCATGTGCTCTCGCACACAATGCGTTGTAGCAAGGCTACCTTGCATTCAGAGAAAATAAAAGAAAAAAGAATGAGAAAAGAGAAAAGAAGGAGGGGCAGAAAAACTGGAAGCTGCTAGATCGTGGGAAAAGTGTCCCACAAATCAGGTTTTTCTCCCTTTCTTCTTCTCAACCTTGCGCCATTCGCCCTGAGATGGCTCGCAAGTGACAAGGACAATCTGATTTTCTACACTTTTGGTTCCTGTATCCTTGTCCGAATCTGAAGTTTCTGATGTATGGTGTCTTTTGATCCCTCCGCTGCTCATGTCCACTGCATTCCTGTCTGATTGTTTCGTCTGAAGATGTGAATCCACTAGTACGGTTGTGTCCTTTTTTTGTGCCTCTGGTTCCTGTGTAGTCTGCTGATTTCCTGGTGGGGCTAGTTCCTCTTCTTCTTCTGACTCGTCCTCCTCTAAATCAGGAGGGGGATATTGCCAGCCTTTTCTCTGCTTCCTGTTCGGTTTCTTTTTGTTATTGGCTTTCTTAATTTCTGGGCATGTATTTTGTAAGTGTCCTGTCATCCTGCAATTCCTGCATCTAAATGCAGTATTCTCATAATCTAATGATTGCAGCCAATTTTGTTGCTTATAAATCAGCATAATATTCTCTGGTAGTCCTTTGCTTAAATCTACCTCCACGCAGATCCGGGCAAAGGTGAAGATTCGTTGTTCTAGTCTTTCCATATATGTTTTAATATAACGCCCAAGACTGTTCCCAATGCTCTCAAGAACCTGATCATTCCAGAAATGAAGGGGCAGGTTGTAAAGTCTCACCCATACTGGCAGTCTGGAGACTGCCATAGTGTTGGGGTCAAAATCTGGAAACCATGGAGTGATAAACAACCCCGTGGACCCCCAGAACCAAGGCCCCTCTCTGATTATGATATCCCTTTCCTCCGAGGTTTGAAATTTAACAATAAAAAATCCCTTCGAACAGAGATGTATTTCACATTCCAGGGACCAGTGGGTGAAGATCCAGTGAAAAAGGTCCATGGGTTTAGGCCAAAAACCATTGAAGCGGCATATTAATGCCTGAGCTTCATATGTCTTGATATGCTCCTCTGTTGCTGAACTATTGATTTTTAGAGCAGGGGTTTGTTCCTGCTGTTCTACTATGTAAGGCCTCGGAGTATTTCCAGCTTGTTCTGGAGCTGGGCCGACTCCTTTTTTCCCCTGTAGGATATTTTTGAAGGAGGGGCCACCATTTGTTTGCCTGGGCGTGCTCTGGTTCACCGCGCCCCCTCTCAGGCGCAGATTTAAGGTGATGGTACTCTCTGCTCTTATGGCGTAATCCTGTAAGAGCCTGCAGTCCTGGAGAGACCTGTGCCCGTTTACTAGATGTTGTATTGGTACTGGGTAGCCCGTCATAACCCAGATCTGCTGCTTGAGTTGCAGGATTGAGGTGTCATCATTTGCCCAAGCTATACGTGATTTACCCACCGGCAGTTTGATAAAGATTTGGAAAGAAGGAGAGTTCAGAGGGGACGAGCTCTTACCTAAAGAGTGAGATTCAAAGAACGGATTTGCTGAGGCCTGCTCCTGCTGATACCAATCCCTTTTCTTCTATGCCTCTCCTGTCTTCTGAATCAGTAGAGAGTTGTGCAAATCGGGCTTAGGCACCTTTTCTCCCAGAGGAGAAGAAGAGAAATCGTTGAACTCTGTAGCTCCATGGCTGCCAGATTCCTTGAAAACTGTCAATCGCGCCTTTTCAACCTCTTCATCCTGTAGAAAACCCCCCCTAGCCTAATCCAAAACTGATTGGAGACAGATCAGATTCTGGGAGGTCCGATCTGCCTTGTCGCTGCATGATTTTCCTGGGGCAAGGTCCACATGCATTTTATCAGATTTGAGTAGCCCCGATCCGTCAGCGTGAGAGCCGCACCACCGATCCGATCTTGAAATCTTTGCTCTCCCTTGATGCAGATCCCATGGTGTAGTGGGCGCAGCGGCGGCTCCAACAAGGGCATTATTCACAGAGTCTTTTGAGCTGAGCTCCTTGGCAGAGCTTTGAAACCCGAGCACGCAGGAGCCGATGTGGGACACGGCCAGATCCAGGCCAAAAGCCACGAGTTCAGGAGAAATGTTGTTGAGTGCAGGATCCGCATAGACCTTGACGGTGGCGGCATAGCTCAATGTAACCCTAGCGCTGTCCATCCTCTCTTCCAGTATTCCAATTCCCTAGCGTTGTTCCATCCCATCATCTATCTAAAAGATCCTTTAGTATAGATGACTTGCCCTCTAAAAGCCTTGGTTAGTGGTTTGCAAGTAATTCCCTTTCATGACTCCATAGCCTAATGGATGGCACATTCCTAACCTATCCTCTTTACCTAAACGTCCTACTGCTTTTCTCCTTTCTTTCCATTACCCTCTCAGTCTATGATCTCATGACCAACCCAGCAACCAACCAACCAAATTATGTTAAGACCCCCTTTGTGCTTCATACCTTTCCTAACATATTATTTGAGCTTCAAAGATATATATCATTCTTTTTTTTCATGGAGAGATCCCTCTCCGGGTCCAGGAGGGCTAGATCCTAGGGCCCCAAAGTGGTTATGATGTTGTCTCATCTTTTGGTCTTGCCAATCTGGCCAAAACATGGGAACCCCAACATAACGGCGACTCCACTGGGGAATTGAGTGCATTTATCTTACATACTCTTAGGCACTCAAAAGACCCAGAATCTATGCTTAGATTGGCATTCAATTGCTGATGGTGGACAGCATCCTGCTTCAAACATTCATATACATCCACCTGGCGACTCCACACTCCATAACTCATAGAAGACCAAATGACTCCACTAGTAGAAGACTCTGAACTGGTTGAGAAGATACAGTGACCTCTTTCTGATTTACGAACATGCTTACACGCATACAGAGAATATATGCCCCAATGAGTAGGGAGCATATCCCTGGATTCCCACACAAAATGCCTGAAGTGGACTGGTTAAAAAACCTGCCTACCTTTCAGGGTGAAAATGTTGATGACCCCTTGCTACATTTCATCAAGTTTCATATACATGTGTGGAAATTTAAAGTTGAATGGCATGAAGACTACCTAATGAAAATGTTCATGGCAACATTAGAAGGAAAAGCTAGGGTCTGGTATGAATGGTTAGAACCTCGAAGTTTGTTTTCTTTAAGGGACATGCACCAAGTATTTTACAAGAATTATAAAGGAAACTCTCCATCCTTATCATGGGATTGTTGTGATCAATCTCAGAATATCATACAGTACCTGTTAGATATTGATGAGGATTTGGTTAATATGCATCCTGAAGATCTGTTAACAGCCATTCAAGAATTTCATATGCATCCTAGCTATCACAAGAACAAGGATGAATCGGCTGAGGAAGAAAAAAGTCAAGAGAACGTAGACATTCCTCAAGATATTCCTAAAAACTCAGATGTTGATTTATCATCCCTTGCAGTTGAGGCTTCAGATGACATTCTGCCTCAAATCCAGTCTTCAAAGGATACAGAGAGCTACTGCACTTCTGCGCAAAGGAACACAAGACCATCTTCCCCTTTGACAAAATAATAAATAGATCAGGTCATCAATGGATAGCCAACCTCTGATTTTTTTTACAGATCAAACATTCTTATCCATTCATCTAATGAGCTTTGTTGTACAAAGTTGGAAAGATCACATGTAAACCAGAATGAAGAAAGATCAGCTGATAATCCAGTATGTCTGATTGGTAGCATTACTTACATTCATGATTCTCCTATTTTTGATCTATCTGATGATGATGTTCTCCAAATAGAATATGATCTTGCAGGGTCATCATTAGTAAATTTATGGGAGGAGAATCAGGTCCCTTTACTTCCAGAGAGTAATGAGCCAATGCAGGCTATTTATGATACTGATGAATAAAGATTTAAGAGTGTAGAAGAGGGAGAAGGATCTCTAGATCTTTGCTTCACTCCATTACAACTCATCAGTAATGGTTTTCACATGATTGGAGGTCAGCATCCTTTCATCTCAAAAGATGAAGAGGTAAGCAAAGAAGAAATTTTTGAGCAGTTTGAAAGCAATGAGTTTTCTCTTGAAGAAGAGGATCCAAAGGAACATACCCCTACTCAAGAATACATAGATCTGTTCGCAGAGCTTAGGACATCAGAGCAGAATATATCAGAGCTGCAAGAGGACAGCACTGCCATATATGATGAGTCCTCTGGTTCAGAAAATGAAGAAGTTGATGGAGATTATCTTTCTCAAGAGAATCTTATTCTTGGTCCTGTGGAAGAAGAAGAAACCCTGGTTGAAGCCTACCTGCCAGATATTCATAACTAGGTATCATTTCATGATTCTTATGTTCATTTCTTGCAAACATCTGAAGAAGGATCAAAGGTTTTTTTGAGCAGCATGTTGCAAACAGAAAGAAAATTTTTCAAAGCTGTTATTATGGAACAAAAAGAGTTGGAGTTTCCCTACCTATCCAGCCTGCTCAAAGAGTTGAGCAAGAAATACCAGTCATGGGATCACTTGATGGTCTGGTTGCATTGGAAGACAATGTTTGTAAGCTAGACTTGTAAATATTTGAAGTAGAGTAGGGTAGGTAGGAAAATCTCAATAAAGCTCAGTCTGTGAGCATGTAGTTAGTTGTTTTAATTTCTGCAAAGTCCAACAAGCCAGATAGTCTAATCCTGGCTTGACTGTCTTTCAATTTCTGTCTTAGAATGTAGAGAAGAAATCTGCTAGACAGTTTAATCCTAGCAGATAGTAGTTTAGGTACAGAAAATATGAGGCCAACAGTCTAATCTGGTCTCATGGAGTAATAAGGGTAGAAGTAGAATAGGTTTTATTTTCTTGTTTGTAAAAAATAAATGATGTAAAGGGTCTGCTAGTCCAAATGCACCCTGGAAGAAAAAATGCTAGGATTGTAGGATGGGTAGGTAGTTGTTTGGGAGAATTTTTCTGGTGATTTGATGTCTTCACAATTTGTGGCAGTTGATCCAAGAGAGAAAATGGGTGGGTCAAGTACCAAGCATCTGGCATACACCAAAGATCATGTTCTGAATTCTTGACTCCTTCAAGAAGAAGCCATCCCCATGTGGAGCCACTGTTAGCCCCCTATAAATTTTTGACAAGAAAACAGGGGGCTAAAATGTTTTTGAGCCTTCAAGGAATGCATTTCCTCTGAAAACACATCATCCTTGAAGCCTCCTTGTGCCTTTTGTCTTTTGATAAAATCCCCTCTGCTGATTCCCATTATAAAGCCTCTTTGATTGCAAAAAAATGTGTTCCTAAAGGCTTTCATGTGCCCCTTGTACCTCTGCAGAATTCTCCATTTCATCCCTTTTTCCCCTTTTTCAAAGCCTCCTTTTCACCCAAAAAATAAATATGACTAAATATTGGTTGTGTTATAAGATACTGTAAATTAGCTACTAAAATTCTTATATATGCAAAATTTAGTCATCATTTGTACTAACAAATTTATCATTTGCAGTACTCATTTATATTTTTTTAGTAGTTTTATATTTAGTATATAAACGACTAATTTAGTAGTTTATATTCATTTCATTTTATTTCATTAATAATCATTGTAAACAACTAATTTAGGCGTATTCATTTTATTTGTGCTCATCATTAGTCAATATAAACTACTAATTTAATAGTTTTAGATTGATTTTATTAATCAAGATAAATTAATTAGTATGATTTTGCGATCTAATATAAAAATGCAAAGTTACATATGTTAATTACAATACTAAATAATATCCACTGCAACTATAAATAACTTCAACCAAATAAATTATATTATATGAAATGTCAAGAATTACAATATGAGTTTCCAACTTAATATTGGTAGGACTAAAATTTACACATGAAATGTTGTTTCATAACTACAAAACATTATCATTGTGTTTCCAACGCATTGCAGGTGAATTCACCAACTCTGAATACTTCAACCATCATTCTCTATGCGTGTGTCTTATGTTGGATATTTACTCTAAGGGAATCACTAGATCGAATATCTTCTATCTCTCTTTTTTCCTTTGTCGCTCCAATGTTATTGTTCTCCTATTTCTTTTAATTCTTGCTTCTTACCATCAACATTGAGTTCCTTTTATGAAGAAGAAGAAAAAGAAGATACAGTGTGGATTGTAAGCCATGAGAGACGATGAACACTAGAATATAAACTAAAATAGACTATAAATGATTTAGACGATATATACCATATTGCATTCATAACAGTGTGAAATTGCGATGTCCATCACATTCATAACGATCACAATTTTCGCGAGCCTAATCTTGGCCTTTGTCTTTTCATCATCGTTGATTTATTTACTACCAATGAAGTGATTTTGTGATCAGTTCAATTTTCCCATTTGTCCTAGGCTCTGACTAGTAGAGAAAGATAAATTATGGAAACTCATGAAGTTCATTTTAAAATATTTTCAAATTTGCAAAGAAAGTAAAGATGGCAAGCAATATTTATGCTACTATACGTTATTTAATAAGCTCTTGTGCCTGATAACCTTAAGAAATATTTACTTTTTTACAGCTCTATACGTCATTTAATACACCGTAAGGAGAAGGATTCTCACAACTGGTTTAATTTTCAACCGTGTGCATAATTTCATCGAAAAACACTTTCCATTAAATGGTAATGGATTAACATTCAGCATCTATGAAAATTTTCCACTGTAAATTCTATATACAGACAGTCAGTAATGGATATGGGACGAAGGGAAAGGAGAAGAAAATTGGGAAAGTAGAAAAGGAAGTGAAAGTAGGTAGGGTTTCCAAAGAAGTTACAATGGCAGTCAAAAATAAGTTTTTGATAGAAAATTGTGCGGCCTTTGGTAATGCTAAAAAAAAATTTGATGGGAAAAAAAACATATACAATACATAGTGTTTGCCTAAAGGCAAATATACTGTTAAACTATTGAAAGATGAAGAGGTCGTATCCAAAGACTTTTCTGTGGTGCTGAAGTATTCTGGGCATGAGCTTAGTGGAGTGTCCTTTGCCCAATTTCTAAACACCAGTGATAAGAAACATGTAGAATTAAATGTGGACCTTCTACAGTGCTTGGATTTGGTCACGAGGGAGCATCCGAATGAGACTCAAATTCTAGTGGGAAGAAGTCTTTATCCAAAGCAATTTGAATGAGATGGAGATATTGGCAGCGCAAGAGTGGCTTCAAGGGTATTTTATCAAAGTCCGAGGCCCGCGGCTTAGGGATTGGTGTTGAACGTGGACCTATCTGCAACATTTTTTCACAAGAGAATTCCCGTGCTTGAGTATTTATGTGAAAGGAGTAAAATTGACTACAAAGAGAACCAAGATCTCTCTGAAAGAGAGCTAAGGGAAGAAAATTAGAAAGCTCTCAAGGGGTTGAAAATTAAAGTGGATCTTACTCATAAATATTTGCAGAAGATTTTTCAAGCAGGAAACATGTACGTATTTGGAGTCCTAGTTGTGTGAATGTTTGACATATTTGATGCAAATTCAGTTTTTTTCTTCTTTATTTGAGCTTTGAAGGCCCTTCATCTAGTGAGCCTATGATAAAAGTATCTCTACCACCATAACCCTTACAAGAATTTAGTTCGTGATTTCTTCCATTTCTACATGTTGCTATGGATGCAAAACAAAGGAGGTCATACCCACAAAGTATAATTTTACAGACTTTGATTTTTAATGCCACCATTGTGAATGTGAAATAGACTTTTACTGCTTGGAGAATTTGGAGGGCCTATAAGGTTGCTTAGAAGATTGAAATGGAAATGCCAAGTCTTTGGAGTTGGTTTATTTTGAATGATCACTCCCTACATTATGAAATAAAAGTCAAGACGACATGGTTCTTGGTCCTTTCATTTTTCAAAAGAGCCATTAACAACATCAAATGAATTTTTGATTCTCAGACATGGGAATGTTTCTCTTTATATAGGCAGAAAATAAGTTTAGTGTAGCTAATATTCATAGACATGTCATCGATCAAGTCAAGGTGATCATCCCCAACTTACTCTTCATGAAATTAGGCTTGCAATACTCTACAACCTGGTGGATGGAGTTGAAATTGAACTAGATCGAGGCCTTTACAAAATGCATGCTAATGAATAACACTCACTAGGTTGTGCGAGAAAATAAAATGGGAGAAATTTTTTCTCCTAGAGGTTATCCACTTGGGTGTGTAATACACACCAAATCCATTTCCTAATAGGTTTCTCTCTTAGGGTACAAAGTGTCTTAGGCCATCAACCTCCCTAGAGCTCAATAGATTATTAGACCTAGAATTCTATTTCTTGTGTGTAATAAAATAAGTAATTCTTGTTTAGATTTTAACAAGGGCCAAGAAGCTCAATTTTTTTCTTGGAAAAACAAATAACTTACTTATGACATTATATTGGCTCTCATACTCCCTCTGCTTTCTCTACGGAATCACTAGGTTGTAGTAGAAGACCAAGGCACAGATCTTGTTATATTGTTTGCTAAAGGAGAGCATCACCATAACTAGACCATGTAGCCCTTTAATTTTCAACCCCTTGAGAGATTTATTTGCTTCCCTTAGCTCTCTTTTAGAGAGAGCTTGGTTCTCTTTGCAGCCAATTTTACTACTTTCCCATAAATACTCAAGCACGAGAATTATCTTGTGAAAAACTATTGCAGATAGGTCCACGTTCAACACCAATCCCTGAGTCGTGGTTCTCAAACATTGATAAAAGCCCCTTGAATCCACTCCTGCACCGCCAATATCTCCATCTCATTCAAATTGCTTCGGATAAAGACTTCTTCCCACTAGAATTAAAGTCTCATTCAAATGATCCCTCATGACCAAATCCAAGCACTGCAGAAGGTCCACATTTAATTCTGCATGTTTCTTATCATTGGTGTTTAGAAATTGGGCCAACAACATTCCACTAAGATCATTCCCAGTGATCTGAAAATGGAAGGTACTTGAAAAGGGTGCAAGGTATCCATTTTCATTTACGTAAATGAGTGCAAATATTCCTCTAAGTTTAAATCTGAAAATGTGAGAACTTCATATTTCTAATACAGAGATAGACTATAGGGTCATTTACTGGATATGTCACCTTTCAAAGAAAGGATGAATCTAGAGGCTACCTGGCCCTCTTACAGACTCTGCCTAAAGAAATAATAGAAGTAAACACTCAGATTTAATTAAAATGATCTTGGTTTAAACTTGACGTTATGCAGAAATTTAGCTTGCAAATGGTGTATGTCTTTTCACTGTTTATGTGTTTTAAGTTTATTTGTTTTTTCTGAAACTTAACATGTATATCAGCAAGATATTCAGCAATATAATATCAGAACACAACAGCAATATGATATAGGAGTTCACCCCAACTCTTGGGCTACATCTCCTGGATCAAGCCTCCCAAAATGGGCTTGTCCTCTTGTATTAAAAGCTCTCAAATGCAATACAAGATTATAAGTGTCTCAATAGACAAATATGAATATATAAACTGATTCAGAAGGTAGGAAAAAGCTAAGAATTCCTTTTCAAATTCACTAAACAGTGAAAGATTACCATAAACAGTGATCTCTTCATCAATGTCCTACTGGTGCTTTGAACTTCTCTGCAAATTTTCAGGCTGTAGAAGTCCTCAAATGCCTCTAAAACCTTTCCAATGGCTTCAGAAGGTAGAAATTATCTGAAATAGATCTTTGGTTCACCTCAAACTGATAACCACAACTCAAAATAGCTTCAAACCCAAAATGGCCCTAATGGCTCAAAAAGGTTCTCCGAAGTGAAACAGGCTGAAAATGAGCTCTAATGGCTCTGAAAACCTGCGCCATTGAGTCCAAAAGGCTGAGAACATACGAAATCAAAAAAAAAATCGTTCCAAAAGGTTGATTAATGAGAAATTTATGACCAAAACAACTTTGCCCCAATTTCCTCCACTAAATGTGGGGCAACTGCCAGTTAACTCCACTAAAAGTGGAAGTCCACCTAAATTTGGGAGCACCTCCAGAATCTCCGCCATATTAAACTCCACTTAACTGAAGCTTAATTAAATATTAAACTTGAGATTAGGCTCCTTAAGCTCTCTTAATCATTAAGCTCCCACACTGGTCATATGATGAGGTTCCATGGGAGGAGGGCTGGCCCCTCCGTGCTCCGCCGGACCCACTCCACTAAAAGTGTAATAACTTCTTCATACGGTGTTCATTTTTCGAACCGTTTGCGGCATTGGGATCATATCGCCGAGGCCTATACCATCGCTCAAGTTCCAAATCAATTTGATCACTTTCATTTTTGAGCTTTTTCCCAAGCTCAGATTTGAGCTCCTGATCACACCTCCCAAATGAGAGGCTTTTGGTCCCCAAAAGCTTACTGAAATGAAGAACTGAACTGTAGTACAGAAAATTAGAGAATACAAATCCTCTTCTCTTCAGCCCTTCAAACACTTTTTCCTTACAAAGCAAGTAAATTTGAACCATAAATGAAAAGAAATCGACATTTCCCTTCCTGAATGCGCTTGTCCACAACTGTCCACAACTGACCTTCTTGAACCCACACAGAAATTTCTGGCGAGAAATTTACAGAGTGAAACTATACAACGCAGCCTTGATCTATGATCTAAGGTGGCTCAAAACAAACAAGATATTACAGCATAAAATACATGCATACATCCAAAATTTGCATATGTACAAAAGGAGTACGTCTTACTGTGTCAAGAATTCCATCCACTTCTCACCAAGCCACTTCCATGGCGAATTTTGCTGCTGCAACTTTTCCTCATGTGAAACTTCCCTTTCCACCTCAATAATGGAATATGAGGTTCCACCTTCGCTAATATTTTTGTCCTCTTGCTGCATGTGCGTGGGACGACGAGTTGGATGCAAGGACCAACAATGAGAGACAACATGTCCCTTATTTTGGCAAAAAGTGCAAATAATATGCACCTTCTTTGAAGGTAGTCTTTGCTTCATCTACTTCTTGTGTGCCTTCTTCCTCATCCAGCATCTTGAAACATGATGGTTAAATTGACCACAATATGTACAAGAAATCCTCTTATGCTGCTTTGCATGCTTTCCATAAGCTGCATGTCTACCATCTTCTTGCTGCAACAAAGGCTTCAAAAAATGGTAAGGAAGATTTCCATCATGACATTGATGTAATTGAGAACTTGGGAGAAATTTTCTCTTAAAATTTGCATCACATTCTTGATTGCATGTGCTAGAAGCTTCGCCATTAAGCTGTTCATAGCCGAGACCAATATTCTTGGGATGCTCCACAACACAAATAGGCTCAACAATGCCTTGTGCATGCTTACCCAAACCTTTTACTTCTTGATAGCCCATCTTCAACATCAATTTTGACCCAATACCTCTTGTATGTTTTTCAAAAGAACCAACATACTTTTCAATAGAGGAAACTGAAGACAAATCAGAATGATTTACCTCATGATTTACATCCTGAAGATGAGGTATTTTCTTGGACAAAGCTTCTTGAGCTTGAAGAAGCTGCAATTCCATATCATGCAATCTTTGAAGAATGGCTTCTTTCTCTTCCTTCATAGCTATCAATTTTGCATGAAGCTTAACGCTTTCTCTTTGATCCTCAAGGAGAATCTGCACCATGTCCTTCACCTTAAAGAACTCATTCTTCATGTCATCATTGAAGAATCTCGTGAAGGAGGAAACTTTACTTGTAGCAGAAGTTGACATTATGTAAATGGTCAAAACAACCAAAAGGAACTTCCAAAGAAAAGTCCTCAAAGCTTTCAAACAAACGACAAGCTTTTAACCAAATGTCAGTAAAGACCCCTTCTCATTCAAGCAGCCATTTTGCAACCAATAAAACAGTAAATCTCTTACACTGTTTTAAAACCTTTTGCACCATAAGGAATGCTCAACCTAAGCTCTGATACCATCTGATCTGAAAATGGAAGGTACTTGAAAAGGGTGCAAGGTATCCATTTTCATTTACGTAAATGAGTGCAAATATTCCTCTAAGTTTAAATCTGAAAATGTGAGAACTTCATATTTCTAATACAGAGATATACTGTAGGGGCATTTACTGGATATGTCACCTTTCAAAGAAAGGATGAATCCAGAGGCTACCTGGCCCTCTTACAGACTCTACCTAAAGAAATAATAGAAGTAAACACTCAGATTTAATTAAAATGATCTTGGTTTAAACTTGACGTTATGCGGAAATTTAGCTTGCAAATGGTGTATGTCTTTTCACTGTTTATGTGTTTTAAGTTTATTTGTTTTTGCTGAAACTTAACATTTATATCAGACACATATTCAGAAATATAATATCAAAACACAACAGCAATATGATATAGGAGTTCACCCCAACTCTTGGGCTACATCTCCTGGATCAAGCCTCCCAAAATGGGCTTGTCCTCTTGTATTAAAAGCTCTAAAATGCAATACAAGATTATAAGTGTCTCAATAGACAAATCTGAATATATAAACTGATTCAGAAGGTAGGAAAAATCTAAGAATGCCTTTTCAAATTCACTAAACAGTGAAAGATTACCATAAAAAGTGATCTCTTCATCAATGTCTTACTGGTGCTTTGAACTTCTCTGCAACTTTCGGGCTATATAAGTCCTAAAATGCCTCTAAACCCTATTCCAATGGCTTCAGAAGGTCGAAATTATCTAAAATAGATCTTTGGTTCACCTCAAACTGATAACCACAACTCAACCAAACTCAAAACCCAAAATGGCCCTAGTGGCTCAAAAACCTTCTCCGAAGCTAAACAGGTTGAAAATGAGCTCCAATGGCTCTAAAACCTGCGCCATTGAGTCCAAAAGGCTGATAAAATACGAAATCAAAAAAAAAAAATATTCCAAAAGGTTGAGTAATGAGAAATTTATGACCAAAACAACTTTGCCCCAATTTCCTCCACTAAATGTGGGGTGGGGCAACTGCCAGTTAACTCCACTAAAAGTGGAAGTCCACCTAAATTTGGGAGCGCCTCCAGAATCTCCGCCATATTAAACTCCACTTAACTGAAGCCTAATTAAATATTAAACTTGATATTAGGCTCCTTAAGCTCTCTTAATCATTAAGCTCCCACACTGGTCATATGATGAGGTTCCATGGGAAGAGGGTTGGCCCCTTCGTGCTCCGCCGAACCCACTCCACTAAAAGTGTAATAACTTCTTCATACGGTGTTCGTTTTTCGAACCGTTTGCGGCGTTGGGATCGTATTTCCGAGGCCTATCCCATGGCTCAGGATCCAAATCAATTTGATCACTTTCATTTTTGAGCTTTTTCCCAAGCTCAGATTTGAGCTCCTGATCACCCAATATACCTCAGCGCCACAAAAAACTCTTTGGTTGCGGCCTTTTCATCTTTCAGTATTTTAACACTGTATTTTCCTTAAGGTAAATGTTGCGTACTGTATATGTTTTTTTTCCCATAAAAAACAATTTTAACATTACCAAAGGCAAGGCGATTTTCTATCAGCAAATTATTTTAACTTCCATTGTATCTTCTTTGGAAACCCTACCTAGTTTCACTTTCTTTTCTGATTTCCCAAGTTTCTTCTCCTTTTCATTCTTCCTAGATCCATTACTGACTCTCTGTATATTGGAGTCATAGTGGAAAATTTTCATAGATAATGAATGCTAATCCATTACCATTTAACGGAAAGTGTTTGCCGGCAAAATTATGCACACGGTTGACAATTAAACCTATTGCAAGAATCCTTCTTCTTACAGTGTATTAAATGACGTATTGAGCTGTAGAAAGTAAATATTGCTTAAGGCTATCGGGTATAGGAGCTTATTAAATAACGTATAGTAGCATAAATATTTCTTGCCCTCTTTACTTTCTCTGCAGACTTGAAAATATTTTAAAATTAACTTCATGAGATTCCAGAATTTACCTTTCTCTACTAGTCACAGCCTAGGGAAAATAGGAAAAGTGAACTGATCACAAAAGCACTTCATTGGTAGTAAATAAATGAGTGATGAAGAAAATCCGAAGGGCAAGATTAGGCTCACGAAAATTGTGATCGTTATGAATGTGATGGACTCCACAATTTACCGCTATAATGAATGCAATTCCTTGATGTAAAGCTTTAAGCACTAAAATATTTTATTGCATTTTATTTACTTGTTTTTGTTTTATCGTGTCTCTCGACATGGCCACCGAAAAGCTAATAGTTACATCTTCGTGTTTAAATCAACCTAGTGACGAGAAGAGCTTGTCATGGGCACTAGAGAGGGTGTTAACAAGCCCTTAGCTAAAGAGCCGAAAGGTGGTAACCCTACGGTCAACATTGCAGGACGCTATGAACGACATGGTTGGGCCTCCTTACTCACCTACAATATAGTGATGTGCCTATAAAATATAAGAAAGGTATTCACATATCCACACATACATATAACAAAAGGAGAAGAGAAAAATGAAGGAAAATATAAATCTAACTAGGATATAAAATATATCTTTAGTATTTGGTAGAAGGATATCAATCTCACACCTCACAGATATAATTGAAGCATTCCTTTGAGGTGATAATTTAAGGAGAGGATCAAACAATGTCTGAATAAAGTATGAATCTCAACACTTAGATAAGAATGTGAGTGCAACATGTCACATTAAGCTTGAATATAATCCTTTCATTGCTTGGAGGCTTTGACAATAGAATGCAACTCAATATTGTTATAGGTTGGGCATCTATGAAAACCATCATAGAGTGTCTGGCTATAATAGACCATAAAATTTTGTGTGTCGTGTGGGGACTACATCAACAACATGAACGATTGGCTCATAAGGTCCCTATTGTGTAGCCACTGATCGAAAAAAACTACGTTCCTAATGGGATAGAAGTGAAAACTGATAGCTGCAAAGGTAGGAACTGCTAGCCCCCTATAAATTTTTGACAAGCAAACAGGGGGCTAAAATGTTTTTGAGCCTTCAAGGAATGCATTTCCTCTGAAAACACATCATCCTTGAAGCCTCCTTGTGCCTTTTTTCTTTTGATAAAATCCCCTCTGCTGATTCCCATTATAAAGCCTCTATGATTGCAAAAAATTGTGTTCCTAAAGGCTTTCATTTGCCCCTTGTACCTCTGCAGAATTCTCCATTTCATCCCTTTTTCCCCTTTTTCAAAGCCTCTTTTTCACCCCAAAATTCCCTCCCTTAGTCCTCCTAAACTATCCCAAAATCCACTCTAAACCCTACTCACACCCCCGGTTTGGTCTAATTTCCCCTTTTCTCCCTTATCGTTACCCTTTATTGGCCTTGAAATGCACTAAAAACGGGCCAAAAACCCATTTTCCACATTATGACAGGCTTAGCACCTTTCGGCCCCAACCCCTCAGCCTTTTTCTCCACGTGACCAGGGAGCTAGAACCAAGCACTGGCCCGGAGAGCACTTATCGCATGTGTATCGGGGGCTAGGTCCGTCGTTGATCTACACAGATCCGACGGTCTTCGCAATCCCAACGCGTCCATGGTCCCCACCCTTTTCACCGCCCGATCGCATCACAACCGTCCATTTAATCCGCAGATCAATGGTCAGTAGCTCGTCCGTCCCAGTGGTCCCCACGCCGCGCACTGTGCAGAAATCGGCCACATCTATCGCACTGCCTTTGGGAGGTGGGCGGTATTTTTTTATTTCGGAGCGATTCCACTCATCGCATGACGCGTGGCTCCGCGCACTATTCATAAACTGCCATCCATAGCACATTAACGTTCGTCCACAGATCCGGCGCGATATTGTTGTGCACCGTCCAATTTGGGGCGGGCGATCCGACGGTAGTCGCACCACGAAGTTGCGCGGGAGTTAACCAAGGCAAACAGTACCCCTGTCCCACCATTCGTCGCCCTTTGAAGCATTTTCAGCCATCGATCTCCTCCAGAGATCAGACGATCCAGATTTAATGCACGCCCCGCCATCGATCGGGTCCCGCCACGTCACCATTCCACGTGTTTTTGTCGCATTGTCGTCGGCTCCCCTATATATTTCATTCAAAGGTCAAATTTCAATTATTTGCATTTAAACTTTGCCGCAGTCCACCAGCTTTCACCGGACCATCCTACATGGTTTCACTGTGTTTTCGCCGTCACCCTGCATTGTTCCGCCATTTCTCCAAGCTGCACGGCCATTTTCATCATCCCCGCTGCATCCACCCTTCCCATGCATGGTTTTCTTAACGTGTTTGCGTTTTTTGCAGGGTTACGAGTAGGCGGAAATCCGCCATGATTCACAGTCTCTATTACAGTGACAAAGAACACCGGGAAGGCCATGTATAGAGATCGTATTAATGGAGAAATCCTGGGAAGGAGCCATGACAGGATGTGCATTCAAAGAACGAAGCTAAACTCTGTCAAACCTTCAAGAACCATTTAAAGCGCAGACTTTGCAGACAGAGAATATCAGTGGAAAGCAGAGAGTTTAAAGGCGTGTAATTGAAGATTTTGAGCCTTAACTAAACAATTAAAGGCAAAATACCAGTTCGAAATCCCGTGGATCACTCAGAAGGTCCAGCACTCAGAAGAGCATATCATCAGGGTTTTTAAATCAGCAGAATGTTTCCTCCTGAGAAAGGACACAGTACACATTATTGTTTCAGTCCACATTGTGTCCAAGTGAAGTTTCCCCCCTGACAGCAGTCCTACGCCATCAGAAACATTTGTTACATAGTATGGCAGACCTGAGTCATTGATTTGTTTTCGTTCAGTTCACCAGAGTGTTGCAGCAAGTACACCAAAGACATACCTGCAGTAAATTGCAGCCTGACAAGGACCACTCTTTCATCCAAAGAGTGCATAAGTTCAATGCTTAGACATTTAAAACAGACCAAGGCCTCGGCCCTTTTCCTCTTCTGTGTTTTAATGCTGCATTTAGTTTTCCATCTACCTTCTCTGCTCCACTCGAGCTATAAGAATCCCCGAGAACATATTGTAAAAGGTTGTTGTTCGGTTGTTGCCGATTGCTGTTAGAGGGATTCAGTTTGACCCTTAGAACAGTCTTGGGAGGAGTAGCAGAGTAGTTTGTATGTAGTAGGCTGGGAGGAGAAAGTTTGGACTGTATTAGCCATTGAGCTCAGAGTATGTGACTGGTTTTGCATCAATTAATCAAGCACATTTCTTTGGATCATGGTCTATTACTATGGGTGATGTTTTCTTATCGCATTGTTTATTACATTTTTCATGTTGTTCATTTCTTCTGGCTCAAATCAGAAATCTGGCATAGGATTTACCCTTGTTAGGTACCCTATGTCTCTGCTCTCCTTGCCTTGTTTTCTGTTGTATGTGCTATCTTAGGATTTATTTCAAACTAATTTAACCAGTGTAGTAGTTCCATATGCTGCTAGCTGATGTATGAATTAATGAAATCTGTCTTTAGTTGTTCTTGTTGGGTTTAAGCTGGAAGATTTGGGATACTGGGGATTAGAGTTAGCCCTGTCCACTAGGATCCTTGTGCGACCAGTTGGCCTTTCTAAGATCTCTTGCTGGTGTCAAAGCATTGGAGGTTCAAATTCCTTCTCTTATCTATAGACCCAGGCTCTGTTAAACATATCTCTGTTTTCCCTTGGAGCATGCTAAAGCAGACCTGGAGTTAAATGACCTCTGGTCCAATCTATAAGCTTCCCCCTTGTGACTTCCTTGAGAGCTTCCTTTGAGTATGTCCAAGCAGGTCTGGAGTTTAATGAACTCTGACTCGATCTATAGACAGAAATTGGGTTGCTTTCTTTCTTTCACTTTCAATCCTTAATGTTCCATCCCATCATCTATCTAAAAGATCCTTTAGTATAGATGACTTTCCCTCTGAAAGCCTTGGCTAGTGGTTTGCAAGTAATTCCCTTTCATGAATCCATAACCTAATGGATGGCACATTCCTAACCTATCCTCTTTACCTAAACGTCCTACTGCTTTTCTCCTTTCTTTCCATTACCCTCTCAGTCTATGATCTCATGACCAACCCAGCAACCAACCAACCAAATTATGTTAAAACCCCCTTTGTGCTTCATACCTTGCCTAACATCTTATTTGAGCTTCAAAGATATATATCATTCTTTTTTTTCACGGAGAGATCCCTCTCCGGGTCCAGGAGGGCTAGATCCTAGGGCCCCAAAGTTGTTCTGATGTTGTCTCATCTTTTGGTCTTGCCAATCTGGCCAAAACATGGGAACCCCAACATAATGGCGACTCCGCTGGGGAATTGAGTGCATTTATCTTACATACTCTTAGGCACTCAAAAGACCCAGAATCTATGGTTAGATTGGCATTCAATTGTTGATGGTGGACAACATCCTGCTTCAAACATTCATATACATCCCCCTGGAACCTCCACACTCCATAACTCCTAGAAGACCAAATGACTCCACTAGTAGAAGACTCTGAACTGGTTGAGAAGATACAGTGACCTCTTTCTGATTTACAAACATGCTTACACGCATACAGATAATATATGCCCCAATTAGTAGGGAGCATATCCCTGGATTCCCACACAAAATGCCTCAAGTGGACTGGTTAAAAAACTTGCCTACCTTTCAGGGTGAAAATGTTGATGACCCCTTGCTACATCTCATCAAGTTTCATATACATGTGTGGAAATTTAAAGTTGAATGGCATGAAGACTGCCTAATGAAAATGTTCATGGCAACATTAGAAGGAAAAGTTAGGGTCTGGTATGAATGGTTAGAACCTCGAAGTTTGTTTTCTTTAAGGGACATGCACCAAGTATTTTACAAGAACTATAAAGGAAACTCTCCATCCTTATCATGGGATTGTTGTGATCAATCTCAGAATATCATATAGTACCTGTTATATATCGATGAGGATTTGGTTAATATGCATCCTGAAGATCTGTTAACAGCCATTCAAGAATTTCATATGCATCCTAGCTATCACAGGAACATGGATGAATCAGCTGAGGAAGAAAAAAGTCAAGAGACCGTACACATTCCTCAAGATATTCTTAAAAACTCAGATGCTGATCCACCATCCCTTGCAGTTGAGGCTTCAGATGACATTCTGCCTCAAATCCAGTCTTCAAAGGAAACAGAGAGCTGCTGCACTTTTGCACAAAGGAACACAAGACCATCTTCCCCTTTGAAAGACGAAGAAATAAATCATATCATCAATGGACAGCCAGCCTCTGAATTTTTTTACAGATTAGACATTCTTGTCCATTCATCTGATGAGCTTTGTTGTACAGAGTTGGAAAGCTCACATGTAAATCAGAGTGAAGAAAAATCTGCTGATAATCTAGTATGTCTGGTTGGCATCATTACTTATATTCATGATTTTCCTATCTTTGATCCATCTGATGATGATGTTCACCAAACAGAAGATGATCTTGCAGGGTCATGATTAGTAGATTTATGGGAGGAAAATCAGTTCCCTTTACTTCCAGAGAGTAATGAGCCAATGCAGGCTATTTATGATACTGATGAAGAAAGCTTTAAGAGTGCAGAAGAGGGTGAAGGATCTCTAGATCTTTGCTTCACTACATTACAACTCATCAGTAATGGTTTTCACATGATTGGAGGTGAGCAGCCTTTCATCTCAGAAGATGAAGAGGTAAGCAAAGGAGAAATTTTTGAGCAGTTTGAAAGCAAGGAGTTTTCTCTTGAAGAAGAGGAACCAAAGGAACATACCCCTACTCAAGAATACATAGATCTGTTCACAGAGCTTAGCACATCAGAGCAGAATATATCAGAGTTGCAAGAGGACAGCACTGCCATATATGATGAGTCCACCGGTTCAGAAAATGAAGAAGTTGAGGGAGATTCTCTTTCTCAAGAGAATCTTATTCTTGGTCCAGTGGAAGAATAAGAAACCCTGGTTGAAGCCTGCCTGCCAGATATTCATAACCAGGTATCATTTCATGATCCTTATGTTCATTTCTTGCAAACATCTGAAGAAGGATCAAATTTTTTTTTGAGCAGCGTGTTGCAAACATAAATAAAAATTTTCAAAGCTGCTATTATGGAACAAAAAGAGTGGGAGCTGCCCTACCTATCTAGCCTACTCAAAGAGTTGAGCAAGAAAGACCAGTCATGGGATCACTTGATGGTCTGGTTGCATTGGAAGACAATGTTTGTAAGCTAGACTTGTAAATATTTGAAGTAGAGTATTGTAGGTAGGAAAAGCTCAATAAAGCTCAGTCTGTGAGCATGTAGTTAGTTGTTTTAATTTCTACAAAGTCCAGCAAGCCAGACAGTCTAACCCTGGCTTGATTGTCTTTCAATTTCTGTCTTAGAATGTAGAGAAGAAATCTGCTAGACAGTTTAATCCTAGCAGATAGTAGTTTAGGTACAGAAACTATGAGGCCAACAGTCTAATCTGGTCTCATGGAGTAATAAGGGTAGAAGTAGAATAGGTTTTATTATCTTGTTTGTAAAAAATAAATGATGTAAAGGGTCTGCAAGTCCAAATGCACCCTGGAAGAAAAAATTCTAGGATTGTAGGATGGGTAGGTAGTTGTTTGGGAGAATTTTTCTGGTGATTTGATGTCTTCACAATTTTTGGCAGTTGATCCAAGAGAGAAAATGGGTGGGTCAATTACCAGGCATCTGGCATACACCAAAGATCATGTTCTAAATTCTTGACTCCTTCAAGAAGAAGTCATCCCCATGTGGAGCCACTGTTAGCCCCCTATAAATTTTTGACAAGAAAACAGGGCGCTAAAATGCTTTTGAGCCTTCAAGGAATGCATTTCCTCTGAAAACACATCATCCTTGAAGCCTCCTTGTGCTTTTTGTCTTTTGATAAAAATCCCCTCTGCTGATTCCCATTATAAAGCCTCTTTGATTGCAAAAAAATGTGTTCCTAAAGGCTTTCATTTGCCCCTTGTACCTCTGCAGAATTCTTCATTTCATCCCTTTTTCCCCTTTTTCAAAGCCTCCTTTTCACCGCAAAAATAAATATGACTAAATATTGGTTGTGTTATAAGATACTGTAAATTAGCTACTAAAGGTCGTATATATGCAAAATTTAGTCATCATTTGTACTCACAAATTTATCATTTGCAGTAGTCATTTATATTTTTTTGGTAGTTTTATATTTAGTATATAAATGACTAATTTAGTAGTTTATATTCATTTCATTTGATTTCATTAATAATCATTGTAAACAACTAATTTAGTCGTATTCATTTTATTTGTGTTCATCATTAGTCAATATAAACTACTAATTTAGTACTTTTAGATTGATTTTATTAATCAACATAAATTAATTAGTATGATTTTGCGATCTAATATAAAAATGCAAAGTTACATATGTTAATTACAACACTAAATAATATCAACTACAACTATAAATAATTTCAACCAAATAAATTATATTATATGAAATGTCAAGAATTACAATATGAGTTTCCAACTTAATATTGGTAGGACTAAAATTTACACATGAAATGTTGTTTCATAACTTCAAAACATTATCATTGTGTTTCCAACGCATTGCAGGTGAATTCACCAACTCTGAATACTTCAACCGTCAATCTCTATGCGTGTGTCTTATGTTGGATATTTACTCTAAGGGCATCACTAGATCGAGTATCTTCTATCTCTCTCTTTTTTCCTTTGTCGCTCCAATGTTATTGTTCTCCTATTTCTTTTAATTCTTGCCTCTTACCATCAACATTGAGTTGCTTTTATGAAGAAGAAGAAAAAGAAGATATAGTGTGGATTGTAAGCCATGAGAGACGATGAACGCTAGAATATAAACTAAAATAGACTATAAAGGATTTAGACGATATATACCATATTGCATTCATAATAGTGTGAAATTGCGATGTCCATCACATTCATAATGATCACAATTTTCGCGAGCCTAATCTTGGCCTTTGTCTTTTCATCATCGTTGATTTATTTACTACCAATGAAGTGATTTTGTGATCAGTTCAATTTTCCCATTTGTCCTAGGCTCTGACTAGTAGAGAAAGATAAATTATGGAAACTCATGAAGTTCATTTTAAAATATTTTCAAATTTGCAAAGAAAGTAAAGATGGCAAGCAATATTTATGCTACTATACGTTATTTAATAAGCTCTTGTGCCTGATAACCTTAAGAAATATTTACTTTTTTACAGCTCTATACTTCATTTAATACACCGTAAGGAGAAGGATTCTCACAACTGGTTTAATTTTCAACCGTGTGCATAATTTCATCGAAAAACACTTTCCATTAAATGGTAATGGATTAACATTCAGCATCTATGAAAATTTTCCACTGTAAATTCTATATACAGAGAGTCAGTAATGGATATGGGACGAAGGGAAAGGAGAAGAAACTTGGGAAAGTAGAAAATGAAGTGAAAGTAGGTGGGGTTTCCAAAGAAGATACAATGGCAATCAAAAATAAGTTTTTGATATAAAATTGTGCGGCCTTTGGTAATGCTAAAAAAATCTTTGATGGGAAAAAAAACATATACAATACGCAGTGTTTGCCTAAAGGCAAATATACTGTTAAACTATTGAAAGATGAAGAGGTCGTAGACAAAGAATTTTCTGTGGTGCTGAAGTATTCTGGGCATGAGCTTAGTGGAGTGTCCTTTGCCCAATTTCTAAACACCAATGATAAGAAACATGTAGAATTAAATGTGGACCTTCTACAGTGCTTGGATTTGGTCACGAGGGAGCATCCGAATGAGACTCGAATTCTAGTGGGAAGAAGTCTTTATTCGAAGAAATTTGAATGACATGGAGGTATTGGCAGCGCAAGAGTGGCTTGAAGGGTATTTTATCAAAGTCCGAGGCCCGCGGCTTAGGGATTGGTGTTGAACGTGGGCCTATCTGCAAAAAAATTTCACAAGAGAATTCTCGTGCTTGAGTATTTATGTGAAAGTAGTAAAATTGACTACAAAGAGAACCAAGATCTCTCTGAAAGAGAGCTAAGGGAAGAAAATTAGAAATCTCTAAAGGCATTGAAAATTAAAGTGGATCTTACTCATAAATATTTGCAGAATATTTGTCAAGCAGGAAACATGTACGTATTTGGAGTCGTAGTTGTGTGAATGTTTGACATATTTGATGCAGATTCGGTTTTTTCTTCTCTATTTGAGCTTTGAAGGCCCTTCATCTAGTGAGCCTATGATAAAAGTATCTCTACCACCATAACCCTTACAAGAATTTAGTTCGTGATTTCTTCCATTTCTACAAGTTGCTATGGATACAAAACAAAGGAGGTCATACCCACAAAGTATAATTTTACAGACTTTGATTTTTAATAACACCATTGTGAATGTGAAAGAGACTTTTACTGCTTGGAGAATTTGGAGGGCCTATAAGGTTGCTTAGAAGATTGAAATGGAAATTCCAAGTCTTTGGAGTTGGTTTATTTTGAATGATCACTCCCTACATTATGAAATAAAAGTCAAGACGACATGGTTATTGGTCCTTTCATTTTTCAAAAGAGCCATTAACAACATCAAATGAATTTTTGATTCTCAAACATGGGAATGTTTCTCTTTATATAGGCAGAAAAAAAGTTTAGTGTAGCTAATATTCATAGACATGTCATCGAGCAAGTCAAGGTGATCATCCCCAACTTACTCTTCATGAAATTAGGCTTGCAATACTCTACAACCTGGTGGATGGAGTTGAATTGGAACTAGGTCGAGGCCTTTACAAAATACATGCTAATGAATAACACTCACTAGGTTATGCGAGAAAATAAAATGGGAGAAATTTTTTCTCCTAGAGGTTATCCACTTGGGTGTGTAATACACACCAAATCCATTTCCTAATAGGTTTCTCTCTTAGGGTACAAAGTGTCTTAGGCCATCAACTTCCCTAGAGCTCAATAGATTATTAGAGCTAGAATTCTATTTCTTGTGTGTAATAAAATAAATAATTCTTGTTCAGATTTTAACAAGGGCCAAGAAGCTCAACTTTTTTCTTGGCAAAACAAATAACTTACTTATGACATTATATTGGCTCTCATACTCCCTCTGCTTTCTCTACGGAATCACTAGGTTGTAGTAGAAGACCAACGCACAGATCTTGTTATATTGATCGCTAAAGGAGAGAATCACCATAACTAAACCATTTAGCCCTTTAATTTTCAACCCCTTGAGAGATTCATTTGCTTCCGTTAGCTCTCTTTTAGAGAGATCTTGGTTCTCTTTGTAGCCAATTTTACTACTTTCCCATAAATACTCAAGCACGAGAATTATCTTGTGAAAAACTATTGCAGATAGGTCCACGTTCAACACCAATCCGTGAGTCGTGGGCCTCAAACATTGATAAAAGCCCCTTGAATCCACTCCTGCACCGCCAAAATCTCCATCTCATTCAAATTGCTTCGGATAAAGACTTCTTCCCACTAGAATTAAAGTCTCATTCAAATGATCCCTCATGACCAAATCCAAGCACTGCAGAAGGTCCACATTTAATTCTGCATGTTTCTTATCATTGCTGTTTAGAAATTGGGCCAACAACATTCCACTAAGATCATTCCCAGTATACTTCAGCGTCACAAAAAACTCTTTCGTTGCATCCTTTTCATCTTTCATTAGTTTAACACTGTATTTTCCTTAAGGTAAATGTTGCGTACTGTATATTTTTTTTTTCCCATAAAAAACAATTTTAACATTACCAAAGGCAAGGCGATTTTCTATCAACAAATTATTTTAACTTCCATTGTATCTTCTTTGGAAACCCTACCTAGTTTCACTTTCTTTTCTGCTTTCCCAGGTTTCTTCTCCTTTTCCTTCTTCCTAGATCCATTACTGACTCTCTGTATATTGGAGTCATAGTGGAAAATTTTCATAGATAATGAATGCTAATCCATTACCATTTAACGGAAAGTGTTTGCCGGCAAAATTATGCACACGGTTGACAATTAAACCTATTGCAAGAATCCTTCTTCTTACGGTGTATTAAATGACGTATTGAGATGTAGAAAGTAAATATTTCTTAAGGCTATCGGGTACAGTAGCTTAGTAAATAACGTATAGTAGCATAAATATTTCTTGCCCTCTTTACTTTCTCTACAGACTTCAAAATATTTTAAAATTAACTTCATGAGATTCCAGAATTTACCTTTCTCTACTAGTCACAGCCTAGGGAAAATAGGAAAAGTGAACTGATCACAAAAGCACTTCATTGGTAGTAAATAAATGAGTGATGAAGAAAATCCAAAGGGAAAGATTAGGCTCACGAAAATTGTGATCGTTATGAATGTGATGGACACCACAATTTACCGCTATAATGAATGCAATTCCTTGATGTAAAGCTTTAAGCACTAAAATATTTTATTGCATTTTATTTATTTGTTTTTGTTTTATCGTGTCTCTCGACATGGCCACCGAAAATCTTATAGTTACATATTCGTGTTTAAATCAACCTAGTGACGGGAAGATGTTGTCATGGGCACTAGAGAGGGTGTTAACAAGCCCTTAGCTAAAGAGCCAAAAGGTGGTAGCCCTACGGTCAACATTGCAGGACGCTGTGAATGACATGGTTGGGCCTCCTTACTCACCTACAATATAGTGATGCTCCTATAAAATATAAGAAAGGTATTCACATATCCACACATACATATAACAAAAGGAGACGAGAAAAATGAAGGAAAATATAAATCTAACTAGGATATAAAATATATCTTTAGTATTTGGTAGAAGGATGTCAATCTCACACCTCACAGATATAATTGAAGCATTCCTTTGAGGTGATAATTTAAGGAGAGGATCAAACAATGTCTGAATAAAGTATGATTCTCAACACTTAGATAAGCATGGGAGCAACATGTCACATTAAGCTTGAATATAATCCTTTCATTTCTTGGAGGCTTTGACAATAGAATGCAACTCAATATTGTTATAGGTTGGGCATCTATGAAAACCATCATAGAGTTTCTGGCTATAATAGACCATAAAATTTTCTGTGTCGTGTGGGGACTACATCAACAACATGAACGATTGGCTCATAAGGTCCCTATTGTGTAGCCACTGATCGAAAAAAACTACGTTACTAATGGGATAGAAGTGAAAACTGATAGCTGCAAAGGTAGGAACTGTTAGCCCCCTATAAATTTTTGACAAGCAAACAGGGGGCTAAAATGTTTTTGAGCCTTCAAGGAATGCATTTCCTCTGAAAACACATCATCCTTGAAGCCTCCTTGTGCCTTTTGTCTTTTGATAAAATCCCCTCTGCTGATTCCCATTATAAATCCTCTCTGATTGCCAAAAATTGTGTTCCTAAAGGCTTTCATTTGCCCCTTGTACCTCTGCAGAATTCTCCATTTCATCCCTTTTTCCCCTTTTTCAAAGCCTCCTTTTCACCCCAAAAATCCCTCCCTTAGTCCTCCTAAACTATCCCAAAATCCCCTCTAAACACTACTCACACCCCTGGTTTGGTCTAATTTCCCCTTTTCTCCCTTATCGTTACCCTTTATTGGCCTTGAAATGCACTAAAAATGGGCCAAAAACCCATTTTCCACATTATGACAGGCTTAGCACCTTTTGGCCCTAGCCCCTCAGCCTTTTTCTCCACGTGACCGGGGCGCTAGAACCAAGAACTGGCCCGGAGAGCCCTTATCGCATATTTATCGGGGGCAAGGTCCGTCGTTGATCTACACAGATCCGACGATCTTCGCAATCCCATCGCGTCCATGGTCCCCACCCTTTTCACCGCCCGATCGCATCACAACCGTCCATTTAATCCGCAGATCAACGTTCAGTAGCTCGTCTGCCCCATTTGTCCCCGCGCCGCGCACTGTGCAGAAACCGACGGCATCTATCGCACCGCCTTTGGGAGGTGGGCAGTATTTTTTATTTTGGAGCGATTCCACTCATCGCATGACACGTGGCTCCGCGCACTATTCATAAACCACCATCCATAGCGCATTAACGTTCGTCCACAGATCCGGCGCGATATTGTTGTGCACCGTCCGATCTGGGGTGGGCCATCCGACGGTAGTCGCACCACAAAGTTGCGTGGGAGTTAACCAAGGCAAACATTACCCCTGTCCCACCATCCATCGCCCTCCGAAGCATTTTCAGCCGTCGATCTCCTCCAGACATCGGACGATCCAGATTTAATGCATGCCCCGCCATCGACTGGGTCCCGCCACGTCACCATTCCACGTGTTTTTTTCGCATTGTCGTCAGCTCCCCTATATATTTCATTCAAAGGTCAAATTTAAATTATTTGCATTTAAACTTTGCCGCAGTCCGCCAGCTTTCACCGGACCATCCTCCATGGTTTTACTGCGTTTTCGCCGTCACCCTACACTGTTCCGCCATTTCGCCAAGCTGCACGGCCATTTTCATCATCCCCGCTGCATCCACCCTTCCCATGCATGGTTTTCTTAACGTGTTTGCGTTTTTTGCAGGGTTACGAGTAGGCAAAAATCCGCCATGATTCACAGTCTCTGTTATAGTAACAAAGAACACCGGGAAGGCCATGTATAGAGATCGTATTAATGGAGAAAGCCTGGGAAGGAGCCATGACAGGATGTGCATTCAAAGAACGGAGCTAAACTCTGTCAAACCTTCAAGAACCATTTAAAGCGCAGACTTTGCAGACAGAGAGTATCAATGGAAAGCAGAGAGTTTAAAGGCGTGTAACTGAAGATTTTGAGCCTTAACTAAACAATTAAAGGCAAAATAGCAGTTCGAAATCTCATGGATCACTCAGAAGGTCTAGCGCTCAGAAGACCATATCATCAGGGTTTTTAAATCAGCAGAATGTTTCCTCCTGAGAAAGGACACAGTACACATTATTGTTTCAGTCCACATTGTGTCCAAGTGAAGTTTTCCCCCCTGACAGCAGTCCTATGCCATCAGAAACATTTGTTACACAGTATGGCAGACCTGAGTCATTGATTTTTTTTCGTTCAGTTCACCAGAGTGTTGCAGCAAGTACACCAAAGACATACCTAGAGTAAATTGCAGCCTGACGAGGACCACTCTTTCATCCAAAGAGTGCATAAGTTCAATGCTTAGCCATTTAAAACAGAACGAGGCCTCGGCCCTTTTCCTCTTCTGAGTTTTAATGCTGCATTTAGTTTTCCATCTACCTTCTCTGCTCCACTCTGTTAGCCCCCCTATGAAATTTTTGACAAGCAAACGGGGGGCTAAATTGTTGTTGAGACTTCGAGGAATGCATTTCCCTTACAAACACATCATCTTTGAAGCCTCTTTCTGCCTTTTGCCCCTTGATAAAATCCCCTCTACTGATTTCCATCATAAAGCCTCCCTGTTTGTGAAGAAATGCCGAGGGGCACCTTTTCCTCTTATTTCACCCCCACTTAGCCTCTACTTTGTTCCCCTTACCTCCCCTTCTATTTCCCTCTCACCTTTCAAATTCCCCCAAAATCCCCTTTATTTTCTTCCCCAACCCTTTGTTGGCCACTTTTCCCCCTTATTCCTCTATCATTCCCCTTTCTAACCTTTAAATCACATTGAAACGGGTTAAAAACCCACTTTCCGACTATATGATAGGGCTTAGCCCCTTTTCCACAAACCACTTCCCCCACATGCCCCGACGTTGGGACCAAGTGCTTAAGTCTCGAGCGCTAATCGCAATCGGAAGACCGGACGGGTGCAAATTTCTGTGTAACATTGAAAATCCCCCGATGTGATTGTTTTAACACGTTAAGTCTGGCGATGTTTTCCGCACCGTTGATCCTCCGCGGAGATCGGAGGGTGGAGCGCTAATCGCACCCGCCGCTTCGATCGCAATCGCAAAATTCACGTCGCAACCCCCGATCAATCGCAAGCCTATCTCTCTGATCTCCGATTGATCGCATCCCCCACCTCCGATCCTTCGATCCTGCCATCACCCGATTACATCTCGACCGTCCATCCTCCCCGCGATCCGACGGTCAGCGCTCAATCGCATAACCCCTTTCCGATCGCAAACTCCAGTTGTGTCACCCTGATTGAAGTCTTCCGATTACTTCTCCGTCGTCCGTTTCCTCCCAGATCCAACGGTCATCGCTCCTCCCGCCCCATCACAATCGCAATATTTGAAATGTGTTACACCTTTTTACCTCCGATTGCGATGGTTCCGATTAAATCTTGGTCGTTGATCCTCCCCTGGATCCGATGGTTCTGGCCTGATCGCCCTCCGCCTCTGCTGGGTCCCACTCTTACATTCGTTTCCATCGCATTTCATGTGTTTTATAGGTTTTGCGCCTATTTTATATATTGTTCTACCGCCCAATCTCCACCGTTGATCTTTGTTCCCAGACCATGATCTCACGGTCTGCGCTGCATGTCATCACCGAACCCTATCATTCGCATATCTCACCACTTCACAGCATTTTCACTGTCATTTCACCCAAAATCATTGTTCCCGCCGCCGCCACGCCAACATATATTTCGCCCTCCACTCCGCCAGTCCTCCATAGCATTGATTTTCTACACTTAGTTGTGGGTTTCCGCAGAGTACAAGAGTTGAGACACCGCCATAAATTGCACAGTATGGAGGCAACAGCAAGATTTCCACTGACAGAGACAAAAGAGTTAATGAATATCAGGTTTTCACATTAGCAGAGTGGTTTTCTCCATCAAAGGAAAGATTTGAAATCTGCAAATCATCTCCAGCGCCATTAAAGCTCATAATGCATGAACAAAGACAGTACGGGAACAGCATAGGGCTCGAGGCATTAAAGAAGATATTTTTGCGCCCTCGCAAGGATTTTAGGAAGCACAGGAACCGGTTCAAAGACCCATACATCGCACAGAAGGTACAGCACGAGAGATCAGAGTATCAGGGTTTTCATATCATCGGAAATGTTTTTCTTCATCAGGAATAGGGCGCCCATACAGTCTTTATTATGCACCGTGTCCCTGAAGCAGTTTCCCACCCTAACAGCAGTTCGAAGAAACCAAAACATTTACGAGACAGGCCTTCCAGTATTTTATTTTATTCTGGTTCAAATCACCAAAGGTACCGCAGCCTAAAATGTCAAGATCATATCAGGAGAAAATCATTCTTTCCCAAGGGAGGTGACAGAGATTAAATATACAGCATGTCAAACAGAATGGGTTTCGGCCCTGCAGTCATTCTTGGGTTTAATGTAACATTTAATTTTCACCTACTCCTTCAGTCGATCTTAGGATCATCCTTTTCTATAAAGCACAGAAGGAAACATTGTAATGGTTGTTGATGATAAATCAGGGGGATGCAAGCATTGTTCCTAGTTGAGACAAGTTCTCTGTGCATATTGTAAGATAGACTAAGATTAGATGTATTCAGACTGAATGTTCAAGCTATGGGCTATGATGTACCTGATTGGTGTTGTTTTTAATATGACAAGCATGTTTCTTTGGATCCTAATCTAAAGCAGCTGGTGATGTTTCCTCTTTCTCTGTATTCGTGATTGACTTGCTCTTATGTTATGTTCCATTTCATTTCATTTCTGCTGGCAGGCAACATAAGTATAATATAGGATTCACTCTTGATAGGTGCCCTATGTTTCTTGCTCTCCCTACCTAAATGTTTTCTACTTATATGTGTATCTGAATGTTGGTTTCAATTGATTTAACCAGTGTAGTGGATGCTATTGCCTTCTCTCTGATGTATGAATTAATGAAATCTGTGTTTGGATGTTCTTGGTAGGATTTAGTTGAATGTGTTGAGAACCTGGGAGGTCTAGAATCCTGTGTCTGCCTCACTAGGAGCTTTTCATCCCAATTAAACTTTTCCAAGATCCCTTGTTTCACCTCTAATTCTGTCCAAGCAGGCCTGGAGTTAAATGACCTCTGGCCTGATCTATAGACAGATTTGGTTGGTTCTCCTCCTTCATTTTCAATCCTTTGTGTCCCATTCCAAACATCTCCTTCAAGATCCAAATGCTCTAGATGACTAGCCCAACTGAAAGCTTGCACATTGAACACAAATAAATCCTTTCTTGACTCCATAGCCCAATGGCTTTGATGTTCTCTGAGTTATCTGTCTCTGCCTAAGCTTCCTCTTTTCCCATCCTTGTCACATATTGGTCCTTCTTTTCCTGATTCCCTCCAACCAAACACAAACAATCAAAAAAACAACCATGAGCCCACAACTAGCCTAAAATCACAACTTAGAGCTTCAAAGTTAAACCTTTGACTACCATGGAGAGATCCCTCTCTGGACCTAGCAGGGCTAGATCCTAAGGTCTGAAAGTGGTTCTATGTTGTCTCATCTTTTGGTCTCTGTCAACCTGGCAAAAACATGGGAACCCCAACACACTCGAGCTATAAGAATCCTCGAGAACATATTGTAAAAGGTTGTTGTTCGGTTGTTTCCGATTGTTGTTAGACGGATTCAGTTTGACCATTAGAACAGTCTTGGGAGGAGTAGCAGAGTAGTTTGTATGTAGTAGGCTGGGAGGAGAAAGTTTGGACTGTATTAGCCATTGAGCTCAGAGTATGTGACTGGTTTTGCATCAATTAATCAAGCACATTTCTTTGGATCATGGTCTATTACTACGGGTGATGTTTTCTTATCGCATTGTTTATTACATTTTTCATGTTGTTAATTTCTTCTGGCTCGAATCAGAAATCTAGCATAGGATTTACCCTTGTAAGGTACCCTATGTCTCTGCTCTCCTTGCCTTCAATGTTTTATGTTGTATGTGTTATCTTAGGATTTATTTCAAACTAATTTAACCAATGTAGTAGTTCCATATGCTGCTAGCTGATGTATGAATTAATGAAATCTGTATTTAGTTTTTCTTGTTGGATTTAAGCTGGAAGATTTGGGATACTGGGGATTAGAGTTAGCCCTGTCCACTAGGATCCTTGTGCGACCAGTTGGCCTTTCTAAGATCTCTTGCTGGTGTCAAAGCATTGAAGGTTCAAATTCCTTCTCTGATCTATAGACCCAGGCTCTGTTAAACATATCTATGTTTTCCCTTGGAGCATGCTAAAGCAGACCTGGAGTTAAATGACCTCTGGTCCAATCTATAAGCTGCCCCCTTGTGACTTCCTTGAGAGCTACCTTTGAGTATGTCCAAGCAGGTCTGAAGTTAAATGACCTCTGACACGATCTATAGACAGAAACTGGGTTGCTTTCCTTCTCTCACTTTCAATCCTTAATGTTCCATCCCATCATCTATCTAAAAGATCCTTTAGTATAGATTACTTTCCCTCTGAAAGCCTTGGCTAGTGGTTTGCAAGTAATTCCCTTTCATGACTCCATAGCCTAATGGATGGCACATTCCTAGCCTATCCTCTTTACCTAAACGTCCTACTACTTTTCTCCTTTCTTTCCATTACCCTCTCAGTCTATGACCTCATGACCAACCCAGCAACCAACCAACCAAATTATGTTAAAACCCCCTTTGTGCTTCATACCTTGCCTAACATCTTATTTGAGCTTCAAAGATATATATCATTCTTTGTTTTCATGGAAAGATCCCTCTCCGGGTCCAGGAGGGCTAGATCCTAGGGCCCCAAAGTGGTTATGATGTTGTCTCATCTTTTGGTCTTGCCAATCTGGCCAAAACATGGCAACCCCAACATAATGGCGACTCTGCTGGGGAATTGAGTGCATTTATCTTACATACTCTTAGGCACTCAAAAGACCCAGAATCAATGGTTAGATTGGCATTCAATTGTTTATGGTGGACAACATCCTGCTTCAAACATTCATATACATCCACCTGGCGACTCCACACTCCATAACTCTTAGAAGACCAAATGACTCCACTGGTAGAATACTCTGAACTGGTTGAGAAGATACAGTGAACTCTTTCTGATTTACAAACATGCTTACACGCATACAGAGAATATATGCCCCAATGAGTAGGGAGCATATCCCTGGATTCCCACACAAAATGCCTGAAGTGGACTGGTTAAAAAACCTGCCTACCTTTCAGGGTGAAAATGTTGATGACCCCTTGCTACATCTCATCAAGTTTCATATACATGTGTGGAAATTTAAAGTTGAATGGCATGAAGACTGCCTAATGAAAATGTTCATGGCAACATTAGAAGGAAAAGCTAGGGTCTGGTATGAATGGTTAGAACCTCGAAGTTTGTTTTCTTTAAGGGACATGCGCCAAGTATTTTACAAGAACTATAAAGGAAACTCTCCATCCTTATCATGGGATTGTTGTGATCAATCTCAAAATATCATACAGTACCTGTTAGATATCGATGAGGATTTGGTTAATATGCATCTTGAAGATCTGTTAACAGCCATTCAAGAATTTCATATGCATCCTAGCTATCACAAGAACATGGATGAATCAGCTGAGGAAGAAAAAATTCAAGAGACCGTAGACATTCCTCAAGATATTCTTGAAAACTCAGATGTTGATCCACCATCCCTTGCAGTTGAGGCTTCAGACGAAATTCTGCCTCAAATCCAGTCTTCAAAGGAAACAGAGAGCTGCTGCACTTTTGCACAAAGGAACACAAGACCATCTTCCCCTTTGACAGATGAAGAAATAAATCAGATCATCAATGGACAGCCAACCTCTGAATTTTTTTACAGATTAGACATTCTTGTCCATTCATCTGATGAGCTTTGTTGTACAGAGTTGGAAAGCTCACATGTAAATCAGAGTGAAGAAAAATCTGTTGATAATTCAGTATGTTTGGTTGGCAGCATTACTTATATTCATGATTTTCCTATTTTTGATCCATCTGATGATGATGTTCTCCAAACAGAAGATGATCTTGCAGGGTCATGATCAGTAGATTTATGGGAGGAAAATCAGTTCCCTTTACTTCCAGAGAGTAATGAGCCAATGCAGGCTATTTATGATACTGATGAAGAAAGCTTTAAGAGTGCAGAAGAGGGTGAAGGATCTCTAGATCTTTGCTTCACTCCATTACAACTCATCAGTAATGGTTTTCACATGATTGGAGGTCAGCAGCCTTTCATCTCAGAAGATGAAGAGGTAAGCAAAGAAGAAATTTTTGAGCAGTTTGAAAGCAAGGAGTTTTCTCTTGAAGAAGAGGAACCAAAGGAACATACCCCTACTCAAGAATACATAGATCTGTTCACAGAGCTTGGGACATCAGAGCAGAATATATCAGAGCTGCAAGAGGACAGCACTGCCATATATGATGAGTCCTCCGGTTCAGAAAATGAAGAAGTTGAGGGAGATTCTCTTTCTCAAGAGAATCTTATTCTTGGTCCAGTGGAAGAAGAAGAAACCCTAGTTGAAGCCTACCTGCCAGATATTCATAACCAGGTATCATTTCATGATCCTTATGTTCATTTCTTGCAAACATCTGAAGAAGGATCAAAGGTTTTTTTTAGCAGCATGTTGCAAACAGAAAGAAAATTTTTCAAAGCTGCTATTATGGAACAAAAAGAGTGGGAGCTGCCCTACCTATCCAGCCTGCTCAAGGAGTTGAGCAAGAAAGACCAGTCATGGGATCACTTGATGGTCTGGTTGCATTGGAAGACAATGTTTGTAAGCTAGACTTGTAAATATTTGAAGTAGAGTAGGGTAGGTAGGAAAAGCTCAATAAAGCTCAGTCTATGAGCATGTAGTTAGTTGTTTTAATTTATGCAAAGTCCAGCAAGCTAGACATTCTAATCCTGGCTTGACTGTTTTTCAATTTCTGTCTTAGAATGTAGAGAAGAAATCTGCTAGACAGTTTAATCCTAGCAGATAGTAGTTTAGGTAGAGAAACTATGAGGCCAACAATCTAATCTGGTCTCATGGAGTAATAAGGGTAGAAGTAGAATAGGTTTTATTTTCTTGTTTGTAAAAAATAAATGATGTAAAGGGTCTGCTAGTCCAAATGCACCCTCGAAGAAAAAATGCTAGCATTGTAGGATGGGTAGGTAGTTGTTCGGGAGAATTTTTCTGGTGATTTGATGTCTTCACAATTTGTGGCAGTTGATCCAAGAGAGAAAATGGGTGGGTCAAGTATCAGGCATCTGGCATACACCAAAGATCATGTTCTGAATTCTTGACTCCTTCAAGAAGAAGCCATCCCCATGTGGAGCCACTGTTAGCCCCCTATAAATTTTTGAAAAGAAAACAGGGGGCTAAAATGCTTTTGAGCCTTCAAGGAATGCATTTCCTCTGAAAACACATCATCCGTGAAGCCTTCTTGTGCCTTTTTTCTTTTGATAAAATCCCCTCTGCTGATTCCCATTATAAAGCCTCTTTAATTGCAAAAAAATGTGTTCCTAAAGGCTTTCGTTTTCCCCTTGTACCTCTGCAGAATTCTCCATTTCATCCCTTTTTTCCCTTTTTCAAAGCCTCCTTTTCACCCCAAAAAGAAATATGACTAAATATTGGTTGTGTTATAAGATACTGTAAATTAGCTACTAAAAGTCGTATATATGCAAAATTTAGTCATCATTTGTACTCACAAATTTATCATTTGCAGTACTCATTTATATTTTTTTGGTAGTTTTATATTTAGTATATAAACGACTAATTTAGTAGTTTATATTCATTTCATTTTATTTCATTAATAATCATTGTAAAAAACTAATTTAGTCGTATTCATTTTATTTGTGTTCATCATTAGTCAATATAAACTACTAATTTAGTAGTTTTAGATTGATTTTATTAATCAACATAAATTAATTAGTATGATTTTGCGATCTAATATAAAAATGCAAAGTTACATATGTTAATTACAATACTAAATAATATCAACTACAACTATAAATAATTTCAACCAAATAAATTATATTATATGAAATGTCAAGAATTACAATATGAGTTTCCAACTTAATATTGGTAGGACTAAAATTTACACATGAAATGTTGTTTCATAACTTCAAAACATTATCATTGTGTTTCCAACGCATTGCAGGTGAATTCACCAACTCTGAATACTTCAATCGTCATTCTCTATGCGTGTGTCTTATGTTGGATATTTACTCTAAGGGCATCACTAGATCGAGTATCTTCTATCTCTCTCTTTTTTCCTTTGTCGCTCCAATGTTATTGTTCTCCTATTTCTTTTAATTCTTGCTTCTTACCATCAACATTGAGTTCCTTTTATGAAGAAGAAGAAAAAGAAGATACAGTGTGGATTGTAAGCCATGAGAGACAATGAACACTAGAATATAAACTAAAATAGACTATAAAGGATTTAGACGATATATACCATACTGCATTCATAATAGTGTGAAATTGTGATGTCCATCACATTCATAACGATCAATATTTTCGCGAGCCTAATCTTGGCCTTTGTCTTTTCATCATCGTTGATTTATTTACTACCAATGAAGTGATTTTGTGATCAGTTCAATTTTCCCATTTGCCCTAGGCTCTGACTAGTAGAGAAAGATAAATTATGGAAACTCATGAAATTCATTTTAAAATATTTTCAAATTTGCAAAGAAAGTAAAGATGGCAAGCAATATTTATGCTACTATACGTTATTTAATAAGCTCTTGTGCCTGATAACCTTAATAAATATTTAATTTTTTACAGCTCTATACGTCATTTAATACACCGTAAGGAGAAGGATTCTCACAACTGGTTTAATGTTCAACCGTGTGCATAATTTCATCGAAAAACACTTTCCATTAAATGGTAATGGATTAACATTCAGCATCTATGAAAATTCTCCACTGTAAATTCTATATACAGAGAGTCAGTAATGGATATGGGACGAAGGGAAAGGAGAAGAAACTTGGGAAAGTAGAAAAGGAAGTGAAAGTAGGTAGGGTTTCCAAAGAAGATACAATGGCAGTCAAAAATAAGTTTTTGATAGAAAATTGTGCGGCCTTTGGTAATGCTAAAAAAAATTTTGACGGGAAGAAAAACATATACAATACGCGGTGTTTGCCTAAAGGCAAATATACTGTTAAACTATTGAAAGATGAAGAGGTCGTAGCCAAAGACTTGATCCAGGTGGATATTGGCGGTCACCCGCCTATTCCACTTGGGGCTCCACCCTTGTCTATTTCAGTTTTTCAGTTTCGGCACAGTTTACTATTTTTAGCAGTTTTTCGGGTCCTAAACTTCCGAAGCCGTTTTGAGGCCCTAAACGACGTTTTTTTGGAAAACGGAGGGCAATATGGGTCCATAGACCGATGTTGCTCGTTCCAAATTTGTAGTCCTCGGATAGATCTTTCTAGCGAGGTATGGTACGCGTCAAACGGAGATCGTATGCCAAAGTTACGCCCCTGGGAAGTTGAAACACCAATTTACCCAAACGGGGCCCATAGTTTTGGCGCTTCATCTCCTAGGGTTAGGGTTTTGACTGTTTAGGATTTTCCATTGTTTCTAAATGATAAATAGGCCCTCGAGCCTCATTGTAACTCAGTTCAGAGGCCTGTAGCCGCCACATCTCTTCTCAGAGATAGCTACCAGTGCCCTAGCTAGTTTTATTTCCATTCTGTCTGTAAGCAAATTTCAGTTCTTTGATATTAATGAAATGTAGTGTTATTTCCGCTGCATCTCTGTATTTATGGTTATGTGTTTATTCTGTTGCGTTCCTGCATAAATCCGGATCAGTGGTATCAGAGCGGTCTGCTTTTTCTCGATCCTTCTTTGCATGTCCCAACGAGGTCGGGGTATAAGGAGCTAGGGCTTGATCTGGTGGAACCTTTGCAAGATCAGCCTCGTAAACCTCGACGGACGCCCATGGGGGACGAAAAGAAAGATGAGGGAGCAGGAGATCCTATCAAAATATTGCTCGAGGAGGCCCTCGAAAAAACAAAGGAACGCGATGATGGATAGCTTTGCTCAGATCCTTCAACGGCTGCCCACCGGCGGCGCATCTGCATCCAGTAGCCACTCTGGAGTTGCGACTCCCTTTAAGGTACAAGTAAATTTTCACATTCCCATATTTGAGGGTCAAATAGACGCAGATGCCGTAGATAGATGGTTGAATCTATTAGAAGGATATTTCTCTGTTCATGACTTTTCAGACCGGGAGAAGATTATTTTTGCACTCCTCAAAGCTACCCCCCATGTTAAGGACTGGTGGGAAACCTATTGTGAGAACAAGGACCAGATAGAACCCTCTCTGTTCTCGGCTGTACCAACTTGGAATTCTTTCCGAGACGCCGTCAAGGAACAGTACTATCCCGTGGGGAGCTATGAGGACAAGTACATACAATGGACCACGCCGCGACAACAAAGGGATCAAGATGTGCATGAGCTGACGAATCTGTTCCATACCCTGCGCACAAAGTTGGGTATCAAAGATTCAGAGAAACATCTGGTGCTAAAGTATCGCAGCTGTCTGCACAAATACATTCAGGAGGAAATGGAGTTCCTGGACATCTCCTCGCTTGGTACGGCATACCGGTATGCTACCAAGATTGAGCAGAAATTCAAGCAGAAGAAGCGAGACTTTGGATCTGCGAATCAAAAGCAAGGGAAAGGTGCTTCCAAACCGCAGAACAAAGGACCAAGCCAAGGCATGGTGGCTAAAGACAACTCATCGAAGCCACAAGAAAAGAACAGCACCGCAAAGCCAAAGAAGGACACGGGAAAGTGGTGTGAGTTCCATAAAAGCTCCACTCACAACACAAGTGAGTGTCGGGCCAAGCAGTCGCTAGTGGCCGAGATGAGGGCTTCTGAGTCAGATGCATGCTCCGACTCCGAATCAGAACCTGAAAAGGGGAATGAAAAAGGGAAACAGATTATTGATGCGGAGCTCAACGCCACTGTTGCCACTACAAAGGTCCAGAAGGAGGAACCGGAAGATCCAGAGGAGGAGGAACGTCTCTTCCACTCCCAGATGTGGGTAAAGGGCTCCCCTGTACAGTTCATTGTCGACAATGGGAGCCAAAAGAACCTCATTTCAGCAGACGCCGTGAAGCGGTTGGGCTTGCCGACCACAGCTCACCCACATCCATACACCATCCGGTGGCTTCACCAAGGACGAGATCTCCGCGTCAGCCAGCAGTGCCACCTTCCCTATAGCATCAAGCCCTTCACGGATGAGGTATTATGTGACGTTGCTCCTATTGATGTTTCTGATGTATTATTAGGACAACCATACTTGTGGAAGCGTCATGCCGTGTATGAGTCTCGGCCTCGTGCTGTTATTGTTACTTTGGGAAATAAGTTGTACAGGATACCAGAGGTACCACCTCCTGCTGCTATCTCTTTGGTTACTGCAAAACAATGCAGTAAGCTCATTTCCCAAACCAGGAAATTCGTTTTCCTGATGATCCGCCCCCTGGGCAAGAAGAAGACTGTGGCCACATCCTCCAGACAGGGCTCCTCTGCACAACAACAACAAATGGATAAGGTTGTGGAGGAGTACGGAGACATATTCACCTCACCCACAGGGGTTCCTCTGCACTGTCAGGTCAAGCACCCGATTGATCTGACCCCAGGTGCGCCGCTACCCAATGGATTGATCTATCGACGCTCTATTCTGGAGAATGATGAAATCAAGAGACAGATTCAGGAGCTGTTGCAGAAAGGTCACATCAGACCAAGTTCATCGCCCTGTGGGAGCCCGATCGTGTTGGTACAGAAGAAGGATGGGACATGGAGACTCTGTATTGACTATCGGGCGCTGAACAAGATCACTGTCCGAAATAGGTACCCAATCCCATGGATTGATGACCTTCTGGACCAACTCCAAGGTGCAAAATATTTCAGTAAGATCGACCTGAAGTCTGGGTATCACCAGGTACCAATTGAACCCTCTGATGTGTGGAAGACCGCCTTCAAAGCTAAGGAAGGCCTTTTTGAATGGCTGGTCATGCCTTTCGGGTTGACGAATGCTCCCGCAACCTTCATGAGGATGATGGACGACATCTTGCGGCCATTCACCAACTCATTCGTAGTGGTGTACTTGGATGACATTCTGATCTTCAGCAAGACTTGGGAAGAGTACCTTCATCACATCCGACAAGTCCTCCAAACACTGCGGCAACACAAGTTGTGTGCCAATTTGGAGAAGTGCACGTTTGGCATGACCCAGGTTCAATATCTGGGATACATTATTGATGAAAGGGGGTGCATGTGGATCCAGCCAAGATCCAAGTCATTCAGGATTGGCCAGCCCCAACCACTATAACAGAGCTTCGCAGCTTTCTGGGTCTTGCTAATTTCTATCGGAGGTTCGTGTTGGGATTCTCTCATATCACTTGGCCCTTGAGTCATGTCACCAAGGGAGGAGCGAGAGAAAAAAAAATTTGGTCAGAACCTCAACAGAAGGCGTTCACAGAACTGAAAAACCGCCTCTGTTCTGCCCCAGTGCTCACTTTACCAGACTTGCAACAGCCATTTGAGATCGAGACAGATGCCTCTGACTATGCTATTGGGGCAGTTCTTACTCAACAGGGACATCCAGTGGCATATCACAGTGAGACATTGTCTGAGACAGTTCGCAAGTATCCCACCTATGACAAAGAAATGTATTCCATTGTGCAAGCCTGTCGACAATAGAAGCATTACATTTTGGGGAAGGAAATAATCATCCACACAGACCACCGGCCCCTGCAGTTCATACAGACACAAGGGAAGTTGCAGAATGATCGCCATCAGAAGTGGTCCACATATCTGCAACAGTTTCATTTGAACATCAAGTACAAGAAGGGTAGCACCAATCATGTTGCAGACTGCCTCAGCCGACCACCGATCGTGACGCTCACCACTGTGCTCAACTCTTGTGGGCACGAGACTTCTGATTGGCCGCTTCTCTATGAGAGTGACCCAGAATTCGGCCAAACTTACAAGGCACTCTTGGGGGGTACGCAAGTTCCAAATTTTCACCTCCAATATGCACTTTTATGTCACATGGGACACCTTTGTGTTCCTTCAAGCGAGCGTGCCAAGATGATATGGGAAGCACACTACAGTCGAGTCGCTAGGCATTTCGGGGTCGAGAAAACAGTAGCAATCCTGCAGAAGTATTTCTATTGGCCAAACCTTCGAAAGGATGTCGAGAAGCACATCAGATCCTGCACTGCTTGTGCCATTGCCAAACCGACCATCAAGAAGCAAGGCCTATATACCCCACTACCTACCCCTAGTCGACCGTGGGAATCTATCTCCATGGATTACATGTCGGGCCTGCCTTCTACTAAGAATGGAAATGACTGTGTTTTCGTGGTCGTTGACAGATTCTCGAAGATGGCCATCATGGCGGCCTGTAAGAAGAATATCACAGCAGAAGCCACCGCTAAACTCTTCTTTGAACGAGTGTGGGTGCACTTTGGGATCCCACAGTCTATCATATCAGATCGAGATAGCAGGTTCCTCAGCACATTTTGGTCCAGCCTCTGGTTGATGTTGGATACCAAGCTCACCAAGTCCACAGCTTTCCATCCCCAAACAGATGGCCAGACAGAGGTCGTCAACAGAATGATTGTACACATTCTGCGCATGTACAATTCAAAGCATCCACGCACATGGGACGAGAGCCTCCCTTATGTACAACATAGTTATAATCGGGCTCTCCAAAGTTCAATCGGCCATAGCCCCTTTCAGGTGGGCTTGGGATTCCAGCCACTATGCCCCATTGACGTAGCCATGCCATTTGCAGCTGCTCAGGCCAATTCAGCTCATGTCCAGTCTGAAGTTGACAAAGCCAGTAGCTTCATCGAGCGCATTCAATACATCCGCCAATAGGTTCATGATATATTGGACAGAGCCAATGCCAAGTACAAGCAACGCCATGATCAACACCGGGTGCCACACAACTTCCAGGTGGGTGACAAAGTATGGCTACATTTGCAGAAGGAGCGCCTCACTGGACCCCACCGCAAGCTTCGCCCGCTCCAATACGGGCCGTACACCATCACCAAGGCTGTAGGGAACAATGCATTTGAGCTCAGTGTTCCACCATTCCTTGGTCTGCACCCAGTCTTCAATGTGGATCGCCTTCGTCCTTACTTCCCACCTCTACTGGACACCTCGGACATTGCAGAACAACTCACACCAACTGAGTTAAATCCAGACTGCATGGAACAGGCCACCACAGATTGCATCATGGACATGCAAATCAATAACACTCGCCAGCAGAAGATCCAACTATATCGGGTTGTCAAAGCTGGCCAACTCCTGCACCAAGGAAAGTGGTTCACCAGGGACCAAGTTCAGCAGAAATTTTCTCATCTCATGGAGGAACTTAACGCAATGGGGACCATTGCTTCCTAAGGGGGGAGGAATGATCCAAGTGGATATTGGTGGTCACCCGCCTATTCCACTTGGGGCTCCACCATTGTCTATTTCATTTTTTCAGTTTCGGCACAGTTTACTATTTTTAGCAGTTTTTCGGGTCCTAAACTTCCTGAGCCGTTTTGAGGCCCTAAACGACGTTTTTTGGGAAAACGGAGAGCAACATGGGTCCATGGACCGATGTTTCTCATTCCAAATTTGTATTCCTTGGATAGATCTTTCTAACGAGGTATGGTACGCGTCAAACAGAGATCGTATGCCAAAGTTATGCCCCTGGGAAGTTGAAACACCAATTTACCCAAACGGGGCCCATAGTTTTGGCGCTTCATCTCCTAGGGTTAGGGTTTTGGCTGTTTATGATTTTCCATTGTTTCTAAATAATAAATAGGCCCTCGAGCCTCATTGTAACTCAGTTCAGAGGCCTGTAGCCGCCACATCTCTTCTCAGAGATAGCTACCAGCGCCCTAACTAGTTTTATTTCCATTCTGTCTGTAAGCAAATTTCAGTTCTTTGATATTAATGAAATGAAGTGTTATTTCCGCTGCATCTCTGTATTTATGTTTATATGTTTATTTTGTTGCGTTCCTACATAAATCCGGATCAAAATTTTTCTGTGGTGCTGAAGTTTTCTGGGCATGAGCTTAGTGGAGTGTCCTTTGCCCTATTTCTAAACACCAATGATAAGAAACATGTAGAATTAAATGTGGACCTTCTACAGTGCTTGGATTTGGTCACGAGGGAGCATCCGAATGAGACTCAAATTCTAGTGGGAAGAAGTCTTTATCCGAAGCAATTTGAATAAGATGGAGATATTGGCAGCGCAAGAGTGGCTTCAAGGGTATTTTATCAAAGTCCGAGGCTCGCAGCTTAGGGATTGGTGTTGAACGTGGACCTATCTGCAACATTTTTTCACAAGAGAATTCCCGTGCTTGAGTATTTATGTGAAAGTAGTAAAATTCACTACAAAGAGAACCAAGATATCTCTGAAAGAGAGATAAGGGAAGAAAATTAGAAAGCTCTCAAGGGGTTGAAAGTTAAAGTGGATCTTACTTTGCAGAAGATTTGTCAATCAGGAAACATGTACGTATTTGGAGTCCTAGTTGTGTGAATGTTTGACATATTTGATGCAGATTCGGTTTTTTTCTTCTTTATTTGAGCTTTGAAGGCCCTTCATCTAGTGAGCCTATGATAAAAGTATCTCTACCACCATAACCCTTACAAGAATTTAGTTCGTGATTTCTTCCATTTCTACAAGTTTCTATGGATACAAAACAAAGGAATTCATACCCACAAAGTATAATTTTAAAGACTTTGATTTTTAATGCCACCATTGTCAATGTGAAAGAGACTTTTAATGCTTGGAGAATTTGGAGGGCCTATAAGGTTGCTTAGAAGATTGAAATGGAAATGCCAAGTCTTTGGAGTTGGTTTATTTTGAATGATCACTCCCTACATTATGAAATAAAAGTCAAGACGACATGGTTCTTGGTCCTTTCATTTTTCAAAAGAGCCATTAACAACATCAAATGAATTTTTGATTCTCAAACATGGGAATGTTTCTCTTTATATAGGCAGAAAAAAAGTTTAGTGTAGCTAATATTCATAGACATGTCATCGAGCAAGTCAAGGTGATCATCCCCAACTTACTCTTCATGAAATTAGGCTTGCAATACTCTACAACCTGGTGGATGGAGTTGAATTGGAACTAGGTCGAGGCCTTTACAAAATACATGCTAATGAATAACACTCACTAGGTTATGCGAGAAAATAAAATGGGAGAAATTTTTTCTCCTAGAGGTTATCCACTTGGGTGTGTAATACACACCAAATCCATTTCCTAATAGGTTTCTCTCTTAGGGTACAAAGTGTCTTAGGCCATCAACTTCCCTAGAGCTCAATAGATTATTAGAGCTAGAATTCTATTTCTTGTGTGTAATAAAATAAATAATTCTTGTTCAGATTTTAACAAGGGCCAAGAAGCTCAACTTTTTTCTTGGCAAAACAAATAACTTACTTATGACATTATATTGGCTCTCATACTCCCTCTGCTTTCTCTACGGAATCACTAGGTTGTAGTAGAAGACCAAGGCACAGATCTTGTTATATTGATCGCTAAAGGAGAGCATCACCATAACTAGACCATGTAGCCCTTTAATTTTCAACCCCTTGAGAGATTTATTTGCTTCCCTTAGCTCTCTTTTAGAGAGAGCTTGGTTCTCTTTGCAGCCAATTTTACTACTTTCCCATAAATACTCAAGCACGAGAATTATCTTGTGAAAAACTATTGCAGATAGGTCCACGTTCAACACCAACCCCTGAGACGTGGGCCTCAAACATTGATAAAATCCCCTTGAATCCACTCCTGCACCGCCAATATCTCCATCTCATTCAAATTGCTTCCGATAAAGACTTCTTCCCACTAGAATTAAAGTCTCATTAAAATGATTCCTCATGACCAAATCCAAGCACTGCAGAAGGTCCACATTTAATTCTGCATGTTTCTTATCATTGGTGTTTAGAAATTGGGCAACAACATTCCACTAAGATCATTCCCAGTATACTTCAGCGCCACAAAAAACTCTTTGGTTGCGGCCTTTTCATCTTTCAGTAGTTTAACACTGTATTTTCCTTAAGGTAAATGTTGCGTACTGTAAAAAAAAAAATTCCCATAAAAATCAATTTTAACATTACCAAAGACAAGGCGATTTTCTATCAGCAAATTATTTTAACTTCCATTGTATCTTCTTTGGAAACCCTACCTAGTTTCACTTTCTTTTCTGCTTTCCCAGGTTTCTTCTCCTTTTCCTTCTTCCTAGATCCATTACTGACTCTCTGTATACTGGATTCATAGTGGAAAATTTTCATAGATAATGAATGCTAATCCATTACCATTTAACGGAAAGTGTTTGCCGGCAAAATTATGCACACGGTTGACAATTAAACCTATTGCAAGAATCCTTCTTCTTACGATGTATTAAATGACGTATTGAGCTGTAGAAAGTAAATATTGCTTAAGGCTATCGGGTACAGGAGCTTATTAAATAACGTATAGTAGCATAAATATTTCTTGCCCTCTTTACTTTCTCTACAGACTTGAAAATATTTTAAAATTAACTTCATGAGATTCCAGAATTTACCTTTCTCTACTAGTCACAGCCTAGGGAAAATAGGAAAAGTGAACTGATCACAAAAGCACTTCATTGGTAGTAAATAAATGAGTGATGAAGAAAATCCAAAGGGCAAGATTAGGCTCACGAAAATTGTGATCGTTATGAATGTGATGGACACCACAATTTACCGCTATAATGAATGCAATTCCTTGATGTAAAGCTTTAAGCACTAAAATATTTTATTGCATTTTCTTTATTTGTTTTTGTTTTATCGTGTCTCTCGACATGGCCACCGAAAAGCTAATAGTTACATCTTCGTGTTTAAATCAACCTCGTGATAGGAAGAACTTGTCATGGGCACTAGAGAGGGTGTTAACAAGCCCTTAGCTAAAGAGCCGAAAGGTGGTAGCCCTACGGTCAACATTGCAGGACGCTGTGAACGACATGGTTGGGCCTCCTTACTCACCTACAATATAGTGATGCTCCTATAAAATATAAGAAAGGTATTCACATATCCACACATACATATAACAAAAGGAGAAGAGAAAAATGAAGGAAAATATAAATCTAACTAGGATATAAAATATATCTTTAGTATTTGGTAGAAGGATATCAATCTCACACCTCACAGATATAATTGAAGCATTCCTTTGAGGTGATAATTTAAGGAGAGGATCAAACAATTTCTGAATAAAGTATGATTCTCAACACTTAGATAAGAATGTGAGTGCAACATGTCACATTAAGCTTGAATATAATCCTTTCATTGCTTGGAGGATTTGACAATAGAATGCAACTCAATATTGTTATAGGTTGGGCATCTATGAAAACCATCATAGAGTGTCTGTCTATAATAGACCACAAAATTTTGTGTGTCGTGTGGGGACTACATCAACAACATGAACGATTGGCTCATAAGGTCCCTATTGTGTAGCCACTGATCGACAAAAACTACGTTCCTAATGGGATATAAGTGAAAACTGATAGCTGCAAAGGTAGGAACTGTTAGCCCCCTATAAATTTTTGATAAGCAAACAAGGGGCTAAAATGTTTTTGAGCCTTCAAGGAATGAATTTCCTCTGAAAACACATCATCCTTGAAGCCTCCTTGTGCCTTTTGTCTTTTGATAAAATCCCCTCTGCTGATTCCCATTATAAAGCCTCTCTGATTGCCAAAAATTGTGTTCCTAAAGGCTTTCATTTGCCCCTTGTACCTCTGCAGAATTCTCCATTTCATCCCTTTTTCCCCTTTTTCAAAGCCTCCTTTTCACCCCAAAAATCCCTCCCTTAGTCCTCCTAAACTATCCCAAAATCCACTCTAAACCCTACTCGCACCCCTGGTTTTGTCTAATTTCCCCTTTTCTCCCTTATCGTTACCCTTTATTGGCCTTGAAATGCACTAAAAATGGGCCAAAAAACCATTTTCCACATTATGACAGGCTTAGCACCTTTCGGCCCCAGCCCCTCAGCCTTTTTCTCCATGTGACCGGGGCGCTAGAACCATGCACTGGCCCAGAGAGCGCTTATCGCATGTGTATCGGGGGCAAGGTCCGTCGTTGATCTACACAGATCCGACGGTCTTCGCAATCCCATCGCGTCCATGGTCCCCACCCTTTTCACCGCCCAATCACATCACAACCATCCATTTAATCCGCAGATCAACGGTCAGTAGCTCATCCGCCCCAATGGTCCCCGCGTCGCGCACTGTGCAGAAACCGGCGGCATCTATCGCACCGCCTTTGGGAGGTAGGCGGTATTTTTTATTTCGAAGTGATTCCACTCATCGCATGACGCGTGGCTTCGCGCACTATTCATAAACTGCCATCCATAGCACATTAACGTTCGTCCACAGATCTGGCGCGATATTGTTGTGCACCGTCCGATCTGGGGCGGGCCATCCGACGGTAGTCGCACCACGAAGTTGTGCGGGAGTTAACCAAGCCAAACAGTACCCCTGTCCCACCATCCGTCGCCCTCTGAAGCATTTTCAGCCGTCGATCTCCTCCAGAGATTGGACAATCCAGATTTAATGCACGCCCCGCCATCGATCGGGTCCCGCCACATCACCATTCCATGTGTTTTTGTCGCATTGTCGTCGGCTCCCCTATATATTTCATTCAAAGGTCAAATTTCAATTATTTGCATTTAAACTTTGCCGCAGTCTGCCAGCTTTCACCAGACCATCCTCCATGGTTTCACTACGTTTTCGCCATCACCCTGCACTGTTCCGCCATTTCGCCAAGCTGCACGGCCATTTTCATCATCCCCGCTGCATCCACCCTTCCCATGCATGGTTTTCTTAATGTGTTTGCATTTTTTGCAGGGTTATGGGTAGGCGGAAATCCGCCATGATTCACAGTCTCTGTTATAGTGACAAAGAACACCGAGAATGCCATTTATAGAGATCGTATTAATGGAGAAATCCCGGGAAGGAGCCATGACAGGATGTGCATTCAAAGAACGGAGCTAAACTCTGTCAAACCTTCAAGAACCATTTAAAGCGCAGACTTTGCAGATAGAGAGTATCAGTGGAAAGCAGAGAGTTTAAAGGAATGTAATTGAAGATTTTGAGCCTTAACTAAACAATTAAAGGCAAAATACCAGTTCGAAATCCCGTGGATCACTCAGAAGGTCCAGTGCTCAGAAGACCATATCATCAGGGTTTTTAAATCAGCAGAATGTTTCCTCCTGAGAAAGGACACAGTACACATTATTGTTTCAGTCCACATTGTGTCCAAGTGAAGTTTTCCTTCCTGACAGCAGTCCTATGCCATCAGAAACATTTGTTACACAGTATGGCAGACCTGAGTCATTGATTTGTTTTCGTTCAGTTCACCAGAGTGTTGAAGCAAGTACACCAAAGACATACCTGGAGTAAATTGCAGCCTGACGAGGACCACTCTTTCCTCCAAAGAGTGCATAAGTTCAATGCTTAGACATTTAAAACAGAACGAGGCCTCGGCCCTTTTCCTCTTCTGAGTTTTAATGCTGCATTTAGTTTTCCATCTACCTTCTCTGCTCCACTCGAGCTATAAGAATCCCCGAGAACATATTGTAAAAGGTTGTTGTTCGGTTGTTGCCGATTGCTGTTAGAGGGATTCAGTTTGACCGTTAGAACAGTCTTGGGAGGAGTAGCAAAGTAGTTTGTATGTAGTAGGTTGGGAGGAGAAAGTTTGGACTGTATTAGCCATTGAGCTCAGAGTATGTGACTGGTTTTGCATCAATTAATCAAGCACATTTCTTTGGATCACGGTCTATTACTACGGGTGATGTTTTCTTATCGCATTGTTTATTACATTTTTCATGTTGTTCATTTCTTCTAGCTCGAATCAGAAATCTGGCATAGGATTTACCCTTGTTAGGTTCCCTATGTCTCTGCTCTCCTTGCCTTCAATGTTTTCTGTTGTATGTGTTATCTTAGGATTTATTTCAAACTAATTTAACCAGTGTAGTAGTTCCATATGCTGCTAGCTGATGTATGAATTAATGAAATCTGTCTTTAGTTGTTCTTGTTGGGTTTAAGCTGGAAGATTTGGGATACTGGGGATTAGAATTAGCCCTGTCCACTAGGATCCTTGTGCGACCAGCTGGCCTTTCTAAGATCTCTTGCTGGTGTCAAAGCATTGAAGGTTCAAATTCATTCTACGTCATGGAGCCAGTGCATGCTTTTATCTTTGAAATCCCTTGAAGACACTACTTTTGCTGAGTTAAGCCTGCGGTCAATCTGTAAGCTGCCCCTTGACTTCAACGCCAAGGCTGCCTTTGAGTATGTCCAAGCAGGTGCGGAGTTAAATGACCTCGACCCAATCTATAGGCAGAAGCTGGGTTGCTTTCCTTCTCTCACTTTCAGGCTCAATGTTCCCATCCCATCATCTATCTAACTCACGATGGGCCGGATAATTGCTGAGCCCACGAAAACGCTTGGCTGGTGCCTCTCTCTTGATGCTGTGAATCATGGCCAATGGATGGCTAGGATTGTAGGATGGGTAGGATGGGTAGGTAGATTGTTTGAGAAATTTTCTGCTGATTTGATGTCTTCACAATTTGTGGCAGTTGATCCAAGAGAGAAAATGGATGGGTCAAGTAGCAGGCATCTGGCCTACACCAAAGATCATTTCTGAATTCTTGACTTCTTCAAGAAGAAGCCATCCCCATGTGGAGCCACTGTTAGCCCCTTATAAATTCCTTGACAAGCAAGCAGGGGGCTAAATTGTTTTTAAGCCTTCAAGGAATGCATTTTTCTTGAAAAACACATCATCCTTGAAGCCTCATGCCTTTAGCTACTGATAAATCCATAGGTTAGTTATAAAGCCTCTTTGATTGCAAAAAAATGTCAGTTCTCATTCATTTTCTTATACCTCTGTGAGAATTCTCAGTTCATCCCTTGCACCCTTTTTCAAAACCTCCTTTGCTACCCAAAAATAGTATGACTAAATGGAACATTACTAAGAGACGCTGTAAATTAGCTACTAAAAGTCGTATATATGCAAAATTTAGTCATCATTTGTACTCACAAATTTATCATTTGCAGTAGTCATTTATATTTTTTTGGTAGTTTCATATTTAGTATATAAACGACTAATTTAGTAGTTTATATTCATTTCATTTGATTTCATTAATAATCATTGTAAACAACTAATTTAGTCGTATTCATTTTATTTGTGTTCATCATTAGTCAATATAAACTACTAATTTAGTAGTTTTAGATTGATTTTATTAATCAACATAAATTAATTAGTATGATTTTGCGATCTAATATAAAAATGCAAAGTTACATATGTTAATTACAATACTAAATAATATCAACTGCAACTATAAATAATTTCAACCAAATAAATTATATTATATGAAATGTCAAGAATTACAATATGAGTTTCCAACTTAATATTGGTTGGACTAAAATTTACACATGAAATGTTGTTTCATAACTTCAAAACATTATCATTGTGTTTCCAACGCATTGCAGGTGAATTCACCAACTCTGAATACTTCAACCGTCATTCTCTATGCGTGTGTCTTATGTTGGATATTTACTCTAAGGGCATCACTAGATCGAGTATCTTCTATCTCTCTCTTTTTTCGTTTGTCGCTCCAATGTTATTGTTCTCCTATTTCTTTTAATTCTTGCTTCTTACCATCAACATTGAGTTCCTTTTATGAAGAAGAAGAAAAAGAAGATACAGTGTGGATTGTAAGCCAGGAGAGACGATGAACACTAGAATATAAACTAAAATAGACTATAAAAGATTTAGACGATATATACCATATTGCATTCATAATTGTGTGAAATTGTGATGTCCATCACATTCATAACGATCACAATTTTCGCGAGCCTAATCTTGGCCTCTGTCTTTTCATCATCGTTGATTTATTTACTACCAATGAAGTGATTTTGTGATCAGTTCAATTTTCCCATTTGTCCTAGGCTCTGACTAGTAGAGAAAGATAAATTATGGAATCTCATGAAGTTCATTTTAAAATATTTTCAAATTTGCAAAGAAATTAAAGATGGCAAGCAATATTTATGCTACTATACGTTATTTAATAAGCTCTTGTGCCTGATAGCCTTAAGAAATATTTACTTTTTTACAGCTTTATACGTCATTTAATACACCGTAAGGAGAAGGATTCTCACAACTGGTTTAATTTTCAACCGTGTGCATAATTTCATCGAAAAACACTTTCCGTTAAATGGTAATGGATTAACATTCAGCATCTATGAAAATTTTCCACTGTAAATTCTATATACAGAGAGTCAGTAATGGAAATGGGATGAAGGGAAAGGAGAAGAAACTTGGGAAAGTAGAAAAGGAAGTGAAAGTAGGTAGGGTTTCCAAAGAAGATACAATGGCAGTCAAAAATAAGTTTTTGATAGAAAATTGTGCGGCCTTTGGTAATGCTAAAAAAAAAATTATGGGAAAAAAAACATATACAATACGCAGTGTTTGCCTAAAGGCAAATACAGTGTTAAACTATTGAAAGATGAAGAGGTCGTAGCCAAAGACTTTTCTGTGGTGCTGAAGTATTTTGGGCATGAGCTTAGTGGAGTGTCCTTTGCTCAATTTCTAAACACCAATGATAAGAAACATGTAGAATTAAATGTGGACCTTCTACAGTGCTTGGATTTGGTCACGAGGGAGCATCCGAATCAGACTCGAATTCTAGTGGGAAGAAGTCTTTATCCGAAGCAATTTGAATGAGATGGAGATATTGGCAGCGCAAGAGTGGCTTCAAGGGTATTTTATCAAAGTCTGAGGCCCGCGGCTTAGGGATTGGTGTTGAACGTGGACCTATCTGCAACATTTTTTCACAAGAGAATTCCCGTGCTTGAGTATTTATGTGAAAGTAATAAAATTGACTACAAAGAGAACCAAGATCTCTCTGAAAGAGAGCTAAGGGAAGAAAATTAGAAAGCTCTCAAGGGGTTGAAAATTAAAGTGGATCTTACTCATAAATATTTGCAGAAGATTTGTTAAGCAGGAAACATGTGCATATTTGGAGTCCTAGTTGTGTGAATGTTTGACACATTTGATGCAGATTCGGTTTTTTTCTTCTTTATTTGAGATTTGAAGGCCCTTCATCTAGTGAGCCTATGATAAAAGTATCTCTACCACCATAACCCTTACAAGAATTTAGTTCGTGATTTCTTCCATTTGTACAAGTTGCTATGGATACAAAACAAAGGAGGTCATACCCACAAAGTATAATTTTACAGACTTTGATTTTTAATGCCACCATTGTGAATGTGAAAGAGACTTTTACTGCTTGGAGAATTTGGAGGGCCTATAAGGTTGCTTAGAAGATTGAACTGGAAATGCCAAGTCTTTGGAGTTGGTTTATTTTGAATGATCACTCCCTACATTATGAAATAAAAGTCAACACGACATGGTTCTTGGTCCTTTCATTTTTCAAAAGAGCCATTAACAACATCAAATGAATTTAATTTTTCCAAGCCCTTAGCTAAAGAGCCGAAAGGTGGTAGCCCTACGGTCAACATTGTAGGACACTATGAACGACATGGTTGGGCCTCCTTACTCACCTACAATATAGTAATGCTCCTATAAAATATAAGAAAGGTATTCACATATCCACACATACATATAGCAAAAGGAGAAGAGAAAAATGAAGGAAAATATAAATCTAACTAGGATATAAAATATATCTTTAGTATTTGGTAGAAGGATGTCAATCTCACACCTCACAGAGATAATTGAAGCATTCCTTTGAGGTGATAATTTAAGGAGAGGATCAAACAATGTCTAAATAAAGTATGATTCTCAACACTTAGATAAGAATGTGAGTGCAACATGTCACGTTAAGCTTGAATATAATCCTTTCATTGCTTGGAGGCTATGACAATAGAATGCAACTCAATATTTTTATAGGTTTGGCATCTATGAAAACCATCATAGTGTGTCTGGCTACAATACACCATAAAATTTTGTGTGTCATGTGGGGACTACATCAACAACATGAATGATTGGCTCATAAGGTCCCTATTGTGTAGCCACTCATCGACAAAAACTACATTCCTGATGGGATAGAAGTGAAAACTGATAGCTGCAAAGGTAGGAATTGTTAGCCCCCTATAAATTTTTCACAAGCAAACAGGGGGCTAAAATGTTTTTGAGCCTTCAAGGATTGCATTTCCTCTGAAAACACATCATCCTTGAAGCCTCCTTGTGCCTTTTTTCTTTTGATAAAATCCCCTCTGCTGATTCCCATTATAAAGCCTCTCTGATTGCCAAAAATTGTGTTCCTAAAGGCTTTCATTTGCCCCTTGTACCTGTGCAGAATTCTCCATTTCATCCCTTTTTCCCCTTTTTCAAAGCCTCCTTTTCACCCCAAAAATCCCTCCCTTAGTCCTGCTAAACTATCCCAAAATCCCCTTTAAACTTTACTCACACCCCTGGTTTGGTCTAATTTCCCCTTTTCTCCCTTATCGTTACCCTTTATTGGCCTTGAAATGCACTAAAAATGGGCCAAAAATCAATTTTCCACATTATGACAGGCTTAGCACCTTTTGGCCCCAGCCCCTCAGCCTTTTTCTCCACGTGACCGGGGCGCTAGAACCAAGCACTGGCCCAGAGAGCGCTTATCGCATGTGTATCGGCGGCAAGGTCCGTCGTTTATCTACACAAATCCGACGGTCTTCGCAATCCCATCACGTCCATGGTCCCCACCCTTTTCACCGCCCGATCGCATCACAACCGTCCATTTAATCCGCAGATCAACGGTCAGTAGCTCGTCCGCCCCAGTGGTCCCCGCGCCGCGCACTGTGCAGAAACCAGCGGCATCTATCGCACCGCCTTTGGGAGGTGGGCGCTATTTTTTATTTCGGAGTGATTCCACTCATCGAATGACGCGTGGCTCCATGCACTATTCATAAACCGCCCTCCATCGCACATTAACGTTCGTCCACAGATCCGACGCGATATTGTTGTGCACCATCCAATCTAGGGCGGGCCATCCGACGGTAATCGCACCACGAAGTTGCGCAGGAGTTAACCAAGGCAAACAGTACCCCTGGCCCACCATCCGTCGCCCTCCGAAGCATTTTCAGCCGTCGATCTCCTCCAGAGATCAGACGATCCAGATTTAATGCACACCCCGCCATCGACTGGGTCCCTCCACGTCACCATTCCACATGTTTTTGTCGCATTGTCGTCGGCTCCCCTATATATTTCATTCAAATGTCAAATTTCAATTATTTGCATTTAAACTTTGCCGCAGTCTGCCAGCTTTCACCGGACCATCCTCCATGGTTTCACTGCGTTTTCGCCGTCACCCTGCACTGTTCCGCCATTTCGCCAAGCTGCACGGCCATTTTCATCGTCCCCGCTGCATCCACCCTTCCCATGCATGGTTTTCTTAACGTGTTTGCGTGTTTTGCAGGGTTACGGGCAGGCAGAAATCCGCCATGATTCACAGTCTCTGTTACAGTGACAAAGAACACCGGGAAGGCCATGTACAGAGATCGTATTTATGGAGAAAGCCTGGGAAGGAGCCATGACAGGATGTGCATTCAAAGAACGGAGCTAAACTCTATCAAACCTTTTAGAACCATTTAAAGCGCAGACTTTGCAGAAAGAGAGTATCAGTGGAAAGCAGAGAATTTAAAGGTGTGTAATTGAATATTTTGAGCCTTAACTAAACAATTAAAGGCAAAATACCAGTTCGAAATCCCGTGGATCACTCAGAAGTTCCAGCGCTCAGAAGACCATATCATCAGGGTTTTTAAATCAGCAGAATGTTTCCTCCTGAGAAAGGACACAGTACACATTATTGTTTCAGTCCACATTGTGTCCAAGTGAATTTTTCCCCCCTGACAGCAGTCCTATGCCATCAGAAACATTTGTTACACAGTATGGCAGACCTGAGTCATTGATTTGTTTTCGTTCAGTCCACCAGAGTGTTGCAGCAAGTACACCAAAGACATACCTGGAGTAAATTGCAGCCTGACGACGACCACTCTTTCATCCAAAGAGTGCATAAGTTCAATGCTTAGACATTTAAAACAGAACGAGGCCTCGGCCCTTTTCCTCTTCTGAGTTTTAATGTTGCATTTAGTTTTCCATCTACCTTCTCTGCTCCACTCGAGCTATAAGAATCCCCGAGAACATATTGTAAAAGGTTGTTGTTCGGTTGTTGCCGATTGCTGTTAGAGGGATTCAGTTTGACTGTTAGAACAGTCTTGGGAGGAGTAGCAGAGTAGTTTGTATGTAGTAGGCTGGGAGGAGAAAGTTTGGACTGTATTAGCCATTGAGCTCAGTGTATGTGACTAGTTTTGCATCAATTAATCAAGCACATTTCTTTGGATCATGGTCTATTACTACGGGTGATGTTTTCTTATCGCATTGTTTATTACATTTTTCATGTTGTTCATTTCTTCTGGCTCGAATCAGAAATCTGGCATAGGATTTACCCTTGTTAGGTACCTTATGTCTCTGCTCTCCTTGCCTTCAATGTTTTCTATTGTATGTGTTATCTAAGGATTTATTTCAAACTAATAAAACCAGTGTAGTAGTTCCATGTGCTGCTAGCTGATGTATGAATTAATGAAATCTGTCTTTAGTTGTTCTTGTTGGGTTTAAGCTGGAAGATTTGGGATATTGGGGATTAGAGTTAGCCCTGTCCACTAGGATCCTTGTGCGACCAGCTAGCCTTTCTAAGATCTCTTGCTGATGTCAAAGCATTGAAGGTTCAAAGTCCTTCTCTGATATATGAACCCTGGCTCTGTTAAACATATCTATGTTCTCCCTTGGAGCATGCTAAAGTAGACCTGGAGTTAAATGACCTCTGGTCTGATCTATAAGCTGCCCCCTTGTGACTTCCTTGAGAGTTGCCTTTGATTATGTCCAAGAAGGTATGGAGTTAAATGACCTCTGACCTGATCTATAGACAGAAACTAGGTTGCTTTCCTTCTCTCACTTTCAATCCTTCATGTTCCATCCCATCATTTATCTAAAATATCCTTTAGTATAGATGACTTGCCCTCTGAAATCCTTGGCTAGTGGTTTGCAAGTAATTCCATTTCATGACTCCATAGCCCAATGGATGGCACATTCCTAAACTATCCTCTTTACCTAAACGTCCTACTTCTTTGCTCCTTTCTTTCCATTACCCTCTCAGTCTATGATCTCATGACCAACACAGGAACCAACCAACCAAATTATGTTAAAACCCCCTTGTGCTTCATACCTAGCCTAACATCTTATTTGAGCTTCAAATATATATATCATTCTTTGTTTTCATGTAGAGATCCCTCTCCGGGTCCAGGAGGGTTAGATCCTAGGGCTCCAAAGTGGTTATGATGTTGTCTCATCTTTTGGTCTTGCCAATCTGGCCAAAACATGGGAACCCCAACATAATGGCGACTCCGCTGGGGAATTGAGTGCATTTATCTTACATACTCTTAGGCACTCAAAAGACCCAGAATATATGGTTAGATTGGCATTCAATTTCTGATGGTGGACAACATCCTGCTTCAAACATTCATATACATGCACCTGGCGACTCCACACTCCATAACTCCTAGAAGACCAAATGACTCCACCGGTAGAAGACTCTGAACTGGTTGAGAAGGTATAGTGACCTCTTTTTGATTTACAAACATGCTTCCATGCATATAGAGAATATATGCCCCAATGAGTAGGGAGCATATCCCTGGATTCCCACACAAAATGCCTAAAGTGGACTGGTTAAAAAACTTGCCTACCTTTCAGGGTGAAAACGTTGATGACCCCTTGCTACATCTCATCAAGTTTCATATACATGTGTGGAAATTTAAGGTTGAATGGCATGAAGACTGCCTAATGAAAATTTTCATGGCAACATTAGAAGGAAAAGCTAGGGTCTGGTATGAATGGTTAGAACCTCGAAGTTTTTTTTCTTTAAGGGACATGCACCAAGTATTCTACAAGAACTATAAAGGAAACTCTCCATCCTTATAATGGGATTGTTGTGATCAATATCAGAATATCATACAGTACCTGTTAGATATCGATGAGGATTTGGTTAATATGCATCCTAAAGATTTGTTGACATCCATTCAAGAATTTCATATGCATCCTAGCTATCACAAGAACATGGATGAATCAGCTCAGGAAGAAAAAATTCAAGAGACCGTAGACATTCCTCAAGATATTCCTGAAAATTCAGATGCTGATCCACCATCCCTTACAGTTGAGGCTTCAGATGACATTCTGCCTCAAATCCAGTATTCAAAGGAAACATAGAGCTGCTGCACTTTTGCACAAAGGAACAAAATACCATCTTCCCCTTTAACAGAAGAAGAAATAAATCAGATCATCAATGGACAGCCAGCCTCTGAATTTTTTTACAGATCAGAAATTCTTGTCCATTCATCTGATGAGCTTTGTTGTACAGAGTTGGAAAGCTCACATGTAAATCAGAGTGAAGAAAAATCTATTGATAATCCAGTATGTCCAGTTGGCAGCATTACTTATATTCATGATTTTTCTATTTTTGATCCATCTGATGATGATGTTCTCCAAACAGAAGATGATCTTGCAGGGTCATCATTAGTAGATTTATCGGAGGAAAATCAGTTCCCTTTACTTCCAGAGAGTAATGAGCCAATGCAGGCTATTTATGATACTGATGAAGAAAGCTTTAAGAGTGCAAAAGAGAGTGAAGGATCTCTAGATATTTGCTTCACTCCATTACAACTCATCGGTAATGGTTTTCACATGATTGGAGGTCAGCAACCTTTCATCTCAGAAGATGAAGAGGTAAGCAAAGAAGAAATTTTTTAGCAGTTTGAAAGCAAGGATTTTTCTCTTGAAGAAGAGGAAGCAAAGGAACATAACCCTGCTCAAGAATACATAGATCTGCTCACAGAGCTCAGCACATCAAAGAAGAATATATCAGAGCTCCAAGAGGACAGCACTGCCATATATGATGAGTCCTCCGGTTCAGAAAATGAAGAAGTTGAGGGAGATTCTCTTTCTCAAGAGAGTCTTATTCTTGGTCCAGTGGAAGAAGAAGAAACCCTGGTTGAAGCCTGTCTGCCAGATATTCATAACCAGGTATCATTTCATGATCCTTATGTTCATTTCTTACAAACATATGAAGAAGGATCAAAGGTTTTTTTGAGCAGCATATTGCAAACAAAAAGAAAAATTTTCAAAGTTGCTATTATGGAACAAAAAGAGTGGGGGTTGCCCTACCTATCCAGCCTGCTCAAAGAGTTGAGAAAGAAAGACTAGTCATGGGATCACTTGATGGACTGGTTGCATTGGAAGACAATGTTTGTAAGCTAGACTTGTAAATATTTGAAGTAGAGTAGGGTAGGTAGGAAAATCTTAATAAAGCTCAGTCTGTGAGCATGTAGTTAGTTGTTTTAATTTCTGCAAAGTTCAGCAAGCCAGACAGTCTAATCCTGGCTTGACTGTTTTTCAATTTCCCCTTTCTCAAAGCCTCCTTTTCACCCCAAAAATCCCTCCCTTAGTCCTCCTAAACTATCCCAAAATCCCCTCTAAACCCTACTCACACCCCTGGTTTGGTCTAATTTTCCCTTTTCTCCCTTATCGTTACCCTTTATTGGCCTTGAAATGCACTAAAAATGGGCCAAAAACCCATTTTCCACATTATGACAGGCTAAGCACCTTTCGGCCCCAGCCCCTTAGCCTTTTTCTCCACGTGACCGGGGCGCTAGAACCAAGCGCTGGCCCGGAGAGCGCTTATCGCATGTGTATCGGGGGCAGGGTCCGTTGTTGATCTACACAGATCCGACGGTCTTCGCAATCCCATCGCGTCCATGGTCCCCACCCTTTTCACCGCCCAATCACATCACAACCATCCATTTAATCCACAGATCAATGGTCAGTAGCTCGTCTGCCCCAGTGGTCTCCGTGTCACGCACTATGCAGAAACCGGTGGCATCTATCGCATCGCCTTTGGGAGGTGGGCGGTATTTTTTTATTTCGGAGTGATTCCACTCATCGCATGACACGTGGCTCCGCGCACTATTCATAAACTGCCCTCCATCGCGCATTAACGTTCGTCCATAGATCCGACGTGATATTGACGTGATCTGGGGCGAGCCATCCGACAGTAGTCGCACCACAAAGTTGCGCGAGAGTTAACCAAGGCAAATAGCACCCCTGGCCAACCATCCGTCGCCCTCTGAAGCATTTTCAGCCGTCGATCTCCTCCAGAGATCGGACGGTCCAGATTTAATGCACGCCCCGCCATAGACCGGGTCCCGCCACGTCACCATTCCACGTGTTTTTTTCGCATTTTCGTCGGCTCTCCTATATATTTCATTCAAAGGTCAAATTTCAATTATTTGCATTTAAACTTTGCCGCAATCCGCCAGCTTTCACTGGACCATCCTCCATGGTTTCACTACGTTTTTGCCGCCACCCTGCACTGTTCCGCCATTTCTCCAAGCTACATGGCCATTTTCATCGTCCCCGCTGCATCCACCCTTCCCATGCATGGTTTTCTTAACGTGTTTGCGTGTTTTTAGGGTTACGGGTAGGCAAAAATACGCCATGATTCACAGTCTCTGTTACAGTGACAAAGAACACCGGGAAGGCCACGTACAGAGATCGTATTTATGAAGAAAGCTTGGGAAGGAGCCATGACAGGATGTGCATTCAAAGAATGGAGCTAAACTCTCTCAAACCTTCCATAACCATTTAAAGCGCAAACTTTGCAGACAGAGAGTATCAGTGGAAAGCAGAGAGTTTTAAGGCGTGTAATTGAAGATTTTGAGCCTTAACTAAACAATTAAAGGCAAAATACCAGTTTGAAATCCCGTGGATCACTCAGAAGGTCCAGCGCTCAGAAGACCATATCATCAAGGTTTTTAAATCAGCAGAAAGTTTCCTCATGAGAAAGGACATGGTACACATTATTGTTTCAGTCCACATTGTGTCCAAGTGAAGTTTTCCCCCCTGACAGCAGTCCTATGCAATCAGAAACATTTGTTACACAGTATGGTAGACCTGAGTCATTGATTTTTTTTCGTTCAATTCACCAAAGTGTTGCATCAAGTACACCAAAGAAATACCTGGAGTAAATTGCAGCCTGACGAGGACCACTCTTTCATCCAAAGAGTGAAAAAGTTCAATGCTTAGACATTTAAAATAGAACGAGGCCTCGGCCCTTTTCCTCTTATAAGTTTTAATGCTGCATTTAGTTTTCCATCTACCTTCTCTACTCCACTCGAGCTATAATAATCCCCGAGAACATATTGTAAAAGGTTGTTGTTCGATTGTTGTTGATTGCTATTAGAGGGATTCAGTTTGACTGTTAGAACAGTCTTGGGAGGAGTAGCAGAGTAGTTTGTATGTAGTAGGCTGGGAGGAGAAAGTTTGGACTGTATTACCCATTGAGCTCAGTGTATGTGACTAGTTTTGCATCAATTAATCAAGAAAATTTCTTTGGATCATGGTCTATTACTACGGGTGATGTTTTCTTATCGCATTGTTTATTACATTTTTCATTCTGTTCGTTTCTTCTGGCTCGCATCAGAAATATGGCATAGGATTTACCCTTGTTAGGTACCCTATGTCTCTGCTCTCCTTGCCTTCAATGTTTTCTGTTGTATGTGTTTTCTGAGGATTGATTTCAAACTAATTTAACTAGTGTAGTAGTTCCATATGCTGCTAGTTGATGTATGAATTAATGAAATCTGTCTTTAGTTCTTCTTGTTGGGTTTAAGCTGGAAGATTTGGGATACTGGGGATTAGAGTTAGCCCTGTCCACTAGGATCCTTGTGCGACCAGCTGGCCTTTCTAATATCTCTTGCTGGTGTCAAAGAATTGAAGGTTCAAATTCCTTCTCTGAACTATAGACCCTGGCTCTGTTAAACTTATCTTTGTTTTCCCTTGGAGCATGCTAAAGCAGACCTGGAGTTAAATGACCTCTGGTCCGATCTATAAGCTGCCCCCTTGTGACTTCCTTGAGAGCTACCTTTGAGTATGTCCAAGCAGGTCTGGAGTTAAATGACCTCTGACCCGATCTATAGACAGACACTGGGTTGCTTTCCTTCTCTTACTTTCAATCCTTAATGTTCCATCCCATCATCTATCTAAAAGATCCTTTAGTATAGATGAATTGCCCTCTGAAAGCCTTGGCTAGTGGTTTGCAAGTAATTCCCTTTCATGAATCCATAGCCCAATGGATGGCACATTCCTAACCTATCCTCTTTACCTGAACATCCTACTGCTTTGCTCCTTTCTTTCCATTACCCTCTCAGTCTATGATCTCATGACCAACCCAGCAACCAACCAACCAAATTATGTTAAAACCCCCTTTGTGCTTCATACCTAGCCTAACATCTTATTTGAGCTTCAAAGATATATATCATTCTTTGTTTTCATGGAGAGATCCCTCTCCGGGTCCAGGAGGGCTAGATCCTAGGGCCCCAAAGTGGTTATGATGTTGTCTCATCTTTTGGTCTTGCCAATCTGGCCAAAACATGGGAACCCCAACATGAATAATCGCGTCAAAGGTAATATTGTTTCCATAAATAATAGAACTAGAAATAGGCTCATGAACACCATCAATATATATTGGAGGTGATATGATGAAAGCAATAATGAATACAAACTTTGTGTTTAATAGGATATGGATCATCAAGATGTTGAACCATCCAATGTAAAGATGGTTTTCAATGCTAGTGATCTAGTCACTTAAAAGACATTATAAATTTGTGCTTTGGGGTACTAGCTCAGTTTTTCTCTTTCATTTCATCTTCAGCAATGGAAATCACCTTATAATATTGAATAAAGAAGATTTAAATCCGCCTATTAAGGAATCTAGAATGCAAGTGGGCAAGGCTCTATAATGAACATAACAGTAAGATGAGATTCATGGTTCTTTCCAAGGATTGTGTGAAGATATTTTGATCATGGATTCTCTTTGGGATAGTTTAATTCCCCCATAAGTGGCTTCCATCCACAAACCCCTCCCACAAGGTTTGAACATGAGACCAATCAGGGACTAAACTCAACTCACACTAATTGGTCTACACCTCATGGGTATGATAAAATTTTACAAACAAGGGTTGTCATACAAAAAATTGGTGTATGTCTTGACAAAAACCATAAAATAGATTATTGCTATTATTATTATCATAAACTTTGAAAATAAAGTTTTCAAATATAGGAATACAAAATTATATAATACCTATTAGATAAACTAGAAAGATAGGTGCAAAGAAACTAATCACTACCTCATAAAACAATTAAACAATTTGTAATGTTTTATAAAAATAAATCAATCCTTTATTTATATTTTGATAGTGAAAACCCCCATAACTCATAATTTTTAAATGTCAGACCCATTTAACATTATTAATCCTCTCTAAATTATCAAATATCATGTGTCCACCAAATGTTTGTCACAATTATTATCAAATATATTTCAATATTTTTAAAACCAAAACTACTATATATTTCATGCCTCCTGGGCATATCGATGGAGGTTTCTACGAGCGAGGAGATTGCATTTGTGGATGACACATATTCCACAAGAGTTGATCCCCTCATTTAAGTACAACATATACTAGATGCATATTGTTAGTTTGTTCAAAATATTCATGAAAACCTTGATTAGCATGCAAATAAAGAAAAACTTGCTTCCTCAGACAAAGATGATATATGCATATGCCACGATTGTTGGCAGAGAAATCATTTTGGAAGTGTCTGCTCGATGCCCTTGCCGTGAACGACGTCTATTGGAATGAAGCTCGGAAGATATGCCCTGATTTTGTGTATCTGTTCCCACCATAGTAAATCACACATGATTTGGACACCAAAAAAAAAACATTGTACATTTCAGTAATGTGTAATTATTTTCAGTGCCAATCCAAAAGCCTATTGCTATAAATTAATTTTATCAAGGGGAGGAGGTTAAGCACTCATGGTTGCATGAATATTAAGCCATTAACTCTATCATGTGCTTTCATATCCATATTTCCTCGAATTTTATCCAATATTCCCAAAAGGAAATGTCAAATGAAATTTCATCATATCTTTTCTCTCGCAATATTTATATAAAAATAAAAAATAAGAGCAGGGATTGAATAACGCACACAAGGAAAAAAGAAAAAAGCTAGATTATTATATTTGGATGCTTTTTAGAACTGTCATTGTTTTAACTATATTTATGAGATGCAGGGCTTTGCAATGGTTGGGTGAATGAATTACCTAGTGTACTGAAACAAGAAAGATTAGGAGTAAGGGTGAAGAAGGAATTAGAAAGTGCTTACCATTGCAATTACAATACCTCTAACAATACCCATAAATTTATATGATGTGTGGATCTTACTCATTACAATAGTCTTCTTCATCATCATTGATGTCTTTATACTAACCCATTACTTAAATCTATATCCTACAAATGTTCAACAAATTTTGAATTTACAGATCCAATGATATCAGAAAATGTTTATTTTAGATTGAATTTTGGCCATAGTGTTGTTAAAGGTCTGACTTATGGAAATTTTCAGATTCACAAACTATGGTTTCTTTTTCCTCACTTCACAAAATAAGGTTGAAGCATATTTCTCAACTGCCAATCTAGCCTAGATGACCTAGATGGCCTATTTCTCAATCTGGATTGATTGAACTAATTCCATCAACTCACAATACAGTGTAGATGAAAGTAAATGCTCTAAAATACAATTTACAAGACTTATCCAATATCCAAACCCTATTACATTACAAATAATAGACTTCATGAAAAAATACATCTACATGCTATTACTAGCTTTCACGAATCAAATTCTACTAATAAATTAAAAAATAAAAACAATATTTATTTTGTCACATGGAATTTGGAACTGCAAGAGTCAAATGCCCCTAAATCTGGGTTTGATCCTTAGGTGTCTAACCTCCTCAAAACCTTTAACTATCATGCAGTTTTCCCCTAAAAATATGTCAACTTCCCTTTAAACAAGGCAAGCACTGGAACCTATGAGATGCCACGTGGCGGCCTCCAGTTGGTCCATGTGGAAAACTTCCATTGGGCCACCAAAATACACTGCAACCAATAAAATTCGGCCAACTCACACTTCAGTGTCAAAATTGCAATTTTTCATTTCTGGAGTGACACAATTAAAAATTACTAACATAAATGACTAATTAATATACTTGTTGTACTTATTATTTGGCCATATTTTTATTCTTGGACTATAGTAGTCATTTACATTGATCATTAATATTTTTTTCACTTATCTAGTCATATATTTTAGTCCTGGACTAGATTAGTCATTTTAGTTAGTCTCTTTTAGTTTGGTCACGTATTATCTAGTCATGTATTTTATCCCTAAACTAAATTAGTCTTTTAATTTAGTCATTTTTAGTTCAGTCACTTAAAATTGCTCAAATTTAGTAGTAATTCACATGAAATCATTGCAATGACTAACGTTTTTATTCACCTAGTCACTAATTTCATCATTTTCTACTAGTGGTTTTAGATAAAGAGCTTCTTGTCAATAGAGATGTTGGGCCCATATTAATTGAGATGAAACTTGTTTCTGTTGAACCTATTGTGTGGAAAAATACAAGGTAGAATTATTGGAAATGAGAAAGAGTCTCATTAAGAGAATAATGAGTTATTCCATAGGATAGCTAGCCTTTGGATGGTCGATGAGCATCTTGAGCTATGCGGTCATTATTTTCCAAATCGATTTTAAGAATATTTTGATAGATTCTCAGGATCATATTGTTTCCTGTAATAGTAGTAATAGATTCTCAGGATCATATTGTTTCCTGGATTCTTTGATTTTCCATCGAGGCCCCTTGCGTTCCATGATATGAATTTCATGGTGAGCATTGAGAAGAGGGGTGGAATATTGCATTCATGGGCAAGACCCTTCCTGTATTTATCAAATAATCTCCCAGATATTCCAATACTTGACTATTGTTTTTCTCGCCTCTCTTTTTTGGATCCTTTGAAAAGGCTTAGTTCGTCTTTCAGAGCATTTATTTCTACTCCATAAGAAGAAAGAATAACATATTTCGAAGGGATGTTACCTAAGTTCTAAGCAGGGTGTAAGATTAGATATTGGTGCTTGAGATAGTCTTGAGTAATTATTTGGACTTATTCCTTTGGAATATTCGTTTGATCTTTGTTTTTCCATTCTTCACTAGGGTTTGAAGATTAATTTTATGTAACTCCACGTCCCTTGGGTCTTCTATATTTGAGGGCTATAATGTATCTTCTTCCATGTTTACATCTTCTAGTGTGGCTTTAATGGTCAAATCTTGTTTTGTAGTTTTCAGTGACAAAGGCTCTTATTCATTCTCGTTTATTTTTGGTTGATTTTATCCTCCAGTGATTTTTTCATTTGGGATATTTAGGAGGATTGTATATCCATTTTTTTTCTATTCAATTGTTGAAACTAGATCCCAAGGGATTTTCTTTTCCATTTTCATTTTATTTTTTATTTTGGGAAAATCATCTTAATCCATAGTTTGATTCACTAGGTTATCTTGTTGAATTTGATTAATCAGACGGACTCTGAATAGGTGGTTGTACTCGTAACATTTGTAGCATTGAAATGGGATTTGCTCGTAGTCTATTGGTTGTTCCCATATTTCGTCTTCACTTATTAGTTGGACGTTAGCTGAAAGGGGTTTTTGTATACCAGGATAAGAACAAAGGCACACATATGAGGTGTAACGACCTTTCTTGGTCATGTTCGAGATCATAAAAAAGTGTCTAATGAAATTTCCAATGATTTCTAATATTTCTGGATCAAAAAATTCTGTGGAAAGGAAAAAAATTGAGTTTGGAAAGGAGCATAGGATAAATATTCTTTATCCAGGTTAAATCTTTAAAATCGAGGTTTCATAAAGAGGGGCACCATTGGAAATAATATAGAGGAGGTCCTCTGAAACCTTTATTGTTGCTCAATTTTTTTCAAAAACCATAGCAGAGCCTCCAACATACATAAAATAGATTAATAAATTTGGTTTCTACATTTAGATAAGATTTCCTTTAGAATTTAGGAAATATTTCACTAAGTCTTCAGTCAAGGAGATCAAGGAGAAATCACCTTTAGTCAAAATTGAGCACACATATTGGTGATGATTTTCATCCTAAACAAAAATAGGTCTATTTTGGGACAATATCATTCAATTTCTTTTATTTTTGACAATCATAACTTCTAGGTATTAACAAGTGGTTAAGGGATCCAAAAGTTCAAGGAAAATATTGGGAATATTAAACTCCACCTTTCTCGCTCTCATTGCGAAAAAGAAAATTAATGTAAGATTTGATGACTTTAGACCCATATATTGTTGCAATGTTATCTACAAGATTATATCTAAATTTATAGCCTAGCACAATAAACCCATCTTCAACAAGTTCATCTATGACGAGAAATTTTACTTCTTGAATGGTAAACAAATTCATGATGCAATCTTTATTTCATAAAAGACCCTCCACTCCATAAAATCACAATACCCAATCATGGATGGTAGCACTATCCATTTCCATATATGTGGGTCTTTCTTCGTGCAACCATCTTTTACTAGAACTCTTTCTTTTGGAATAAGTAATAATATAGCACCTTTCTATGTTGACATGAGGGGGTGGTTCTTCTCTGTCATCTCCATGTGAACATCATTCATTACTCTCTCCTTATATTGTAATTTAGTAATGTCTTGTGTGGGCCAAGGGGAACTTTGATGGTTCTGTGGAGCTGAAGAGGGTTGTGTATTAGTGGGGGTTTCCCCTCTTTTATTGGTTTTTTCCTTGGATTTGGTACTTGCTTCACAAAATACATCAAATTTTGGTACTATTGTTTCCCTCTCCTTTGACGTTCCAACTTCATTCTCTCCACTTAATTTTGTGATATTCATGAATAAATTTCCATATCATACATTTTCCCAATGCCTCGAAAATATGCTTGCAACATCAAATTCTGTAGTGGGTTGAGCTTTAGTTGAAATGAAACGCTTTATTATTCCAAATAATTCTACCACATGTGTATAATTCTTAACAACAACACCTCCAACAACAAATGGTAATGAAATAAATTGTTTCTTCTTTTTCTTGTCATACAAAATTGACTATGAATGGTACTATGTACAGACTTATGCAAAAAAATACTTGCAAAAACAAACATGGGAAGCAACAATGTTTTGTCCTCATAACCATAATTCTTAATGTATGTATAAGTTTCATCTTCCATATTCATTCATTTTCCAATAAGGATTGTTGATCTTATGAAGATATCCTTTAGGGTTTATTTCTTATGAGCATGTACCAAAATTCTCTGACAAATTGGTCCTGGATAAGGTGAAGGTGGAATGAAGCCTTGTATCTCCATAGAAAAATGTACCATAATTTCCCTATTTCCACTTTGGAATTTATATTACTTTTGTGGAGTAGGCCATTGAATAAATTATAGAAAACAATGGCCATTACTAGGTTGGCCATCATAAATAATCTTTGGGTCTTTTGAAAATTAACCATTTGGAAGGAAAGCTTGTTGGAGAGATAACCTCCACCCAATCAAAGATAACATTGTTTTAAAAATAAAAGTATAGTATGCACAGAACTGACCAAGGTAGATGTGTCAATTGGAGAATAAAGTCCCAAATGTCGTTCATATTTCCACCCTAAGAATATAGGAATTGCATCAACCTCAAACAATTTGAGTTGCATGTTTGGCTTTAATAGTAATGAGAGATAATTAATCTTACTTTTGGATGACAATTTTAACTAATTTTTGGTATCATTTACAATTTTCACCATTTTGTAGGTCCCACCAAATGGTGATGTTTCTTCACATCCCAACGTTAGATAGATTTATTCATTGTTTTTTGTACACTTCTTTTTACAAATTTCATGAGATTATTGAAAATTTTAATACATAATTTAAGATTGAGATGTGAATAGCTTTTGTATATTTTATAGGAGCATCACTACATTGTATGTGAGTAAGGAGGCCTAACCATGTCGTTCAAAGCTTCCTGCAACCTTGACCACAGTGCTGCCACCATTCGGCTCTTTAGCTCAAGGCTCATTAATACCCTCTCTCGTGCCCATTACAAGCTCTTCCCATCACTAGGTTTATTTAAACACAGTGATGTAACTAGTAGCTTCTCGGTGGCCATGTCCACAGACACGATAAAATAGAAACATATAAATAAAATGCAATATAATATTTTAGCGCTTAAAGCTGTACATCAAGGCATTGCATTCGTTATAGCGGGAAATTACGATGCCCATCACATTCATAATGATCACAATATTCATGAGCCTAATCTTGGCCTTTCGCTTGTATTCATCGTTGATTTATTTACTACCAATGAAGTGCTATTGTGATTAGTTCACTTTTCCCATTTTCCCTAAACTCTGACTAGTAGAGAAAGGTAAATTTTGGAATTTCATGAAGTTAATTTAAAAATATTTTCAAATCTGCAAAGAAAGTAAAGAGGGCAAACAATATTTATGCTACTATACATTATTTAATAAGCTCATGTACTTGATAGCCTTAAACAATATTTACTTTTCATAGCTCTATACGTAATTTAATACACTGTAAGGAGAAGGATTCTCGCAATTGTTTTAATGTTATCCTCTCTCATAAAACAATGATAAATCCAAAATAAGAATGAGGAACCATCTTCCAAGTTCTCATGTTGATCCTCAAAAACATTGCCTGAAAAACCGCCAAAGTTGGATGCTGAAAAACTGCAATCTGAAGAGACCATGAGTCAGTTGCATGTCTTATTCATCTCTGAATTTTGCTTGACAACTCCATCACGTGCCAAGTTGCAAAAGGATACATCTATCATTTGCGTGAAATTAACTTGATTGTATTGATGTAGACTTCGCTTTGAAATGCTGGAGTTTGTAGGTTCATTAATTTGATTTGTATTGAGTTAATTTGCTTGTTGAGGTAGAATGTTGATGTTGAAAACTTTGATTATTTGTTGTAGTGGCACAAATGCATGTGTTGAGCTTAATTATCTTTCCTTGTAGCTACTTTGCTATAGATGTCGTGCTTGTTTGTATTGAACTTTATGTGTGTGTTAAATGAAATCATTTATGTGTCAAAACTAGACACAAATCAAAAGCAACAACATGAAGCATGCACCATCATAAACACACTCTTCGTGTACCTAAAATCCCTTTATTCAATTTCGGGCGGATCTAGGACACAATCACCACAAAAAATATATGCTTTACTAAACTTTGGAGTACATAATCATTCAGTTTTATAACATCTTCATGGAATCAAAGTTCCAGAACTTCTTGAAAAAATGTCTTAAAAATTTGACTCAACCTCCTACAACAATGAGCTTTCTTTTGAAAAATTGATCACTCTAAATTTACAAAAAATCAATCCTTATCACTCCACAAAATCACTTGTTGCTCCAAAATTACAAAAACAATAATTTCACCTTATTTCTCCAAGTTACAACTTATTACTCCACTTATTACAAGCTTCACCCTTATGAAAAAATAAAAACCTTCTCCTATCCAATGCACTTGTCTTCCAAATACTTGATGGCTTAGAAGTGAATATAACCCAACTTAAAAAGCATCCCCTACAACATTACTTTAATGAAAAATACATTTATCACTTCAATATCATTAAAATCTCCTTAAAGTTTCTAATATACTCTTCTTTCTTTCTTTTTTTTCTTTCTTTTTTTTTGCTTTTTTTTTAATTATTTATGTTTCCCTTTTTGTGAACTAAAAAAAAAACAAAAACCACTTGAGAATTTAAGGATATCATTCTCGAAGAGGCTGAAGCAAAGAAGGTTGTACTGAAGCGATATGCAGAGTACGGTCTTTATCAACATTATTGAACTTGTAATCAAACTCAAATTGCATTGAATTGTAAGGGTGCATTCTCGATTGAAACCGACAACCAAGTCTTGAATTGAGACAAATTAAGTCAAATTGAATTCATTGTAGTGAGTCATTAAGCATTTTTGGGTGCATTTTCGACAGTGTTAGACACCCTTTCTTTAAGCATGATCAAGTGAGTGCACGAGTTTTAGCTCTAAGGCAAACAAGCAACAAATTTCACATCTCCTGCAAGCGAGCGTGAGTATCCATTCAACAATTTCCATCAAGTTAGTACAAAGTTCAAACCATCAAGTGAGCTAGCGTGAAGTTCATTGCAACAACCATCAAAGCAACCAAGCAAGTTCAACTCTAACACCAATCAAGCAAGTTGAAATCTACATCAGGCGAGCGTGAGTATTCATTCAAGTGAGCGTTCAAGCAAGAGTGAAAGTAATCAAGCAAGTCAAGTGAGCGTTCAAGCAAAGCGAGCGTGAATTCAAGAGTTCAAGCAAGAAAGCTCTACAACTCCAGCAAGTGTTCCAAGCAAGCAACAAATCAAGCGAGTGTGCCATTCAAGCCACATAGCAAGAAAGCCTATCATTCAAGTAGCAAAATCAAGTGAAACATTTTAAAGCATGACATCTACGACAAGAGAACCTGAATTCAAGAGAGCGAGTTCAGATGGCGCAACACATCCATTTGTTAAAAATTCTTCACAATTTGATCCTCTCAAGTGACGAAGACATGGTGCAAATCGGCAAAGAAAATCTTGTTGATCTTTCATGACATCTACAACAAACAAATGAAACCATTGAGTTTCTTCAAATAGAGTTGCAACTACAAAGAAATGAGTTGCAAGAGAAGATTAATGCTTCAGAGTCTTTGAACCATATAGCTAAAGATGATTCTAAGTCATTCATCCAAACAGCATCTAGTGTTGACGTTGTTCCAATTCAAATTTCTTCCAAGCCAGTCATCAAGCCATGGGAATAAATTCAAAGTAACAAGAATTGATGAGGCTTAGCATATGTCAACGATGACACCAACTTGCATATCCCAGATTATTCTAAGCCAATTAAGTTCGTCAATGTAGGATTTCTTGCACAAATCACCTCAGCAAGTTATGAGAAGGTTGCAGACAAACAGAAATGCACGCAACCCAAAGTTGTAGTCAAACCAACATGTTATCATTGTCAAAGAATCATTCATATGGAAGATCAGTGTTTTGATCTCCATCCTTGTCGCCATTGTGGCAAGCCAAATCATTCATCAGAAAAATGCTACAACCAACAACAATCAACCAGATCAAAGATAAACTATGAATGGATCGATCCTTGGGAATGGTCATCCATAGTCAAAAGATTGTCTCAGTTCTACAACCGAATACAATCACACATAGTGCAGTCGATAATGAAAATAATATGGTACTCTCATGCAATTGAACGAGGGAGTACACTAGTGCAACACTCCTACACTTGAAGGGGGGGAGTTCAAGACTAATTCACAGAGAATTGTCTCTCCTTTCAGCTAACAAAGGGGAGGAAATGTCAATGAAATTGATGGTGGTTTTCACACTGAAAGTCTCAACAAAACCAACAAAAGCAGCGAGTGGGCATCAACAAATTCACCAGTGGGAAGTCGACAGAAAAGAAGCAGTGAGCAGTTTTCATTATAACAAAAGAAACAGAGAGTTGTTTTTGACATTATCAACCAGTGGGCGTTGAACAAATTTTTTCAATGGACAAAGGATGTTGATTTCACGCAAAGGACAGATGGATCCTTTCGAAACTTGGCACGTGATGGAGTTGTCAAGCGAAATTCAGAGATGAATTAGACATGCAGCTGACTCATGGTCTCTTTAGATTGTAGTTTTTCAGCATCCAGCTTTGGCGGTTTTTCAGGCAATGTTTTTGAGGATCAACATGAGAACTTGGAAGATGGTTCCTCGTTTTTATTTTTGATTTATCATTGAAGGGGGGAATGTTAGCCTATCTCATAAAAAAATAATAAATCCAAAAATAAAATAAATAAATTAAATATTAAAATTTAGGAATTTATGCCTAACTCTTTCGTTTGGGTTGTTCCTCTAATATAGGAGTTAGTTTAGGTAGCTCCTATATTGGTGTGTGTTTGGTTGAGAAATTATCTCAACCAAGGTGTCTAAGATAGCACGCACTATCTTAAAGACACTATCTCCTCGTCTATTTAATTGTAACACTACATTCTTTTGATAATGAGAAAATATGTGAGGAAGTCGTGAGGCTAAAGCCTTTTCCACCAATATTTTTTCTCTGGTTTATTATGTGTGTTTTCTGTATTTTATGAGTTGATTTGATTTTCGACATTTAATCGTCAACTGTGTGCATAATTTTGTTGGAAAACACTTTCTGTTAAATGGTAATGGATTAACATTCATCATCTATGAAAATTTTCCACTATGACTTCAATATACAGAGAGCCAGTAATGGATCTCAGAAGAAGGAAAAGGAGAAGAAACCTGGGAAAGCAAAAAAAGGAAGTGAAAGTAGGCAGGGTTTCCAAAGAAGATACAAAGGAAGTTAAAAATAACCTGCTAATAGAAAATTGTGCAGCCTTTGGTAATGCTAAAATTGCTTTTCATGGGAAAAAAAACATATACAGTATGCAGTGTTTGCCTGAAATAAAATACACTGTTAAACTATTGAAAGATGAAGAGGTCACAACCAAATAGTTTTCTGTGGCGCTAAAGTATACTGAGCATGAGCTTAGTGGAGTGCCTTTGGCCCAATTTCTAAAAAACAATGATAAGAAACATGTAGAATTAAAAGCGGACATTCTGCAATGCTTGGATCTGGTCATGAGGGAGCATCCGAATGAGACTCAAATTCTAGTGGGAAGAAGTCTTTATCCAAACCAATTTGAACGAGATGGAGATATTGGCGGTGTAGGAGTGGCTTCAAGGGGATTTTATCAAAGCTCGAGGCCCACGACTCAGGGATAGGTGTTGAACGTGGACCTATCTACAATTATTTTTCATAAGAGCATTCACGTGCTTGAGTATTTATGGGAAAGTAGTAAAATTGGCTACAAAGAGAACCAAGCTCTCTTTGAAAGAGAGCTAAGGGAAACAAAGAAAGCTCTCAAGGGGTTGAAACTTAAAGTGGATCTTACTCATAAATATTTGCAGAATATTTGTCAAGCATAAAACATGTACATCTTTGGAGTCCTAGTTGTGTGAATGTTTGATATATTTGATGCAAATTCGGTTTTGTTCTTCTTTTTTTGAGCTTTGAAGGCCCTTCATCTCGTGAGCCTATAATAAAAGTACCTCTACCACCATAACCCTTACATAAATTTGGTTCGTGACTGCTTCCAGTTCTGCAAGTTGCTATGGATGCAAAATAAAGGAGGTCATAACCACAAAGTATAATTCTACAGACTTTGACTGTTAACACCACAATTGTGAATGTGAAAGGGACTTTTACTACTTGGAGAATTTGGAGGGCCTATAAGGTTGCCTAGAAGATTGAACTAGAAATTCCAAGGCTTTGGAATTGGTTTATTTTTAATGACCACTCTTTATGGTGTCCTCATCCTACTTTATGAAATAAAAGTCAAAACGACATGGTTCCTAGTCCTTTCATTTTTCAAAAGAGGCATAAACAATATCAAATGAATTTTTGATTCTCAGACATGAGAATGTTTCTCTTTCCATAGGCGGAAAAAATTTTAATGTATTTAATCTACATAGACATGTCATCGAGCAGGTCAAGATGATCATCCCCAACTTACTCTTCGTGAAATTAGGCTTTCAATCCTCTACAACCTGGTGGATGGAGTTGAATTGGAACTAGGTCAAGGCCTTTAAAAAATACATGCCAATTAATAACACTCACTAGGTTATGCAAGAAAATAAAATGGGAGAATTTTTTTCTCCTAGAGGTTATCCACTTGTGTGTTATACTCACTAAACCCATTTCCTAATAGGCTTCTCTCTTAGGGTACAAAGTGTCTAGGCCATCAACTTCCCTAGAGCTCAATATATTATTAGAGCTATAATTCTATTTCTTGTGTGTAAGGAAAGAAATAACTCTTGTTTAGATTTTAACAAGGGCCAAGATGCTCAAATTTTTACTTATGAAACTCTATTGGCTCTCATATTCCCTCTTCTTTCACTTCCTTTTCTACTTTCCCAGGTTTCTTCTCCTTTTCCTTCTTTCCAAATCCATTACTGACTCTATGTATATTGAATTCATAGTGGAAAATTTTCATAGATGATGAATTTTAATCCATTACCATTTAACGGAAAGTGTTTGCCCGCAAAATTATGCACACGGTTGATAATTAAACCAATTGTGATAGAGTTGTAAAAAGTAAATATTGTTTTTAAGGCTATCGGGTACATGAACTTATTGAATAAAGTATAGTAGTAAAAATATTGGTTGCTCTTTTTACTTTCTTTGCAAATTTGAAAATATTTTAAAATTAATTTCATGAGATTCCAAAATTTACCTTTCTCTACTAGTCAGAGCCTAGGGAAAATGGGAAAAAATAACTGATCACAAAAGCACTTCGTTGGTAGTAAATAAATGAGCGATGAAGAAAACCAAAAAGGCAAGATTAGGCTAGCGAATATTTTGATCGTTATGAATGTGATGGGAATTGCAATTGCCCGTTATAATGAATGCAATGCCTTGATGTACAACTTTAACCGCTAAAATAATGTATTGAATTTTATTTATCTATTTATGTTTTATCCTGTCAGTGGAAATGCCCACCGAAAAGCTAATAACAAGCCCTGAGCTAAAGAACCGAAAGGTGGCGGCCCTGCGATCAAGGTTGCAGGAAGCTGTGAATGACATGGTGAACCACAATGACGATGACAATGTGAACCACCTATTTTACATCCCAAATCCATTATTGACTCTCGGTATATAATAGTCATAGTGGAAAATTTTCATTCCCAGATTAAAGTTAACATGGAAATGATTGGCATAAATTCTGATAGGCCTAATGGCTCTCTTGCCTCTGCCATCTGGTTGATTAACGGGAAAAAAAGTGGCCTTAGATCTCTATCCACTCTCCAAATTTTTTTGTACTTTAATGGATCCAAATGAAATAGAGCTCAAAAGCATTTATTCTTATTGTTCATTTTTTGTTCTAAATATAGGTGATCTAACTGGTAAAAATAACAATTGAAAAGAGATACTGATTCACCCCCCTCTCAGTATTTCCAACATGTATGGTATCGATGGATTTTCTCTCGTAAAAAAAAATTCACTTGGTCAATTTTTATGGAGGAAATTATAGCACATTATGAGGATAAAAATAGCAACACCTTCTTTATCCAATTGATAAATCTCAAACAAAAGGGTTCAATGGTGGAGCACATCTAGGACTTAAGAAAATTGAATATAAGGGTAATTGATATTCCATAGGAACATAGGATTGATGTCTTAGTAGGGAATTTAAAGGATAACAACCAACATCAATTTTTCGTTTGGGAACCTAATTCATTGGAGAAGGCATTTAGGTTGGCAAGAAAAATTGAATGTAAAATTATGGCAACAAGGAAGCTTACCACTCACATCTATAAAGGTGGAAGTGGTGCTACTCCTAGACTTCCACAACCTACAAGGTTGACACCACAACAATTGGAAGAAAAAATAGAAAAAGGGATTTGATACAGTTGTGATAACAAATACACTAAATGTAATAAGTGTGCTAAGAAGAAATTATTTTACATAGATTGTGAAGAGGAGGAAGAAAATGAACAAGAAACTTCAAAAGAAGAGGATATACACTAGGAAATAACCCTAGAAGAAGAAGAAATGAGTTTGACCATATTGTGTAATGCATTGGTAGGAATTACCACTCCTCAAACTCTCGAGATAGAAGGACATATCAAGAAGAAAAAGGTAATAGCGTTGATTGATTCGGGTATTACCGATAATTTTATTCATTGTAAGGTAGCCAAGGAATTGAATTGTTTCCTTTACCTAGCACCAGAATGTCAAGTGATGGTTGCAAATGGAGGAACTATAAATTTCTCTAGAAAATGCCATAATATCAAGCTAACCATGGGGGGATATGTATTGAATAGTCCAATGTGTTCCATTCCAATGGGAGGTGCTGATGTTGTACTAGGAGTACAATGGTTACAATCTTTGGGGACGGTAGCTTTTAATTTTCAAGAAATTTTCTTGAATTTTTTTTCGGAAGGAAAGGAAATCGAATTACGGGGTATAACATGGAAGCCAAGAAAGATAAGAAGCACTAATGTCATGAAAAATCTTCTGAAGAAAGAACAACAAGGCGTAATTGCACAATTATGCTCACTAGAAGTAAGTTATGTTTAGGTTTAAACACTACATAAGAAATTCCTCCTCCTCAGTCCATGAACCCATGTCCACTCCTCCCTCTCATCCATATCTTACATTTTCCATATTATTACATAAATCACAATTCATAAGGACATTTACGAGAGGGGTAGAGAAAGGTTCGTTATACTATTTCCGTGAGAATGGATTGGAAGTGATTTGTGGTTGCATCAAGATGTCATTATGATTCTCTAGTTTTTTATTACTAGATATTTTGATGTTGAGGATTTTGTTACTTAATTTGCGGTTGATCATAGATTTGTCGAATAATTTGGTATTCCTTTCTCCTTCTTTTAACCATTAAATGCGAGAATATTGTTTCCATGATATTGCTTCTAACTATGATTGAATGAAATATTCTTATTGAATTATATCATCTAAGCAACCTTTAGATATTATGGATTGTTGTATTTCAGTCATTTCTGAGTCGAATCTATTTTTTTCCTTTCAAATATTGCAAAAATCTGAAATGTTCCATTCTTTTAAGCACTGCTTCAGGAGCTTGAGTCTTTTTTGAAGACAAAACATGAACATGCTTTGAATCCCAGTGGATTCCTTCCACTGATTTTCAACATTTCTAAGGAATTTTGAATGCCTTAACCAGAATACCTCAAAATGGAAAGGTGTGTTTTTGCGGCTATTAATCCAATCCAAAGTGAGGATTATAGGTCAGTGATCTAAGCCATGACAAGGGAGAATGGATTATAGGTTAGTGATCTAAGCCATTAAGGTTTATATGTTTTCGCATATAAACGACCATTTTTCAGTCGGTGACCAATAAGAGCTAATTTACAGTATCTTATAACGCTACCAAATTTTAGTCATTTTTAGCTTAGTCATTAATTTTTTGTCTCAATTTTATCATCTAGTAGTATATTTAGTCATAAATTTGGTCATTAATTGTCACAATTAATGACCAAATATACAACAAAATATATTATTATACGATCACCCAAAAAAACCAATTAATGACCAAATAAATATGACCAAAATTTTGGTCGTGTTATAAGATATTGTAAATTAGCTAAGAATAGTCACATATATGCAAATTTCAGTCATTTGAAACCAATTAATGACCAAATAAATATGACTAAATATTGGTTGTGTTATAAGATACTGTAAATTAGCTACTAAAAGTCGTATATATGCAAAATTTAGTCATCATTTGTACTCACAAATTTATCATTTGCAGTAGTCACTTATATTTTTTTGGTAGTTTCATATTTAGTATATAAACGACTAATTTAGTAGTTTATATTCATTTCATTTGATTTCATTAATAATCATTGTAAACAACTAATTTAGTCGTATTCATTTTATTTGTGTTCATCATTATTCAATTTAAACTACTAATTTAGTAGTTTTAGATTGATTTTATTAATCAACATAAATTAATTAGTATGATTTTGCGATCTAATATAAAAATGCAAAGTTACATATGTTAATTACAATACTAAATAATATCAACTGCAACTATAAATAATTTCAACCAAATAAATTATATTGAAATGTCAAGAATTACAATATGAGTTTCCAACTTAATATTGGTTGGACTAAAATTTACACATGAAATGTTGTTTCATAACTTCAAAACATTATCATTGTGTTTCCAACGCATTGTAGGTGAATTCACCAACTCTAAATACTTCAACCGTCATTCTCTATGCGTGTGTCTTATGTTGGATATTTACTCTAAGGGCATCACTAGATCGAGTATCTTCTATCTCTCTCTTTTTTCCTTTGTCGCTCCAATGTTATTGTTCTCCTATTTCTTTTAATTCTTGTTTCTTACCATCAACATTGAGTTCCTTTTATGAAGAAGAAGAAAAAGAAGATACAATGTGGATTGTAAGCCATGAGAGAATATAAACTAAAATAGACTATAAAGGATTTAGACGATATATACCATATTGCATTCATAATAGTGTGAAATTGCGATGTCCATCACATTTATAACGATCACAATTTTCGCGAGCCTAATCTTGGCCTTTGTCTTTTCATCATCGCTGATTTATTTACTACCAATGAAGTGATTTTGTGATCAGTTTAATTTTCCCATTTTTCCTAAGCTCTGACTAGTAGAGAAAGATAAATTATGGAATCTCATGAAGTTCATTTTAAAATATTTTCAAATTTGCAAAGAAATTAAATATGGAACACAATATTTATGCTACTATACGTTATTTAATAAGCTCCTCTGCCTGATAGCCTTAAGAAATATTTACTTTTTTACAGCTCTATACGTCATTTAATACACCGTAAGGAGAAGGATTCTCACAACTGGTTTAATTTTCAACCGTGTGCATAATTTCATCGAAAAACACTTTCCGTTAAATGGTAATGGATTAACATTCATCATCTATGAAAATTTTCCACTGTAAATTCTATATACATAGAGTCAGTAATGGATATGGGACGAAGGGAAAGGAGAAGAAACTTGGGAAAGTATAAAAGGAAGTGAAAGTAGGTAGGGTTTCCAAAGAAGATACAATGGCAGTCAAACATAAGTTTTTGATAGAAAATTGTGTGGCCTTTGGTAACGCTAAAATTTTTTTTTATGGGAAAAAAAACATATACAATACGCAGTGTTTTCCTAAAGGCAAATATAGTGTTAAACTATTGAAAGATGAAGAGGTCGTAGCCAAAGAATTTTCTGTGGTGCTGAAGTATTCTGGGCATGAGCTTAGTTGAGTGTCCTTTGCCCAATTTCTAAACACCAATGATAAGAAACATGTCACAATTAAATGTGGACCTTCTACAGTGCTTGGATTTGGTCATGAGGGAGCATCCGAATGAGACTCGAATTCTAGTGGGAAGAAGTCTTTATCCAAAGCAATTTGAATGAGATGGAGATATTGGCAGCGCAAAAGTGGCTTCAAGGGTATTTTATCAAAGTTCGAGGCCCGCGGCTTAGGGATTGGTTTTGAACGTGAACCTATCTGCAACATTTTTTCACAAGAGAATTCCCGTGCTTGAGTATTTCTGTGAAAGTAGTAAAATTGACTACAAATAGAACCAAGATCTCTCTGAAAGAGAGCTAAGGGAAGAAAATTAGAAAGCTCTCAAGGGGTTGAAAATTAAAGTGGATCTTACTCATAAATATTTGCAGAAGATTTTTCAAGCAGGAAACATGTACGTATTTGGAGTCCTAGTTGTGTGAATGTTTGACATATTTGATGCGGATTCGGTTTTTTTCTTCTTTATTTGAGCTTTGAAGGCCCTTCATCTAGTGAGCCTATGATAAAAGTATCTCTACCACCATAACCCTTACAAGAATTTGGTTCGTGATTTCTTCCATTTCTACAAGTTGCTATGGATACAAAACAAATGAGGTCATACCCACAAAGTATAATTTTACAGACTTTGATTTTTAATGCCACGATTGTGAATGTGAAAGGGACTTTTACTGCTTGGAGAATTTGGAGGGCCTATAAGGTTTCTTAGAAGATTGAACTGGAAATGCCAAGTCTTTGGAGCTGGTTTATTTTGAATGATCACTCCCTACATTATGAAATAAAAGTCAAGACAACATGGTTCTTGGTCCTTTAATTTTTCAAAAGAGCCATTAACAAAATCAAATGAATTTTTGATTCTCAGACATGGGAATGTTTCTCTTTCTATAGGCAGAAAAAAATTTCAATGTACCTAATCTTCATAGACATGTCATCGAGAAAGTCAAGGTGATCATCCCCAACTTACTCTTCATGAAATTAGGCTTGCAATACTCTACAACCTGGTGGATGGAGTTGAATTGGAACTAGGTCGAGGCCTTTACAAAATACATGCCAATGAATAACACTCACTAGGTTATGCGAGAAAATAAAATGGGAGAAATTTTTTCTCCTAGAGGTTATCCCCTTGGGTGTGTAATACACACCAAATCCATTTCCTAATAGGTTTCTCTCTTAGGGTACAAAGTGTCTTGGGCCATCAACTTCCCTAGAGCTCAATAGATTATTAGAGCTAGAATTCTATTTCTTGTGTGTAGTAAAATAAATAATTCTTGTTTATATTTTAACAAGGGCCAAGAAGATCAATTTTTTTCTTGGCAAAACAAATAACTTACTTATGACATTATATTGGCTCTCATACTTCCTCTTCTTTCTCTACGGAATCACTAAGTTGTAGTAGAAGACCAAGGCATAGATCTTGTTATATTGATCGCTAAAGGAGAGCATCACCATAGCTAGACCATGTAGACCTTTAATTTTCAACCCCTTGAGAGATTTATTTGCTTCCCTTAGCTCTCTTTTAGAGAGAGCTTGGTTCTCTTTGCAGCCAATTTTACTACTTTCCCATAAATACTCAAGCACGAGAATTATCTTGTGAAAAACTATTGCAGATAGGTCCACGTTCAACACCAATCCCTGAGCCGTGGGCCTCAAACATTGATAAAAGCCCCTTGAATCCACTCCTGCACCGCCAATATCTCCATCTCATTCAAATTTCTTCGGATAAAGACTTCTTCCCACTAGAATTAAAGTCTCATTCAAATGATCCCTCATGACCAAATCCAAGCACTGTAGAAGGTCCACATTTAATTCTGCATGTTTCTTATCATTGGTGTTTAGAAATTGGGCCAACAACATTCCACTAAGATCATTCCCAGTATACTTTACCGCCACAAGAAAAAATTTGGTTGCGGCCTTTTCATCTTTCAGTAATTTAACATTGTATTTGCCTTAAGGTAAATGTTGCGTACTGTAAATGTTGTTTTTCCCATAAAAAACAATTTTAACATTACCAAAGGCAAGGCGATTTTCTATCAGCAAAATATTTTAACTTCCATTGTATCTTCTTTGGAAACCCTACCTAGTTTCACTTCCTTTTCTGCTTTCCCAGGTTTCTTCTCCTTTTCCTTCTTCCGAGATCCATTACTGACTCTCTGTATATTGGAGTCATAGTGGAAAATTTTGATAGATAATGAATGCTAATCCATTACCATTTAACGGAAAGTGTTTTCCGGAAAAATTATGCACACGGTTGACAATTAAACCTATTGTGAGAATCCTTCTTCTTACGGTGTATTAAATGACGTATTGAGCTGTAGAAAGTAAATATTGCTTAAGGCTATCGAGTACATGAGCTTATTAAATAACGTATAGTAGCATAAATATTTCTTTCCCTCTTTACTTTCTCTGCAAACTTGAAAATATTTTAAAATTAACTTCATGAGATTCCAGAATTTACCTTTCTCTACTAGTCAGAGCCTAGGGAAAATAGGAAAAGTGAACTGATCACAAAAGCACTTCATTGGTAGTAAATAAATGAGTGATGAAGAAAATCCAAAGGGCAAGATTAGGCTCACGAAAATTGTGATCGTTATGAATGTGATGGACACCAAAATTTACCACTATAATGAATGCAATTCCTTGATGTAAAGCTTTAAGCACTAAAATATTTTATTGCATTTTATTTATTTGTTTTTGTTTTATCGTGTCTCTCGACATGGCCACCGAAAATATGATAGTAACATATTCATGTTTAAATCAACCTAGTGTCGGGAAGAGCTTGACATGGGCACTAGAGAGGGTGTTAACAAGCCCTTAGCTAAAGAGCCGAAAGGTGATAGACCTACAATCAACATTGCAGGACGCTGTGAACGACATGGTTGGGCCTCCTTACTCACCTACAATATAGTGATGCTCCTATAAAATATACAAAAGGTATTCACATATCCACACATACATATAACAAAAGGAGACGAGAAAAATGAAGGAAAATATAAATCTAACTAGGATATAAAATATATCTTTAGTATTTGGTAGAAGGATATCAATCTCACACCTCACAGATATAATTGAAGCATTCCTTTGAGGTGATAATTTAAGGAGAGGATCAAACAATGTCTGAATAAAGTATGATTCTCAACACTTAGATAATAATGTGAGTGCAACATGTCACATTAAGCTTGAATATAATCCTTTCATTTCTTGGAGGCTTTGACAATAGAATGCAACTCAATATTGTTATAGGTTGGGCATCTATGAAAACCATCATAGAGTGTCTGGCTACAATAGACCATAAAATTTTGTGTGTCATGTGGGGACTACATCAACAACATGAACGATTGGCTCATAAGGTCCCTATTGTGTAGCCACTAATAGAAAAAAACTACGTTCCTGATGGGATAGAAGTGAAAACTGAAAGCTGCAAAGGTAGGAAATGTTAGCCCCCTATAAATTTTTGACAAGCAAATAGGGGGCTAAAATTTTTTTGAGCCTTCAAGGAATGCATTTCCTCTGAAAACACATCATCCTTGAAGCCTCCTTGTGCCTTTTGTCTTTTGATAAAACCCCCTCTGCTGATTCCCATTATAAAGCCTCTCTGATTGCAAAAAATTGTGTTCCTAAAGGCTTTCATTTGCCCCTTGTACCTCTGCAAAATTCTCCATTTCATCCCTTTTTCCCCTTTTTCAAAGCCTCCTTTTCACCCCAAAAATTCCTCCCTTAGACCTCCTAAAATATCCCAAAATCCCCTCAAAACCCTACTCACACCCCTGGTTTGGTATAATTTCCCCTTTTCTCCCTTATTGTTACCCTTTATTGGCCTTGAAATGCACTAAAAATGGGCCAAAAACCCATTTTCCACATTATGACAGGCTTAGCACCTTTCGGCCCCAGCCCCTCAGCCTTTTTCTCCACGTGACCGGGGAGCTAGAACCAAGCACTGGCCCGGAGAGCGCTTATCGCATGTGTATCAGGGGCAAGGTCCGTCGTTGATCTACACAGATCCGACGATCTTCGCAATCCCATCGCGTCCATGGTCCCCGCCCTTTTCACCACCTGATCGCATCACAACCATCCATTTAATCCGCAGATCAATGGTCAGTAGCTCGTCCGCCCCAGTGGTCCTCGCGCCGTGCACTGTGCAAAATCCGGCAGCATCTATCGCACTGCCTTTGGGAGGTGGGCAGTATTTTTTATTTCGGAGTGAATCCACTCATTGCATGACGCGTGGCTCCACGCACTATTCAAAAACAGCCCTCCATCGTGCATTAACTTTCGTCCATAGATCCGGTGCGATATTTTTGTGCATCGTCCGATCTGGGGTGGGCCATTCGATGGTAGTCGCACCACAAAGTTGTGTGGGAGTTAACCAAGGCAAACAGTACCCCTAGCCCACCATCCGTCGCCCTTTGAAGAAATTTCAGCCGTCGATCTCCTCCAGAGATCGAACGGTCCAGATTTAATGCACGCCCCGCCATCGACCGGGTCTCACCACGTCACCATTCCACGTGTTTTTGTCGCATTATTGTCGGCTCCCCTATATATTTTATTCAAAGGTCAAATTTCAATTATTTGCATTTAAACTTTGCCGCAGTCCGCAACCTTTCACCGAACCATCCTCCATGGTTTCACTGCATTTTCGCCATCACCCTGCACTGTTCCGCCATTTCTCCAAGCTGCACGACCATTTTCATCGTCCCCGCTGCATCCACCCTTCCCATGCATGGTTTTCTTAACGTGTTTGCATGTTTTGCAGGGTTACAGGTAGGCGGAAATCCTCCATGATTCACAGTCTCTGTTACAGTGACAAAGAACACCGGGAAGGCCATGTACAGAGATTGTATTTATGGAGAAAGCCTAGGAAGGAACCATGACAGGATGTGCATTCAAAGAACGGAGCTAAACTCTTTCAAACCTTCCAGAACCATTTAAAGCGCAGACTTTGCAGACAGAGAGTATCAGTGGAAAGCAGAGAGTTTAAAGGCATGTAATTGAAGATTTTGAGCCTTAACTAAAAAATTAAAGGCAAAATACCAGTTCAAAATCCCGTGGATCACTCAGAAGGTCCAGCACTCAGAAGACCATATCATCAATGTTTTTAAATCAGCAGAATGTTTCCTCCTTAAAAAGGACACAGTACACATTATTGCTTCATTCCACATTTTTTCCAAGTGAAGTTTTCCCCCCTGACAAAAGTCCTATGCCATCAGAAACATTTGTTACACAGTATGGCAAACCTAAGTCATTAATTTGTTTTCGTTCCGTTCACCAAAGTGTTGTAGCAAGTACACCAAAGACATACCTGGAGTAAATTGCAGCTTGACGAGGACCACTCTTTCATCCAAAGAGTGCAGAAGTTCAATGCTTAGACATTCAAAATAGAACGAGGCCTCAGCCCTTTTCCTCTTCTGAGTTTTAATGCTGCATTTATTTTTCCATCTGCCTTCTCTACTCCACTCGAGCTATAATAATCCCCGAGAACATATTGTAAAAGGTTGTTGTTCAGTTGTTGTCGATTGATGTTAGAGGGATTCAGTTTGACTGTTAGAATAGTCTTTGGAGGAGTAGCAAAGTAGTTTGTATGTAGTAGGCTGGGAGGAGAAAGTTTGGACTGTATTAGCCATTGAGCTCAGTGTATGTGACTGGTTTTGCATCAATTAATCAAGATCATCTCTTTGGATCCTGGTCTATTACTACGGGTGATGTCTTCTTATCGCATTGTTTATTACATTTTTCATGTTGTTCATTTCTTCTGGCTCGCATCAGAAATCTGGCATAGTATTTACCCTTGTTAGGTACCCTATGTCTCTGCTCTCCTTGCCTTCAATGTTTTCTGTTGTATGTGTTATCTGAGGATTGATTTCAAACTAATTTAACCAGTGTAGTAGTTCCATATGTTGCTAGTTGATGTATGAATTAATGAAATCTGTCTTTAGTTGTTCTTGTTGGGTTTAAGCTGGAAGATTTGGGATACTGGGGATTAGAGTTAGCCCTATCCACTAGGATCCTTATGCGACCAGCTGGCCTTTCTAAGATCTTTTGCTGGTGTCAAAGCATTGAAGTTTCAAAGTCCTTCTCTGATCTATAGACCCTGGCTCTGTTAAACTTATCTTTGTTTTCCCTTGGAGCATAGTAAAGTTGACCTGGAGTTAAATCACCTCTGGTCCGATATATAAGCTGCCCCCTTGTGACTTCCTTGAGAGTTACCTTTGAGTATGTACAAGCAGGTCTGGAGTTAAATGACCTCTGACCCTATCTATAGATAGAAACTTGGGTTTCTTTCCTTCTCTCACTTTCAATCCTTAATGTTCCATCCCATCATCTATCTAAAAGATCCTTTAGTATAGATGACTTGCCCTCTGAAATCCTTGGCTAGTGGTTTGCAAGTAATTCCCTTTCACGACTCCATAGCCCAATGGATGGCACATTCCTAAACTATCCTCTTTACCTAAGCATCCTACTGCTTTGCTCCTTTCTTTCCATTACCCTCTCAGTCTATGATCTCATGACCAACCCAGCAACCAACCAACCAAATTATGTTAAAACCCCCTTTGTGCTTCATACCTAGCCTAACATCTTATTTGAACTTCAAAGATATATATCATTATTTGTTTTCATGGAGAGATCCCTCTCTAGGTCCAGGAGGGTTAGATATTAGGGCCCCAAAGTGGTTATGATGTTATCTCATCTTTTGGTCTAGCCAATCTTGCCAAAACATGGGAACCCCAACAGGAATAATGGCATCAAAGTTAATATTGTTTCCATAAATAATAGAACTAGAAATATGCTCATGAACACCATCAATATATATTGGAGGTGATATGATGAAAGTGTGAAGCTCTTTTGATCATGGATTCTCTTTGGGATAGTTTAATTCCCCCATAAGTGGCTTCCATCCACAAACCCTTCCCACAAGGTTTGAACATGAGAGCAATCGGGGACTAAACTCAACTCACACCAATTGGTCTACACCTCATGGGTATGATAAAATTTTACAAACAAGGGTTGTCATACAACAAATTGGTGTATGTCTTGACAAAAACCATAAAATAGATTATTACTATTATTATTATCATAAACTTTGAAAATAAATTTTTCAAATATAGAAATACAAAATTATATAATACCTATTAGATAAACTAGAAAGATAGGTGCAAAGAAACTAATCACTACCTCATAAAACAATTAAACAATTTGTAATGTTTTATAAAAACAAATCAATCCTTTATTTATATTTTGATAGTAAAAAACCCCACAACTCATAATTTTTAAATATCAGACCCATTTAACATTATTAATCCTCTCTAAATTATCAAATATCATGTGTCCACCAAATGTTTGTCACAATGATTATCAAATATATTTCAATATTTTTAAAACCAAAACTACTATATATTTCATGCCTTCTGGGCATATCGATGGAGGTTTCTACGAGCGAGGAGATTGCATTTGTGGATGACACATCTTCCACAAGAGTTTATCCCCTCATTTAAGTATGACATATACTAGATGCATATTGTTATTTTGTTCAAAATATTCATGAAAACCTTGATTAGCATGCAAATAAAGAAAAACGTGCTTCCTCAGACAAACATGATATATGCATATGCCATGATTGTTGGCAGAGAAATCATTTTGGAAGTGTTTTGCTTCATCGCCGATAGGGTATGCTCGATGCCCTCGCTGTGAACGGCATCTATTGGAATGAAGCTCGAAAGATATGCCCTAATTTTGTGTATCTGTGCCCACCATAGTAAATCACACATGATTTGGACACAAAAAAAAACATTGTAAATTTTAGTAATGTGTAATTATTTTAAGTGCCAATCCAAAAGCCTATTGCAATAAATTAATTTTATCAAGGGGAGGAGGTTAAGCACTCATGTTTGCATGAATATTAAGCCATTAACTCTATCATGTGCTTTCATATCCATATTTCCTCAAATTTTATCCAACATTCCCAAAAGGAAATGTCAAATGAAATTTCATCATATCTTTTCTCTCGCAATATTTATATAAAAATGAAAAATAAGAGCAGGGATTGAATAACGCACACAAGGAAAAAAGACAAAAGCTAGATTATTATATTTGGATGCTTTTTAGAAGTGTCATTGTTTTAACTATATTTATGAGATGCAAGGCTTTGCAATGGTTGGGTGAATGAATTACCTAGTGTACTGAAATAAGAAAGATTAGGAGTAAGGGTGAAGAAGGAATTAGAAAGTGCTTACCATTGCAATTACAATACCTCTAACAATACCCATAAATTTATATGATGTGTGGATCTTACTCATTCCAATAGTCTTCTTCATCATCATTGATGTTTTTATACTAACCCATTACTTAAATCTATATCCTACAAATGTTCAACAAATTTTGAATTTACAGATCCAATGATATCAAAAAATGTTTATTTTAGATTGAATTCTGGCCATAGTGTTGTTAAAGGTCTGACTTAGGGAAATTTTCAGATTCACAAACTATGGTTTCTTTTTCCTCACTTCACAAAATAAGGTTGAAGCATATTTCTCAGCTGCCAATCTAGCCTAGATGACCTAGATGGCCTATTTCTCAATCTGGATTGACTGAACTAATTCCATCAACTCACAATCCAGTGTAGATGAAAGTAAATGCTCTAAAATACAATTTACAAGACTTCTCCAATATCCAACCCCTATTACATTGCAAATAATAGACTTTATTAAAAAATACATCTACATGCTATTCCTAGCTTTCAAGAATCAAATTCTACTGATAAATAAAAAATAAAAACAATCTTTATTTTGTCACATGGAATTTGGAACTGCAGGAGTCAAATGCCCCTAAATCTAGGTTGATCCTTAGGTGTCTAACCTCCTCAAAACCTTGAACTAACATGCAATTTTCCCCTAAAAATATGTCAACTTCCCTTTAAACAAGGCAAGCACTGGAACCTATGAGATGCCACGTGGCGGCCTCCAGTTGGTCCATGTGGAAAATTTCCATTGGGCCACCAAAATACACTGCAACCAATAAAATTTGGCCAACTCACACTTCAGTGTCAAAATTGCAATTTTTCATTTCTGGAGTGACACAATTAAAAATTATTAACATAAATGACTAATTAATATACTTGTTGTACTTATTATTTGGCCATATTTTTATTCTTGGACTATAGTAGTCATTTACATTAATCATTAATAATTTTTTCACTTATCTAGTCATATATTTTAGTCCTGGACTAGATTATTCATTTTAGTTAGTCTCTTTTAGTTTGGTCACTTATTATCTAGTCATGTATTTTATCCCTAAACTAAATTAGTCTTTTAATTTAGTCATTTTTAGTTCGGTCACTTAAAATTGCTCAAATTTAGTGGTAATTCACATGAAATCATTGCAATGACTAACGTTTTTATTCACCTAGTCACTAATTTCATCATTTTCTACTAGTGGGACAATATCATTCAATATCATTCAATTTCTTTTATTTTTGGGACACCCTCTTAAAGGATACCCTAAATTTGGCACAAAATCCAATGAAACAACAGGCATATCAACATTGCAGCGAGAAAATTTTTGATGTAGGAGACTGGGTATTTTTATGGCTACAACCATACAAACAAATGTCCCACAAGCAAGCTAAGAAGGATTATAAATTATCTCCAAAATACTATGGTCCTTACAAGGTGTTGCAAAAGATTGGTACTATGGCATACAAATTGGAGCTTCCTGCTTCTTCACGAGTGCATCCGGTTTTCCATGTTTCATGCTTAAATAAGGTTATAGGTGACAAACTTCCAGTTCAAACAATATTGCCAAAACTTGATGAGGAAGTAAAAATCATATTGGAACCTCAAAGAGTCACAAAAACAAGAACTCGACAGCTAAGAAATCGATCAATTTCAGAGTATCTCATCAAGTGGAAGAACTTAGCCACTGAAGATTCTACATGGGAGGATGAGAATTTTATATAGAAGCATCCAGAGCTACTCAAGCGGTGAGGACAACACTTTTTTGAAGGAGAGGGGCATGTTAGGTTCCCATATTACTAGTGTAGTCCCTTATTGTTATTCGTGTAGCCCCCTTATTGTTATTGTTGTACCCCTGTAACCCCCATATTGTTATTATTGTTTACTTACATTATTTTTGTTAGGTCGGCTAGGATTATATTGTGACCCCATGGACCCCTATATATAGAAGGAGGTTTTTTCATTTGTATCATCCAAGAATTGTTCATTTATGTAATGTATTGGAGGTTTCCTCCTCGAAGTGGCTGATTTCTGAGGTTTTGATCTCTCTTTTCTTTTATTTTTGGAGTTGGTTTCATAAAAACACATCCCACGAGATTAAGGATAGTATGGCATGTCCTTTGTCGCAGGATTCCCACACTCAACTTCAATCTATACGCCAACAAATAATTTAATTTTCCATGGATTCCAGTCTGTAAATAAATGAAGTACGTTATGTTTGGGTTTAAACACTACATAATAAATCCCTCCTCCTCATTCCATGAACCCATGTCCACTCCTCCCTCTAATCCATATCTTACATTTTCCATATTATTACATAAATTAGAATTCATAAGGACATTTACGAGAGGGGTAGAGAAAGGGTCGTTACACTATTTCCGTGAGAAGGGATTGGAAGTGATCTGTGATTGCATCAAGATTTCATTATGATTCTCTAGTTTTTTATTACTAGAGTTTTTGATGTTGAGGATTTTGTTACTTAATTTGCAGTTGATCATAGATTTTTGGAATAATTTGGTATTCCTTTCTCCTTCTTTTAACCATTAAATGCAAGAATATTGTTTCCATGATATTGCTTCTAACTGTGATCTAATGAAATATTCTTATTAAATTATATCATCTAAGAAACCTTTAGATATTATGGATTGTTGTATTTCAGTCATTTCTGCGTCGAATCTATTTTTTTCCTTTAAAATATTGCAAAAATCTGAAATGTTCCATTCTTTTAAGCACTGCTTCAGGAGCTTGAGTCTTTGTTGAAAAAAAAACATGAACATGCTTTGAATCCCAGTCGATTCCTTCCACTGATTTTCAACATTTGTAAGGAATTTTGAATGCCTTAACCAGAATACCTCAAAATGGAAAGGTGTGTTTTTGCGGCTATCAATCCAATCCAAAGTGAGGATTATAGGTCAGTGATCTAATCCATGACAAGGGAGAATGGATGCTTCAAGCGAGATTCTAGAAATGACAACGATTCCGTAATTAGAAAATGATCAAGTCATGAAGCAACTTGTGAAGGGTTGCCTCGCTTGTTGTTGCAATTAGTGAAGAGGTCGTTGTGGGTGTCAAGGTAAATGATATTGGAAGCATTGATACAATTAGCAAGCAATGAGCATTATTCCTCAAGTATTATAATGCCACCTTTATTTTTGTGGAGATTTTTTATGAATTTGAGGTCTCCTCATAAAATCCGTAAGCTTGCCCCTACATGATTTGAGATTTTATGGAGGTTCACTAGTACAAAATGGCTAATTAGTTACTAAAAAATGACTAAATTTCGCATATAAACGACCATTTTTCATTCGGTGACCAATAAGAGCTAATTTACAGTATCTTATAACGCTACCAAATTTTAGTCTTTTAGCTTAGTCATTAATTTTTTGTCTCAATTTTATCATCTAGTAGTATATTTAGTCATAAATTTGGTCATTAATTGTCACAATTAATGACCAAACATACAACAAAATATATTATTATACGATCACCCAAAAAAACCAATTAACCACCAAAGAAATATGACCAAAATTTTGGTCGTGTTATAAGATATTGTAAATTAGCTAACAATAGTCACATATATGAAAATTTCAGTCATTTGAAACCAATTAATGACGAAATAAATGTGACTAAATATTGGTTGTGTTATAAGATACTGTAAATTAGCTACTAAAAGTCGTATATATGCAAAATTTAGTCATCATTTGTACTCACAAATTTATCATTTGCAGTAGTCATTTATATTTTTTTGGTAGTTTCATATTTAGTATATAAATGACTAATTTAGTAGTTTATATTCATTTCATTTGATTTCATTAATAATCATTGTAAACAACTAATTTAGTCGTATTCATTTTATTTGTGTTCATCATTAGTCAATATAAACTACTAATTTAGTAGTTTTAGATTGATTTATTAATCAACTTAAATTAATTAGTATGATTTTGCGATCTAATATAAAAATGCAATGTTACATATGTTAATTACAATACTAAATAATATTGACTGCAACTATAAATAATTTCAACCAAATAAATTATATTATATGAAATGTCAAGAATTACAATATGAGTTTCCAACTTAATATTGGTTGGACTAAAATTTACACATGAAATGTTGTTTCATAACTTCAAAACATTATCATTGTGTTTCCAATGCATTGCAGGTGAATTCACCAACTCTGAATACTTCAACCGTCATTCTCTATGCGTGTGTCTTATGTTGGATATTTACTCTAAGGGCATCACTAGATTGAGTATCTTCTATCTCTCTCTTTTTTCCTTTGTCGCTCCAATGTTATTGTTCTCCTATTTCTTTTAATTCTTGCTTCTTACCATCAACATTGAGTTCCTTTTATGAAGAAGAAGTAAAAGAAGATACAGTGTGGATTTTAAGCCATGAGAGACGATGAACACTAGAATATAAAGTCAAATATACTATAAAGGATTTAGACGATATATACCATATTGCATTCATAATAGTGTGAAATTGCGATGTCCATCACATTCATAACGATCACAATTTTCGCGAGCCTAATCTTGGCCTTTGTCTTTTCATCGTCGTTGATTTATTTACTACCAATGAAGTGATTTTGTGATCAGTTCAATTTTCCCATTTGTCCTAGGCTCTGACTAGTAGAGAAAGATAAATTATGGAATCTCATGAAGTTCATTTTAAAATATTTTCAAATTTGCAAAGAAATTAAAGATGGAAAGAAATATTTATGCTACTATACGTTATTTAATAAGCTCCTGTGCCTGATAGCCTTAAGAAATATTTACTTTTTTACAGCTCTATACGTCATTTAATACACCGTAAGGAGAAGGATTCTCACAACTGGTTTAATTTTCAACCCTGTGCATAATTTCATCGAAAAACACTTTCCGTTAAATGGTAATGGATTAACATTCATCATATATGAAAATTTTCCACTGTAAATTCTATATACAGAGAGTCAGTAATGGATATGGGATGAAGGGAAAGGAGAAGAAACTTGGGAAAGTATAAAAGGAAGTGAAAGTAGGTAGGGTTTCCAAAGAAGATACAATGGCAGTCAAAAATAAGTTTTTGGTACAAAATTGTGTGGTCTTTGGTAATGCTAAAAAAAAATTTGATGGGAAAAAAAACATATACGATACGCAGTGTTTGCCTAAAGGAAAATATAGTGTTAAACTATTGAAAGATGAAGAGGTCGTAGCCAAAGAATTTTCTGTGGTGCTGAAGTATTTTGGGCATGAGCTTAGTGGAGTGTCCTTTGCCCAATTTCTAAACACCAATGATAAGAAACATGTCACAATTAAATGTGGACCTTCTACAGTGCTTGGATTTGGTCACGAGGGAGCATCCGAATGAGACTCGAATTCTAGTGGGAATAATTCTTTATCCGAAGCAATTTGAATGAGATGGAGATATTGGCAGAACAAAAGTGGCTTCAAGGGTATTTTATCAAAGTCTGAGGCCCGCAACTTAGGGATTGGTGTTGAACGTGGACCTATCTGCAGCTTTTTTTCACAAGAGAATTCTCGTGCTTCAGTATTTATGTGAAAGTAGTAAAATTGACTACAAAGAGAACCAAGATCTCTCTGAAAGAGAGCTAAGGGAAGAAAATTAGAAAGCTCTCAAGGGGTTGAAAATTAAAGTGGATCTTACTCATAAATATCTGCAGAAGATTTTTCAAGCAGGAAACATGTACGTATTTGGAGTCCTAGTTGTGTGAATGTTTGACATATTTGATTTGGATTCGGTTTTTTTCTTCTTTATTTGAGCTTTGAAGGCCCTTCATCTAGTGAGCCTATGATAAAAGTATCTCTACCACCATAACCCTTACAAGAATTTGGTTCGTGATTTCTTCCATTTCTACAAGTTGCTATGGATACAAAACAAAGGAGGTGATACCCACAAAGTATAATTTTACAGACTTTGATTTTTAATGCCACCATTGTGAATGTGAAAGGGACTTTTACTGCTTGGAGAATTTGGAGGGCCTATAAGGTTGCTTAGAAGATTGAAATGGAAATGCCAAGTCTTTGGAGTTGGTTTATTTTGAATGATCACTCCCTACATTATGAAATAAAAGTCAAGACAACATGGTTCTTGGTCCTTTCATTTTTCAAAAGAGCCATTAACAAAATCAAATGAATTTTTGATTCTCAGACATGGGAATGTTTCTCTTTCTATAGGCAGAAAAAAATTTCAGTGTAGCTAATCTTCATAGACATGTCATCGAGCAAGTCAAGGTGATCATCCCCAACTTACTCTTCATGAAATTAGGCTTGCAATACTCTACAACCTGGTGGATGGAGTTGAATTGGAACTAGGTCGAGGCCTTTACAAAATACATGCCAATGAATAACACTCACTAGGTTATGCGAGAAAATAAAATGGGAGAAATTTTTTCTCCTAGAGGTTATTCCCTTGGGTGTGTAATACACACCAAATCCATTTCCTAATAGTTTTCTCTCTTAGGGTACAAAGTGTCTTGGGCCATCAACTTCCCAAGAGCTCAATAGATTATTAGAGCTAGAATTCTATTTCTTGTGTGTAATAAAATAAATAATTCTTGTTTAGATTTTAACAAGGGCCAAGAAGCTCAATTTTTTTCTTGGCAAAACAAATAACTTACTTATGACATTATATTGGCTCTCATACTCCCTCTGCTTTCTCTACGGAATCACTAAGTTGTAGTAGAAGACCAAGGCACAGATCTTGTTATATTGATCGCTAAAGGAGAGCATCACCATAGCTAGACCATGTAGACCTTTAATTTTCAACCCCTTGAGAGATTTATTTTCTTCCCTTAGCTCTCTTTTAGAGAGAGCTTGGTTCTCTTTGTAGCCAATTTTACTAATTTCCCATAAATACTCAAGCACGAGAATTATCTTGTGAAAAAATATTGCAGATAGGTCCACGTTCAACACCAATCCCCGAGCCGTGGGCCTCAAAAATTGAGAAAATCCCCTTGAATCCACTCCTGCACCGCCAATATCTCCATCTCATTCAAATTTCTTCGGATAAAGACTTCTTCCCACTAGAATTAAAGTCCGATTCAAATGATCCCTCGTGACCAAATCCAAGCACTTCAGAAGGTCCACATTTAATTCTGCATGTTTCTTATCATTGGTGTTTAGAAATTGGGCGAACAACATTCCACTAAGATCATTCCCAGTATACTTTAGCGCCACAAAAAAAAAATTGGTTGCAGCCTTTCCATCTTTCAGTAGTTTAACACTGTATTTTCTTTAAGGTAAATGTTGCGTACTGTAAATGTTTTTTTTCCCATAAAAAACAATTTTGACATTACCAAAGGCAAGGAGATTTTCTATCAGCAAATTATTTTAACTTCCATTGTATCTTCTTTGGAAACCCTACCTACTTTCACTTCCTTTTCTGCTTTCCCAGGTTTCTTCTCCTTTTCCTTCTTCCGAGATCCATTACTGACTCTCTATATATTGGAGTCATAGTGGAAAATTTTGATAGATAATGAATGCTAATCCATTACCATTTAACGGAAAGTGTTTGCCGGCAAAATTATGCACACGGTTGACAATTAAACCTATTACGAGAATCCTTCTTCTTACGGTGTATTAAATGACGTATTGAGCTGTAGAAGGTAAATATTGCTTAAGGATATCGAGTACAGGAGCTTATTAAATAACTTATAGTAGCATAAATATTTCTTGCCCTCTTTACTTTCACTGCAGACTTGAAAATATTTTAAAATTAACTTCATGAGATTCCAGAATTTACCTTTCTCTACTAGTCAGAGCCTAGGGAAAATAGGAAAAGTGAACTGATCACAAAAGAACTTCATTGGTAGTAAATAAATGAGTGATGAAGAAAATCCAAAGGGCAAGATTAGGCTCACGAAAATTTTTATCATTATGAATGTGATGGACACCACAATTTACCCCTATAATGAATGCAATTCCTTGATGTAAAGCTTTAAGCACTAAAATATTTTATTGCATTTTATTTATTTGTTTTTTTTTTATTGTGTCTCTCGACATGGCCACCGAAAAGCTAATAGTTACATATTCATGTTTAAATCAACCTAGTGACGGGAAGAGCTTGTCATGGGCACTAGAGAGGGTGTTAACAAGCGCTTAGCTAAGGAGCCGAAAGGTGGTAGCCCTGCGGTCAACATTGCAGGACGCTGTGAACGACATGGTTGGGCCTCCTTACTCACCTACAATACAGTGATGCTCCTATAAAATATAAGAAAGGCATTCACATATCCACACATACATATAACAAAAGGAGACGAGAAAAATGAAGGAAAATATAAATCTAACTAGGATATAAAATATATCTTTAGTATTTGGTAGAAGGATATCAATATCACACCTCACAGATATAATTGAAGCATTCCTTTGAGGTGATAATTTAAAGAGAGGATCAAACAATGTCTGAATAAAGTATGATTCTCAACACTTAGATAAGAATGTGAGTGCAACATGTCACATTAAGCTTGAATATAATCCTTTCATTGCTTGGAGGCTTTGACAATAGAATGCAACTCAATATTGTTATAGGTTGGGCATCTATGAAAACCATCATAGAGTGTCTGGCTACAATAGACCATAAAATTTTGTGTGTCGTGTGGGGACTACATCAACAACATGAATGATTGGTTCATAAGGTCCCTATTGTGTAGCCACTAATCGACAAAAACTACATTCCTGATGGGATAGAAGTGAAAACTGATAGCTGCAAAGGTAGGAATTGTTAGCCCCCTATAAAGTTTTGACAGGAAAACAGGGGGATAAAATGATTTTGAGCCTTCAAGGAATGCATTTCCTCTGAAAACACATCATCCTTGAAGCCTCCTTGTGCCTTTTGTCTTTCGATAAAATCCCCTCTGCTGATTCCCATTATAAAGCCTTTCTGATTGCAAAAAATTGTGTTCCTAAAGGCTTTCATTTTCCCCTTGTACCTCTGCATAATTCTCCATTTCATCCCTTTTTCCCCTTTTTCAAAGCCTCCTTTTCACCCCAAAAATCCCTCCCTTAGTCCTTCTAAACTATCCCAAAATCCTCTCTAAACCCTACTCACACCCCTAGTTTGGTATAATTTCCCATTTTCTCCCTTATCGTTACCCTTTATTGGCCTTGAAATGCACTAAAAATGGGCCAAAAACCCATTTTCCACATTATGACAGGCTTAGCACCTTTCGGCCCCAGCCCCTCAGCCTTTTTCTCCACCTGACTAGTGTGCTAGAACCAAGCACTGGCCCGAAGAGCACTTATCGCATGTGTATCGGGGGCAAGGTCCGTCGTTGATCTACACAGATCCGATGATCTTCGCAATCCCATCGCGTCCATGGTCCCCACCCTTTTCACCGCCTGATCACATCACAACCGTCCATTCAATCTGTATATCAATGGTCAGTAGCTCATCCACCCCAGTGGCCCCCACGCCGCGCACTGTGCAGAAACTGGCGGCATCTATCGCGCCGCCTTAGGGAGGTGGGCGGTATTTTTTATTTCGAAGCGATTCCACTCATCGCATGACGCGTGGCTCCGCGCACTATTCATAAACCACCCTCCATCACACATTAACGTTTGTCCACAAATCCGGCGCGATATTTTTGTGCACTGTCCGATCTAGGGCGGGCCATCCGACGGTAGTCTCACCACAAAGTTGCGCCGGAGTTAACCAAGGAAAATAGCACCCCTGGCCCACCATCCGTCGCCCTCCGAAGCATTTTCAGCCATTGATCTCCTCCAGAGATCGGACAGTCCAGATTTAATGCATGCCCCGCCATCAACCGGGTCCCGCCACGTCACCATTCCACGTCATTTTGTCGCATTGTCATCGGCTCCACTATATATTTCATTCAAAGGTCAAATTTCAATTATTTGCATTTAAACTTTACCACAGTCCGCCAACTTTCATCGGACCATCCTCCATGGTTTCACTGCATTTTCGCCATCACCCTGCACTGTTTTGCCATTTCACCAAGCTGCACAGCCATTTTCATCGCCCCCGCTGCATCCACCCTTCCCATGTGTTGTGGATGATTTTGTCACCCTCCTAGAGACAGCCTAGAGTTGCTATAGACCAGTGCCTAGGACATCTTAATATAGCAAGGAGCCCTTTTAGTTTGGGTTGTCAGTCCAAGAACTCGCTTACTATCTCTTGCTCTAAACAAGGAAATCATATTTGAATGGGACCAATCTCTCTCAGAAGCTGATACAAAGATAAGAATAATGTAGGGACACAATGTAGAACTTCAGCATGAAAGCATCAGACAGTTAAGAGACCGCTTACTGTAAAGAGGGCCGATTCAAATAATATATCATAGAAATCAGATATCATGAAGTGAGTGCAGTGAGGAAACATAAGGAGATATTAGCTGACATGAGACTGATACCCAGATACACAACAGAACCATATAAGGGCGCACCAATTTACGAATCCTTATATGACAATGGCGTTTTAAAAGCACCCTCCTCAAGAAACTAATATAGCAGAAAGTATGAAAAGAGTGAGCATGGAACAGTATATCATGACTAGGCCTATTTAAAGCGCTTGACTAATTCCAGAAAGGGCACCACTTAAGATGAATCCTTACTGCAAACTAGTGAGCCACTTGCATTCTAGAACATGATACAAGAAGACAAATAGCATGAAATGGGATAATGTATTAACACATAAGAGAAATTACATACTGTGAGATACCATAGATCATAATCCTCAATACAGTTATAACCCCTCCTCACTGAGACCCTACGGGCTCTGAAACTTCATACAGAAATGTTACAAAATGTATACAGAAGCCTTCTCGCTGCACAGTCTGCTGACAGAAATCTGGAACCCTTACAATGTCTTATTTCTGAGTATTTATAGAACAGATCGAAAAATCTAGAGGAGGAGGTAGGTATCCTACATTTATTGATCTAAATTGAATAAGAATGGCGGAAAACATTCGCACCTACATCATGAATGACTAACTATAAATGACTGTACTTTACAGACTGTCTATAAAAATAAATGATGGGAGATAAAAATATCCTTATATACAAGACACAAATAATAAAATATATAGAGCGTGTTGCCTTCTGCTGAGGGAAAATCTGCTGCCGTAAGAGACCTGAGATAATCTGCAATTCTGTACTGTACTCTCGGCCCTCAATTTTGGATTTGGATCCTAGATCTTTAATGCAGGGTGAATTTCTCTGGAGGGTTCTATTGATCCATATCTCTGTCTTCTTTAATGGTGGTCACCTCTCCCACCTACCCTTAGCTTCTTCATTAAATTTCACCCGCAGAAAATCATCCTTTACGGGCTCTCAACCTTGGCATCAGAGGCAGCGAATTAAAATGCCCTTCTGTTATATTGAAACCTGCAAAACCCACAAAATATTAGAGAAAACCGACACAGATGGATGCGGGGACAATGGATACATGGTCGACAGGGGAAAATATATACACAGAGTGGTGGAGGAGAAGCAGTGAAGGTGTGGATTAAAACAGGCAGAGCGCGAATTTCTTATGTAACATAATCTGGACGAGAGGGGTGAATAAAAACTATGGGTATGGATGAGAACCTATGCACACACACATATATTTATATATATAATGGGACGGCACCACGAAAACATGGGGGCACGACACATGGGCGTACGGGGGACTTACGGAGGATTGACGTGGCGGAGTTAACGAGCGGAAGTGGGTGAGAGCGACACGGTGGCAGGCCATAGGACAATGCAGACATATGTTAATGAGCGAGCATTTCTAGTACACCCCCGCCGTTGGATGGAGATCGGGATATCCAATGGTTCACATGAATTCCGCTGCCCGGCGATGTTGCGGATTTTAACGCGCAGGAGAAAAGCGGTTTCCCGCTCGTACTGAGGACACGCGGCAGAATATTTGTGGCATCGCTGGCCTTAGGCCCAAAACTGCTGGTCTGATGGAAGTGGTGCGGAGTAATACCGCCAGTTTTCTGTGTGCGCGGGGCCCTCCATATAAGTTAATTGCCACACCGTTGATTTTATTAGATCGGGCGGTGGATATCGCGCCCAAAACACAAACGATAAGCTCCCCTCTTTCTTTTGGCCTGTGGTCCTAGGGCTCAGGTCGTATGGCAATAACAAGGGGCTGGGCTTAGGACTTGGGGGCTTTGGCCTGATATATTTAAAATGTGGGTTTTAAACCTTTGGGCAATGTATTTCGGGGCGGGGAAGATGGTGATGAGCGCGGCATGGGGGTTTTTTGACCGCAAAGACATTGGAAATAGATTTAAAAAGAACTGGTGGCCAGAATTTGAATGGAGGAGGAAATATGTACAACATCGGCTCCATCTGGGGACGGCATGTTCATCCTCGGACATGTCAAGAACACGCGGACCTCAGACGCTCTTGTGTGTGAATTTTATTCTACGATCCCTTTGCATTTTCTTCAAAACTCGTCGGCTTATGTACATTATCCAAAGAATGATGAAACAAAAAGAAAACTAATGTACAATATAATACATCAGGTTGTCTTGGCCTCCTGGGTCCCATACTCTGCTTTGCTGGTGTCAATTAGTTACATTATTCTTCAGTTGTACCCCTCCAGGTTTCCATATTTTATTCTGCAATTTTCTTCCAGTTATGCTTTCACATTCTGTTCTTGTTTTTCCATTACCTAACTTTCTTTGCTTTCTTGCTGTCATCTGCTTTTTTCGAGGCATCTTCGTCATTAGTCTTCTGATGCTGTCAATTCCTATGCCCAGCCCTTCTTTTGTCTGGAAGTTACTTTGCCCACTGTTGTCTTCATCCTGGGCAGCTTTGATTTTTTCACTTTCCACTGCATCTTCAATATGGCTCTCATAAGCCTAATCACCTTCTACTTGTATTTTGAAAGGCAGTGGGATCTCTTCTTCTTGTTCTTGGATCTCACCTTGGCGACTCCACTGGTCTTTATTTGATAAATTTTATTGGTAGTCCTGGCTTCTCGAAAGCCACTTTTGAGGTCAGATACATCTCTAGTCGAAAACACCTTACGTGTCTGACCCAGAAAAAAATCATTCATAAAAGAGTCTGGAAGGAGAGGAAGCCAGCTCGTGCTGAAAACTCTGCTGAAAACCCTAAATATTCCATTGAAGATGATTCGCCTTCTTCTTCTCAAGAAATCTCAGTAGAAAATCCCGACTCCACTGTTGTTTATTTGATAAATCTATTTGCAGTCCCGACTCTGATGGGGAAGAGACAAATGGTTTTGATTTGGTAAATCACTGTGGTGGACAGTAAGATCTTAAATCATCCACTTGGCGACTCCACAGTTCCTAAATGTTTAAAAAAGACTCTACTGGGAAACCATGTCGCAGAACAACATCTTTCTGGCGCCGTTGCCGGGGAACGAATTCAAGAATATCTGTTTCCCTGGGTTCGACATCTCATATTCGCTCTCTAATCAGGTGAGCACAGAGAGGTGGAGAGTTCCAGATTTCTGTCAGCAGAATGTGCAGCGAGAAGGATTCTGTATACATTTTGTAAGATTTTTGTATGAAGCTTCAGAGCCCGTAGGGTCTCAGTGAGGAGGGGTTATAACTGTATTGAGGATTCTGGTCTTTGATATCTCACAGTATGTAATTTCTCTCATGTGTTAATACAATATCTCTTTTCATACTATTTATCTTCTTGTATCATGTTCTAGAATGCGAGTGGCTCACTAGTTTGTAGTAAGGATTCATCTTAAGTGGTGCCCTTTCTGGAATTAGTCAAGCGCTTTAAATAGGCCTAGTCATGATATACTGTTCCATGTTCACTCTTTCCATATTTTCTGCTATATTAGTTGCTTAAGGAGGGTGCTTTTAAAACGCCATTGTCATATAAGGATTCGTAAATTGGTGCGCCCTTGTATGGTTCTGTTGTGTATCTGGGTATCAGTCTCATGTCAGCTAATATCTTCTTATGTTTCCTCACTGCACTCACTTCCTGGTATATGATTTCTGTGATATATTATTTGAATCAGCCCTCTTTACAGTAAGCGGTCTCTTAACTGTCTGATGTCTTCGTACTGGAGTTTTATATGATGTTCATACATTATTCTTATCTTTGTATCAGCTTCTGAGAGAGATTGGTCCCATTCAAATATGATTTCCTTGTTTAGAACAAGAGATAGTAAGCGAGTTCTTGGACTGACAACCCAAACTAAAAGGGCTCCTTGCTATATTAAGATGTCCTAGGCACTGGTCTATAGCAACTCTAGGCTGTCTCTAGGAGGGTGACAAAATCATCCACAACACCATGCATGGTTTTCTTAACGTGTTTGCATGTTTTGCAGGGTTATGGGCAGGCAGAAATCCGCCATCATTCACAGTATCTGTTACAGTGACAAAGAACACTGGGAAGGCCATGTACAGAGATCGTATTTATGGAGAAAGCCTGGGAAGGAGCCATGACAGGATGTGCATTCAAAGAATGGAGCTAAACTCTTTCAAACCTTCCAGAACCATTTAAAGCGCAGACTTTGCAGACAGAGAGTATCAGTGGAAAGCAGAGAGTTTAAAGGCATGTAATTGAAAATTTTGAGGCTTAACTAAAAAATTAAAGGCAAAATACCAGTTCGAAATCCCGTGGATCACTCAGAAGGTCCAGCGCTCAGAAGTCCATATCATCAGGGTTTTTAAATCAGCAGAACGTTTCCTCCTGAAAAAGGACACAGTACCCATTATTGTTTCAGTCCACATTGTGTCCAAGTGAAGTTTTCCCCCCTGACAGCAGTCCTATGCCATCAGAAACATTTGTTACACAGTATGGCAGACCTGAGTCATTGATTTGTTTTCATTCAATTCACCAGAGTGTTGCATCAAGTACACAAAATACATACCTAGAGTAAATTGCAGCCTGACGAGGACCACTCTTTCATCCAAAGAGTGCATAAGTTCAATGCTTAGACATTTAAAACAGAACGAGGCCTTGGCCCTTTTCCTCTTCTGAGTTTTAATGCTGCATTTAGTTTTCCATCTACCTTCTCTGCTCCACTCGAGCTATAATAATCCCCGATAACATATTGTAAAAGGTTGTTGTTCGGTTGTTTCCGATTGTTGTTAGAGGGATTCAGTTTGACCGTTAGAACAGTCTTGGGAGGAGTAGCAGAGTAGTTTGTATGTAGTAGGCTGGGAGGAGAAAGTTTGGACTGTATTAGCCATTGAGCTCAGTGTATGTGATTGGTTTTGCATCAATTAATCACACACATTTCTTTGGATCCTGGTCTATTACTACGGGTGATGTTTTCTTATCGCATTGTTTATTACATTTTTCATACTGTTCATTTATTCTGGCTCGAATCATAAATTTTGCATAGGATTTACCCTTGTTAGGTACCCTATGTATCTGCTCTCCTTGCCTTCAATGTTTTCTGTTATATGTGTCATCTGAGGATTTATTTCAAACTAATTTAACCAGTGTAGTAGTTCCATATGCTGCTAGCTTATGTATGAATTAATGAAATCTGTCTTTAGTTCTTCTTGTTGGGTTTAAGCTAGAAGATTTGGGATACTGGGGATTAGCGTTAGCCCTGTCCAATAGGATCCTTGTGCGACCAGCTGGCCTTTCTAAGATCTCTTGCTTGTGTCAAAGCATTGAAGGTTCAAAGTCCTTCTCTGATCTATAGACCCTGGCTCTGTTAAACATATCTCTGTTTTCCCTTGGAGCATGCTAAAGTAGACCTGGAGTTAAATGACCTCTGGTCCGATCTATAATCTGCCTCCTTGTGACTTCCTTGAGAGCTGCCTTTGAGTGTGTCCAAGCAGGTCTGGAGTTAAATGACCTCTGACCCGATCTATAGACATAAACTGGGTTGCTTTCCTTCTCTCACTTTCAATCCTTAATGTTCCATCCCATCATCTATCTAAAAGATCCTTTAGTATATATGACTTGCCCTCTAAAAGCCTTGGCTAGTGATTTGCAAGTAATTCCCTTTCATGACTCCATAGCCCAATGGATGGCACATTCCTAACCTATCATCTTTACCCAAACGTCCTACTGCTTTGCTCCTTTCTTTCCATTACCCTCTCAGTCTATGATCTCATGACCAACCCAGCAACCAACCAACCAAATTATGTTAAAACCCCCTTTGTGCTTCCTACCTAGCATAACATCTTATTTGAACTTCAAAGATATATATCATTCTTTGTTTTCATGGAGATATCCCTCTCAGGGTCCAGGAGGGCTAGATCCTAGGGCCCCAAAGTGGTTATGATGTTGTCTCATCTTTTGGTCTTGCCAATCTAGCCAAAACATGGGAACCCCAACATAATGGCGACTCCGCTGGGGAATTGAGTGCATTTATATTACATACTCTTAGGCACTCAAAAGACCCAGAATCTATGGTTAGATTGCCATTCAATTGCTGATGGTGGATAGCATCCTGCTTCAAACATTCATATACATCCACCTGGTGACTCCACACTCCATAAATCCTAGAAGACCAAATGACTCCACTGGTAGAAGACTCTGAACTGGTTGAGAAGATACAGTGACCTCTTTCTGATTTACAAACATGCTTCCACGCATACAGAGAATATATGCCCCAATGAGTAGGGAGCATATCCTTGGATTCCCACACAAAATGCCTAAAGTGGACTGGTTAAAAAACCTACCTACCTTTCAGGGTGAAAACGTTGATGACCCCTTGCTACATCTCATCAAGTTTCATATACATGTGTGGAAATTTAAAGTTGAATGGCATGAAGACTTCCTAATGAAAATGTTCATGACAACATTAGAAGGAAAAGCTAGGGTCTGGTATGAATGGTTAGAACCTCGAAGTTTGTTTTCTTTAAGAGACATGCACCAAGTATTTTACAAGAACTATAAAGGAAACTCTCCATCCTTATCATGGGATTGTTGTGATCAATCTTAGAATATCATACAGTACATGTTAGATATCGATGAGGATTTGGTTAATATGCATCCTGAAGATCTATTAACAGCCATTCAAGAATTTCATATGCATCCTAGCTATCACAAGAACATGGATGAATCAACTGAGGAAGAAAAAATTCAAGAGACCATAGGAATTCCTCAAGATATTCCTGAAAACTCAAATGTTGATCCACCATCCCTTGCAGTTGAGGCCTCAGATGACATTCTGCCTCAAATCCAGTCTTTAAAGGAAACAGAGAGTTGTTGCACTTTTGCACAAAGGAACACAAGACCATATTCCCCTTTTACAGAAGAAGAAATAAATCAGATCATCAATGGACAGCCAGCCTCTAAATTTTTTTACAGATCAGACATTCTTGTCCATTCATCTGATGAGATTTGTTGTACAGAGTTGGAAATCTCACATGTAAATCAGAGTGAAGAAAAATTTGCACATAATCCAGTATGTCCGGTTGGCAGCATTACTTATATTCATGATTTTCCTATTTTTGATCCAACTGATGATGATGTTCTCCAAACAGAAGATGATCTTGCAGGGTCATCATTAGTAGATTTATGGGAGGAAAATCAGTTCCCTTTACTTCCAGAGAGTAATGAGCCAATGCAGGCTATTTATGATACTGATGAAGAAAGCTTTAAGAGTGCAGAAGAGGGTGAAGGATCTCTAGATCTTTGCTTCGCTCCATTACAACTCATCAGTAATGGTTTTCACATGATTGGAGGTCAGCAGCCTTTCATCTCAAAAGATGAAGAGGTAAGCAAAGAAGAAATTTTTTAGCAGTTTGAAAGCAAGGAGTTTTCTCTTGAAGAAGAGGAAGCAAAGGAACATACCCCTGCTCAAGAATACATAGATCTGTTCACAGAGCTCAGCACATCAGAGAAGAATATATCAGAGCTCCAAGAGGACAGCACTGCCATATATGATGAGTCCTCCGGTTCATAAAATGAAGAAGTTGAGGGAGATTCTCTTTCTCAAGAGAGTCTTATTCTTGGTCCAGTGGAAGAAGAAGAAACCCTAGTTGAAGCCTGCCTGCCAGATATTCATAACCAGGTATCATTTCATGATCCTTATGTTCATTTCTCGCAAACATCTAAAGAAGGATCAAAGGTTTTTTTGAGCAGCATGTTGCAAATAGAAAGAAAAATTTTCAAAGTTGCTATTATGGAACAAAAAGAGTGGGGGTTGCCCTACCTATCCAGCCTGCTCAAAGAGTTGAGAAAGAAAGACCAGTCATGGGATCACTTGATGGACTGGTTGCATTGGAGGACAATTTTTGTAAGCTAGACTTGTAAATATTTGAAGTAGAGTAGGGTAGGTAGGAAAATCTCAATAAAGCTCAGTCTGTGAGCATGTAGTTAGTTGTTTTAATTTCTGAAAAGTTCAGCAAGCCAGACAGTCTAATCCTGGCTTGACTGTTTTTCAATTTCTGTCTTAGAATGTAGAGAATAAATCTGCTAGACAGTTTAATCCTAGCAGATAGTAGTTTAGGTAGATAAACTATGAGGCCAACAGTCTAATCTGGTCTCATGGAGTAATAAGGGTAGAAGTAGAATAGGTTTTATTTTATTTTTATTTTTAAATAAATGATGTAAAGGGTCTACTAGTCCAAATGCACCCTGGAAGAAAAAATGCTAGGATTGTACGATGGGTAGGTAGTTGTTTGGGAGAATTTTTTTATTGATTTGATGTCTTCACAATTTGTGGCAGTTGATCTAAGAGAGAAAATGGGTGGGTCAAGTACCAGGCATCTGGCCTACACCAAAGAACATGTTATGAATTCTTGACTCCTTCAAGAAGAAGCCATCCCCATGTGGAGCCACTGTTAGCCCCCTATAAATTTTTGACAAGAAAACATGGGGCTAAAATGTTTTTGAGCCTTCAAGGAATGCATTTCCTCTGAAAACACATCATCCTTGAAGCCTCCTTGTGCCTTTTGTCTTTTGATAAAATCCCCTCTGTTGATTCCCATTATAAAGCCTCTCTGATTGCAAAAAAATGTGTTCCTAAAAGCTTTCATTTGCCCCTTGTACCTCTGCAAAATTCTCCATTTCATCCCTTTTCCCCCTTTTTCAAAGCCTCCTTTTCACCCCAAAAATCCCTCCCTTAGTCCTCCTAAACTATCCAAAAATCCCCTCTAAACCCTACTCACACCCCTGGTTTGGTCTAATTTCCCCTTTTCTCCCTTATCGTTACCCTTTATTGGCCTTGAAATGCACTAAAAATGGGCCAAAAACCCATTTTCCACATTATGACAGGCTTAGCACCTTTCAGCCCCAGCCCCTCAACCTTTTTCTCCACGTGACCGGGGCGCTAGAACCAAGTGCTGGCCCAGAGAGCGCTTATTTCATGTGTATCGGGGGCAAGGTTTGTCGTTGATCTACACAAATCCGACGGTCTTCGCAATCCCATCGCGCCCATGGTCCCCACCCTTTTCACCGCCCGATCACATCACAACCATCCATTTAATCCGCAGATCAACAGTCAGTAGCTCATCTACCCCAGTGGTCCCCATGTCGCGCAATGTGCAGAAACCGGCGGCATCTATCGCACCGCCTTTGGGAGGTGGGCGGTATTTTTTTATTTCGGAGCGATTCCACTCATCGCATGACGTGTGGCTCCGTGCACTATTCATAAACTTCCCTCCATCACGCATTAACATTCGTCCACAGATCCGACGCGATATTGTTGTGCACCGTCCGATCTGAGGCGGGCCATCTAACGGTAGTCACACCACGAAGTTGCGCGGGAGTTAACCAAGGCAAACAGTACCCCTGGCCCACCATCTATCGCCCTCCGAAGAATTTTCAGTCGTCGATCTCCTCCAGAGATCAGACGGTCCAAATTTAATGCACGTCCCGCCATCGACCGGGTCCTACCACATCACCATTCCACGTGTTTTTGTCGCATTGTCGTCGGCTCCCCTATATATTTCATTCAAAGGTAAAATTTCAATTATTTGCATTTAAACTTTTCCGCAGTCCGCCAGCTTTCACTGGACCATCCTCCATGGTTTCACTGTGTTTTCGCTGTCACCCTGCACTGTCCCGCCATTTCGCCAAGCTGCACGGCCATTTTCATCATCCCCGCTGCATCCACCCTTCCCATGCATGGTATTCTTAATGTGTTTGCATGTTTTGTAGGGTTACGGGTAGGCAGAAATCTGTCTTTAGTTGTTCTTGTTGGGTTTAAGCTAGAAGATTTGGGATACTAGGGATTAGAGTTAGCCCTATCCACTAGGATCCTTGTGCGACCAGCTGGCCTTTCTAAGATCTCTCGCTGGTGTCAAAGCATTGAAGCTTCAAAGTCCTTCTCTGATCTATAGACCCTGGCTCTGTTAAACTTATCTTTGTTTTCCCTTGGAGCATGCTAAAGCAGACCTGGAGCTAAATGACCTCTGGTCCGATCTATAAGCTACCCCCTTGTGACTTCCTTGAGAGCTGCCTTTGAGTATGTCCAAGCAGGTCTAGAGTTAAATGACCTCTGACCCAATCTATAGACAGAAACTGGGTTGCTTTCCTTCTCTCACTTTCAATCCTTAATGTTCCATCCCATCATCTATCTAAAAGATCCTTTAGTATAGATGACTTGCCCTCTGAAAGCCTTGGCTAGTGGTTTGCAAGTAATTCCCTTTCATGACTCCATAGCCCAATGGATGGAACATTCCTAACCTATCCTCTTTACCTAAACGTCCTACTGCTTTGCTCCTTTCTTTCCATTACCCTCTCAGTCTATGATCTCATGACCAACCCAGCAACCAACCAACCAAATTATGTTAACACCCCCTTTGTGCTTCATACCTAGCCTAACATCTTATTTGAGCTTCAAAGATATATAACATTCTTTGTTTTCATGGAGAGATCCCTCTCCGGGTCCAAGAGGGCTAGATCCTAGGGCCCCGAAGTGGTTATGATGTTGTCTCATCTTTTGGTCTTGCCAATCTGGCCAAAACATGGGAACCCCAACAGGAATAATGGCGTCAAAGGTAATATTGTTTCCATAAATAATAGAACTAGAAATAGGCTGATGAACACCATCAATATACATTGGAGGTGATATTATGAAAGAAATAATGAATACAAACTTTGTGTTTAATAGGATATGGATCATCAAGATGTTGAACCATCTAATGTAAAGATGGTTTTCAGTGCTAGTGATCTAGTCACTTAAAAGACATTATAAATTTGTGCTTTGGCGTACTAGCTCATTTTTTCTCTTTCATTTCATCTTCAGAAATGGAAATCACCTTATAATATTGAATAAAGAAAATTTAAATCTGCCTATTAAGGAATTTAGAATGCAAGTGGGCAAGGCTCTATAATGAACATACTAGTAAGATGAGATTCATGGTTCTTTCCAAGGATTGTGTGAAGCTCTTTTGATCATGGATTCTCTTTGGGATAGTTTAATTCCCCCATAAGTGGCTTCCATCCACAAACCCTTCCCACAAGGTTTGAACATGAGACCAATCGGGGACTAAACTCAACTCACACCAATTGGTCTACACCTCATGGGTATGATAAAATTTTACAAACAAGGTTTGTCATACAAAAAATTGGTGTATGTCTTGACAAAAACCATAAAATAGATTATTACTATTATTATTATCATAAACTTTGAAAATAAATTTTTCAAATATAGAAATACAAAATTATATAATACCTATTAGATAAACTAGAAAGATAGGTGCAAAGAAACTAATCACTACCTCATAAAAAAATTAAACAATTTGTAATGTTTTATAAAGAAAAATAAATCCTTTATTTATATTTTGATAGTGAAAACCCCCATAACTCATAATTTTTAAATTTCAAACCCATTTAACATTATTAATCCTCTCTAAATTATCAAATATCATGTGTCCACCAAATGTTTGTCACAATGATTATCAAATATATTTCAATATTTTTAAAACCAAAACTACTATATATTTCATGCCTCCTGGGCATATCCATGGAGGTTTCTACGAGCGAGGAGATTGCATTTGTGGATGACACATCTTCCACAAGAGTTTATCCCCTCATTTAAGTACGACATATACTAGATACATATTGTTAGTTTGTTCAAAATATTCATGAAAACCTTGATTAGCATGCAAATAAAGAAAAACTTGCTACCTCAGACAAACCTGATATATGCATATGCCACGATTGTTGGCAGAGAAATCATTTTGGAAGTGTTTTGCTTCATCGCCAATAGGGTATGCTCAATGCCCTCGCCGTGAAGACCCTTCCTGTATTTATCAAATAATCTCCCGGATCTTCCAATACTTGACTATTTTTTTTCTCGCCTCTCTTTTTTGGATCCTTTGAAAACGCTTAGTTCGTCTTTCGGAGCATTTATTTCTACTCCATAAGAAGAAAGAATAACATATTTCGAAGGGATGTTACCTAAGTGCTAAGCAGGGTGTAAGATTAGATATTGGTGCTTGAGATAGTCTTGAGTAATTATTTGGACTTATTCCTTTGGAATAGTCGTTTAATATTTGTTTTTCCATTCTTCACTAGGGTTTGAAGATTAATATTATGTAACTCCATGTCCTTTGGGTCTTCTATATTTGAGGGCTATAATTTATCTTCTTCCATGTTTACATCTTCTAGTGTGGCTTTAATGGTCAAATCTTGTTTTGCAGTTTTCAGTGACAAAGGCTCTTATTCATTCTCGTTTATTTTTGATTGATTTTATCCTCCAGCGATTTTTTCATCTGGGATATTTAGGAGGATTGTATATCCATTTTTGTTCTATTCAATTGTTGAAACTAGATCCAAAGGGATTTTCTTTTCCATTTTCATTTTATTTTTTATTTTGGGAAAATCATCTTAATCCATAGTTTGATTTGCTAGGTTATCTTGTTGAAGTTGATTAATCAGGCGGACTCTGAATAGGTGGTTGTACTTGTAACATTTGTAGCATTGAAATGGGATTTTCTCATAGTCTATTGGTTGTTCCCATATTTTGTCTTCACTTATTAGTTGGATGTTAGCTGAAAGGGGCTTTGGTATACCAAGATAAGAACAAAGGCACACATATGAGGTGTAACAACCTTTCTTGGTCGTGTTTGAGATCATAACAAAGTGTCTAATGAAATTTCCGATGATTTCTAATATTTATGGATCAAAAACTTCTGTGGCAAGGAATAAAATTGATTCTGGAAAGGAGCATAGGGGAAATATTCTTTATCTAGGTTAAATCTTTAAAATCGAGGTTTCATGAAGAGGACAAATATACTTTGGAATTTTTTAGATTACTTGTTATTTGTGTGTATCTTTGAATGAGCCAACCTGCTACTTCATTTCTGAAGTAGGGGTTGCCTCTCCCCCACCCATGGGGGGGCCATTGGAAATCATATAGAGGAGGTACTCTGAAACCTTTATTGTTGCTCAATTTTTTTCAAAAACCATAGCAGAGCCTCCAACATACATAAAATATATTAATAAATTTGGTTTCTACATTTAGATAATATTTCCTTTAAAATTTAAGAAATATTTCACTAAGTCTTCAATCAAGGAGATCAAGGAGAAATCACCTTTAGTCAAAATTGAGCACACATATTGGTGATGATTTTCATCCTAAACAAAAACAGGTCTATTTTGGGACAATATCATTCAATTTCTTTTATTTTTGACAATCATAACTTCTAGGTATTAGCAAGTGGTTAAGGGATCCAAAATTTCAAGGAAAATATTGGGAATATTAAACTCCACCTTTCTTGCTCTCATTGCAAAAAAGAAAATTAATGTAAGATTTGATGACTTTAGACCCATATATTGTTGCAATATTATCTACAAGATTATATCTAAATTTATAGCCTAGCACAATAAACCCATCTTCAACAAGTTCATCTATGACGAGAAATTTTACTTCTTGAATGGTAAACAAATTCATGATGCAATCTTTATTTCATAAGAGACCCTCCACTCCATAAAATCACAATACCCAATCATGGATGGTAGCACTATCCATTTCCATATATGTGGGTCTTTCTTTGTGCAACCATCTTTTACTAGAACTCTTTCTTTTGGAATAAGTAATAATATAGCACCTTTCTATGTTTACATGAGGGGGTGGTTCTTCTCTGTCATCTCCATGTGAACATCATTCATTACTCTCTCCTTAGATTTTAATTTAGTAATGTCTTGTGTGGGCCAAGGGGAACTTTGATGGTTCTATGGAGCTGAAGAGGGTTGTGTATTAGTGGGGGTTTCCCCTCTTTTATTGATTTTTTCCTTGGATTTGGTACTTGCTTCACAAAATACATCACATTTTGGTACTATTGTTTCCCTCTCCTTTGACGTTCCAACTTCATTCTCTCCACTTCATTTTGTGATATTCATGAATAAATTTCCATATCATACATTTTCCAAATTCGTCGAAAATATGCCTGCAACATCAAATTCTGTAGTGGGTTGAGCTTTAGTTGAAATGAAACGCTTTAGTATTCCAAATAATTCTACCACATGTGTATAATTCTTAACAACAACACCTCCAACAACAAATGGTAATGAAATAAATTGTTTCTTATTTTTCTTGTCATACAAAATTGACTATGAATGGTACTATGTACAGACTTATGCAACAAAATACTTGCAAAAACAAACATGGGAAGCAACAATGTTTTGTCCTCATAACCATAATTCTTAATGTATGTATAAGTTTCATCTTCCATATTCACTCATTTTCCACTAAGGATTGTTGATCTTATGAAGATATCCTTTAGGGTTCATTTCTTATGAGCATGTACCAAAATTCTCTGAAAAATTGGTCCTGGATAAGGTGAAGGTGGAATGAAGCCTTGTATCTCCATAGAAAAATGTACCATAATTGCACTATTTCCACTTTGGAATTTATATTCCTTTTGTGGAGTAGGCCATTGAATAAATTATAGAAAACAATGGCCATTACTAGGTTAGCCATCATAAATAATCTTTGGGTCTTTTGAAAATTAACCATTTGGAAGGAAACCTTGTTGGAGAGATAACCTCCACCCAATCAAAGATAACATTGTTTTAAAAAGAAAAGTATAGTATGCACAGAACTGACCTAGGTAGATGTGTCAATTGGAGAATAAAGTCCCAAATGTCGTTCATATTTCCACCCTAAGAATATAGGAATTGCATCAACCTCAAACAATTTGAGTTGCATGTTTGGCTTTAATAGTAATGAGAGATAATTAATCTTACTTTTGGATGAAAATTTTAACTAATTTTCGGTATCATTTACAATTTTCACCATTTTGTAGGTCCCACCAAATGGCGATGTTTCTTAACATCCCAAAGTTAAATAGATTTATTCATTGTTTTTTGTACACTTCTTTTTACAAATTTCATGAGATTATTGAAAATTTTAATACATAATTTAAGATTGAGATGTGAATACCTTTCATATATTTTATAGGAGCATCACATACACTGTATGTCAGTAAGGAGGCCTAACCATGTCGTTCAAATCTTCCTGCAACCTTGACCACAGTGCTGCCACCATTCGGCTCTTTAGCTCAAGGCTCATTAACACCCTCTCTAGTGCCCATGACAAGCTCTTCCCATCACTAGGTTTATTTAAACACAGCGATGTAACCAGTAGCTTCTCGGTGGCCATGTCCACAGACACGATAAAACAAAAACATATAAATAAAATGCAATATAATATTTTAGCGCTTAAAGTTGTACATCAAGGAATTGCATTCGTTATAGAGAGAAATTATGATGTCCATCACATTCATAATGATCACAATATTCATGAGCCTAATCTTGGCCTTTCGCTTGTATTCATCGTTGATTTATTTACTACCAATGAAGTGCTATTGTGATTAGTTCAATTTTCCCATTTTCCCTAAACTCTGACTAGTAGAGAAAGGTAAATTTTGGAATCTCATAAAGTTAATTTAAAAATATTTTCAAATCTGCAAAGAAAGTAAAAAGGGCAAACAATATTTATGCTACTATACATTATTTAATAAGCTCATGTACTTGATAGCCTTAAACAATATTTACTTTTTATAGCTCTATACGTAATTTAATACACTGTAAGGAGAAAGATTCTCGCAATTGTTTTAATGTTAGCCTGTCTCATAAAACAATGATAAATCCAAAATAAGAACGAGGAACCATCTTCCAAGTTCTCATGTTGATCCTCAAAAACATTGCCTAAAAAACCGCCAAATCTGGATGTTGAAAAACTGCAATCTGAAGAGACCATGAGTCAGTTGCATGTCTGATTCATCTCTGAATTTTTCTTGACAATTCCATCACGTGCCAAGTTGCAAAAGGATACATCTATCATTTGCGTGAAATTAACTTGATTGTATTGATGTAGACTTCGCTTTGAAATGCTGAAGTTTGTAGGTTCATTAATTTGATTTGTATTGAGTTAATTTTCTTGTTGAGGTAGAATGTTGATGTTGAAAACTTTGATTATTTGTTGTAGTGGCGCAAATGCATGTGTTGAGCTTAATTATCTTTCCTTGTAGCTACTTTGTTATAGATTTCGTGCTTGTTTGTATTGAACTTTATGTATGTATTAAATGAAATCATTTATGTGTCAAAACTAGACACAAATCAAAAGCAACAACATGAAGCATGCACCATCATAAACACACTCTTCATGTACCTAAGATCCCCTTATTCAATTTCGGGTGGATCTAGGACACAATCACCACAAAAAATATATGCTTTACTAAACTTTGGAGTACATAATCATTCAACTTCATAACATCTTCATGGAATCAAAGTTCCAGAACTTCTTGAAAAAATGTCTTCAAAAATTGACTCAACCTCCTACAACAATGAGCTTTCTTTTGAAAAATTGATCACTCCAAATTTACAAAAAATCAATCCTTATCACTCCACAAAATCACTTGTTGCTCCAAAATTACAAAAACAATAATTTCACCTTATTTCTCCAAGTTACAACTTATTACAAGCTTCACCCTTGTGAAAAAATAAAAATCTTCTCCTATCCAATGCACTTGTCTTCCAAAGACTTGACGGCTTAGAAGTGAATATATCCCAACTTAAAAAGTATCCCCTACAACATTACTTTAATGAAAAATACATTTATCACTTCAATATCATTAAAATCTCCTTAAAGTTTCTAATATACTCTTCTTTCTTTCTTTCTTTTCTTTTTTTTTCCTTTTTTTTAATTATTTATGTTTCCCTTTTTGTGAACCAAAAAAAAACAAAAACCACTTGAGAATTTAAGGATATCATTCTCGAAGAGGCTGAAGTAAAGAAGGTTGTATTGAAGCGATATGCAAAGTACGGTCTACATCAACATTATTGAACTTGTAATCAAACTCAAATTGCATTGAATTGTAAGGGTGCATTCTCGATTGAAACCGACAACCAAATCTTGAATTGAGACAAATTAAGTCAAATTGAATTCATTGTAGTGAGTCATTAAGCATTTTTGGGTGCATTTTCGACAGTGTTAGACACCATTTCTTTAAGCATGATCAAGTGAGTGCATGAGTTTTAGCTCTAAAGCAAACAAGCAACAAATTTCACATCTCCTGCAAGCGAGCGTGAGTATCCATTTAGCAATTTCCATCAAGTCAGTACAAATTTCAAACCATCAAGTGAGCTAGCGTGAAGTTCATTGCAACAACCATCAAAGCACCCAAGCAAGTTCAACTCTAACACCAATCAAGCAATTTGAAATCTACATCAGGCGAGCGTGAGTATTCATTCAAGTGAGCGTGAAGTAATCAAGCAATTCAAGTGAGCGTTCAAGAAAAGCGATCGTCATCAAGCAAGCGTGAATTCAAGACTTCAAGCAAAAAATTTCTACAGCTCCAGCAAGTGTTCCAAGCAAGCAACAAATCAAGCGAGCGTGCCATTCAAGCCACATAGCAAGCGAGCCTATCATTCAAGTAACAAAATCAAGTGAAACAGTTCAAAGCACGACATCTATGACAAGAGAACCTAAATTCAAGAGAGCGATTTCATATGGCGCAACACATCCAGTTGTTAAAAATTCTTCACAATTTGATCCTCTCAAGTGACGAAGACATGGTGCAAATCGGCAAAGAAACTCTTGTTGATCTTTCACGACATCTACAACAAACAAATGAAACCATTGAGTTTCTTCAAATAGAGTTGCAACTACAACGAAATGAGTTGCAAGAGAAGAGAAATGCTTCATATTCTTTGAACTAAATAGCTAAAGATGATTCTAAGTCATTCATCCAAACAGCGTCCAGTGTTGACGTTGTTCCAATTCAAATTTCTTCCAAGCCAATCATCAAGCCATGGGAAGAAATTCAAAGTAACAAGAATTGACGAGGCTTAGGATATGTCAACGATGACACCAATTTGCATATCCCAGATTATTCTAAGCCAATTAAGTTCGTCAATGTAGGATTTCTTGCACAAATCACCTCAACAAGTTATGAGAAGGTTGCAGACAAACAGAAATGCACGCAACCCAAAGTTGTAGTCAAACCAACATGTTCTCATTGTCAAAGAATCATTCATATGGAAGATCAGTGTTTTGATCTCCATCCTTGTCGCCATTGTGGCAAGCCAAATCATTCATCAGAAAAATGCTACAACCAACAACAATCAACCAGATCAAAGATAAACTATGAATGGATCGATCCTTGGGAATGGTCATCCATAGTCAAAAGATTGTCTCAGTTCTACAACCGAATACAATCACACATAGTGTAGCCAATAGTGAAAATAATATGGTACTCTCATGCAATTGAAAGAGGGATTACACCAGTGCAACACTCCTACACTTGAAGGGGGGGAGTTCAGGACTAATTCACAGAGAATTGTCTCTCCTTTCACCTGACAAAGGGGGGTAAATGTAAATGAAATTGACGGTGGTTTTCAGACTGAAAGTCTCAAAAAAACCAACAAAAGCAGTGAGTGGGCATCAACAAATTCACCAATTGGCAGTCGACAGAAAAGAAGCAGTGGGAATTTTTCAATATAACAAAAGCAACAGAGAGTTGTTTTTGACATCATCAACCAGTGGGCGTTGAACAAATTTTTTCAATGGACAAAGGATGTTGATTTCACGCAAAGGACAGATGGATCCTTTCGAAACTTGGCACGTGATGGAGTTGTCAAGCGAAATTCAAAGATGAATTAGACATGCAGCTGACTCATGGTCTCTTTAGATTGTAGTTTTTCATCATCCACCTTTGGCAGTTTTTCAGGCAATGTTTTTGAGGATCAACATGAGAACCTGGAAGATGGTTCCTCGTTCTTATTTTGGATTTATCATTGAAGGGGGGAATGTTAGCCTCTCTCATAAAACAATAATAAATCCAAAAATAAAATAAATTAATTAAATATTAAAATTTAGGAATTTATGCCTAACTCTTTAGTTTGGGTTGTTCCTCTAAGATAGGATTTAGTTTAGGTAGCTCCTATATTGGTGTGTGTCTGGTTGAGAAATTATCTAAACCAAGGTTTCTAAGATAGCACACACTATCTTAAGACACTCTCTCCTCGTCTATTTAATTGTAACACTACATTCTTTTAATAATGAGAAAATATGTGAGGAAGTCGTGAGGCTAAAGCCTTTTCCGCCAATATTTTTTCTTTGGTTTATTATGTGTGTTTTCTGTATTTTATGAGTTGATTTGATTTTCTACATTTAATCGTCAACTGTGTGCATAATTTTTTCGGAAAACACTTTATGTTAAATGGTAATGGATTAACATTCATCATCTATGAAAATTTTCCACTATGACTTCAATATACAGAGAGTCAGTAATGGATCTTGGAAGAAGGAAAAGGAGAAGAAACCTGGGAAAGCAAAAAAGGAAGTGAAAGTAGGCAGGGTTTCCAAAGAAGATACAATGGAAGTTAAAAATAACCTGCTAATAGAAAATTGTGCAGCCTTTGGTAATGCTAAAATTGCTTTTTATGGGAAAAAAAACATATACAGTATGCAGTGTTTGCCTGAAATAAAATACACTGTTAAACTATTGAAAGATGAAGAGGTCGCAACCAAATAGTTTTCTGTGGCGCTAAAGTATACTGAGCATGAGCTTAGTGGAGTGCATTTGGCCCAATTTCTAAACAACAATGATAAGAAACATGTAGAATTAAAAGCAAACATTCTGCAATGCTTGGATCTGGTCATGAGGGAGCATCCGAATGAGACTCAAATTCTAGCGGGAATAAGTCTTTATCCAAAGCAATTGAACGAGATGGAGATATTGGCGGTGTAGGAGTGGCTTCAAGGGGATTTTATCAAAGCTCGAGGCCCACGGCTCAGGGATAGGTGTTGAACGTGGACCTATCTGCAATTATTTTTCATAAGAGCATTCACGTGCTTGAGTATTTATGGGAAAGTAGTAAAATTGGCTACAAAGAGAACCAAGCTCTCTTTGAAAGAGAGCTAAGGGAAGCAAAGAAATCTCTCAAGGGGTTGAAACTTAAAGTGGATCTTACTCATAAATATTTGCATAATATTTGTCAAGCATAAAACATGTACATCTTTGGAATTCTAGTTGTGTGAATGTTTGATATATTTGATGCAGATTCAGTTTTGTTCTTCTTTATTTTAGCTTTGAAGGCCCTTCATCTGGTGAGCCTATAATAAAAGTACCTCTACCACCATAACCCTTACAGAAAGTTGGTTCGTGACTGCTTCCATTTCTGCAAGTTTCTATGGATGCAAAACAAAGGAGGTCATACCCACAAAGTATAATTCTACAGACTTTGATTGTTAACACCACAATTGTGAATGTGAAAGGGAATTTTACTACTTGGAGAATTTGGAGGGCCTATAAGGTTGCCTAGAAGATTGAACTAGAAATTCCAAGGCTTTTGAATTGGTTTATTTTTAATGATCACTCTTTATGGTGTCCTCATTCTACTTTATGAAATAAAAGTCAAAACGACATGGTTCCTAGTCCTTTCATTTTTCAAAAGAGGCATAAACAATATCAAATGAATTTTTGATTCTCAGACATGGGAATGTTTCTCTTTCCATAGGCGTAAAAATTTTTAATGTATTTAATCTACATAGACATGTCATCGAGCAGGTCAAGATGATCATCCCCAACTTACTGTTTATGAAATTAGGTTTGCAATCCTCTACAACCTAGTGGATGGAGTTGAATTGGAACTAGGTCGAGGCCTTTAAAAAATACATGCCAATTAATAACACTCACTAGGTTATGCAAGAAAATAAAATGGGAGAATTTTTTTCTCCTAGAGGTTATCCACTTGTGTGTTATACTCACTAAACCCATTTCCTAATAGGCTTCTCTCTTAGGGTACAAAGTGTCTTCGGCCATCAACTTCCCTAGAGCTCAATATATTATTAGAGCTATAATTCTATTTCTTGTGTGTAAGGAAAGAAATAACTCTTGTTTATATTTTAACAAGGGCCAAGATGCTCAAATTTTTACCTATGAAACTCTACTGGCTCTCATATTCCCTCTTCTTTCACTTCCTTTTCTACTTTCCCAGGTTTCTTCTCCTTTTCCTTCTTCCCAGATCCATTACTGAATCTCTGTATATTGAAGTCATATTGGAAAATTTTCATAGATGATGAATTTTAATCCATTACCATTTAACGGAAAGTGTTTGCCCGCAAAATTATGCACACGGTTGATAATTAAACCAATTGTGATAGAGTTGTAAAAAGTAAATATTGTTTTTAAGGCTATCGGGTACATGAACTTATTGAATAAAGTATAGTAGTAAAAATATTGGTTGCTCTTTTTACTTTCTTTGCAGATTTGAAAATATTTTAAAATTAATTTCATGAGATTCAAAAATTTACCTTTCTCTACTAGTCAGAGCCTAGGGAAAATGGGAAAAAATAACTGATCACAAAAGCACTTCATTTGTACTAAATAAATGAATGATGAAGAAAATCCAAAAGGCAAGATTAGGCTAGCGAAAATTTTGATCGTTATGAATGTGATGGACATTGCAATTGCCCATTATAATGAATGTAATGCCCTGATGTACAAATTTAACCGCTAAAATAATGTATTGCATTTTATTTACCTATTTATGTTTTATTGTGTTAGTGGACATGCCCACCGAAAAGCTAATAACAAGCCCTAAGCTAAAGAACCGAAAGGTGGCGGCCCTGCGATCAAGGTTGCAGGAAGCTGTGAACGACATGGTGAACCACAATGACGATGACGATGTGAACCACCTATTTTACATCCCAAATCCATTATTGACTCTCGGTATATAATAGTCATAGTGGAAAATTTTCACTCCTAGATTAAAGTTAACATGGAAATGATTGGCATAAATTCTGATAGGCCTAATGGCTCTCTTGCCTCTGCCATCTGGTTGATTAACGGGAACAAAATTGGCCTTAGATCTCTATCCACTCTCCAAATTGTTTTGTACTTTAATGGATCCAAATGAAATAGAGCTCAAAATAATTTATTCTTATTATTCATTTTGTGTTCTAAATATCGGTGATCTAACTGGTAAAAATAACAATTGAAAAGAAATACGGATTCACCCCCCTCTCAGTATTTCCAACATGTATGGTATCGATGGATTTGCTCTCGTAAAAAAAATTCACTTGGTCAATTTTTATGGAGGAAATTATAGCACATTATGAGGATAAAAATAGCAACACCTTCTTTAGCCAATTGATAAATCTCAAACAAAAGGGTTCAATGGTGGAGCACATCGAGGACTTACAAAAATTGAATATAAGGGTAATTGATATTCCATAGGAACATAGGATTGATGTCTTCGTAGGGACTTTAAAGGATAACGCCCAACATGAAGTTTGCGTTTGGGAACCTAATTCATTGGAGAAGGCATTTAGGTTGGCAAGAAAAATTGAATGTAAAATTATGGCAACAAGGAAGCCTACCACTCACATCTATAAAGGTGGAAGTGTTGGAGATTTTTATGAATTTGAGGTCTCCTCATAAAATATGTAAGCTTGCCCCTACATGATTTGAGATTTTATGGAGGTTCACTAGTACAAAATGGCTAATTAGTTACTAAAAAATGACTAAATTTCGCATATAAACGACCATTTTTCAGTCGGTGACCAATAAGAGCTAATTTACAGTATCTTATAACGCTACCAAATTTTAGTCATTTTTAGCTTAGTCATTAATTTTTTGTCTCAATTTTATCATCTAGTAGTATATTTAGTCATTAATTGTCACAATTAATGACCAAATATACAACAAAATATATTATTATACGATCACCCAAAAAAACCAATTAATGACCAAAGAAATATGACCAAAATTTTGGTCGTGTTATAAGATATTGTAAATTAGCTAACAATAGTCACATATATGCAAATTTCAGTCATTTGAAACCAATTAATGACCAAAGAAATATGACTAAATATTGGTTGTGTTATAAGATACTGTAAATTAGCTACTAAAAGTCGTATATATGCAAAATTTAGTCATCATTTGTACTCACAAATTTATCATTTGTAGTAGTCATTTATATTTTTTTGGTAGATTCATATTTAGTATATAAACGACTAATTTAGTAGTTTATATTCATTTCATTTGATTTCATTAATAATCATTGTAAACAACTAATTTAGTCGTATTCATTTTATTTGTGTTCATCATTAGTCAATATAAACTACTAATTTAGTAGTTTTAGATTGATTTTATTAATCAACTTAAATTAATTAGTATGATTTTGCGATCTAATATAAAAATGCAAAGTTACATATGTTAATTACAATACTAAATAATATCAACTGCAACTATAAATAATTTCAACCAAATAAATTATATTATATGAAATGTCAAGAATTACAATATGAGTTTCCAACTTAATATTGGTTGGACTAAAATTTACACATGAAATGTTGTTTCATAACTTCAAAACATTATCATTGTGTTTCCAACGCATTGCAGGTGAATTCACCAACTTTGAATACTTCAACTGTCATTCTCTATGTGTGTGTCTTATGTTGGATATTTAATCTAAGGGCATCACTAGATCGAGTATCTTCTATCTCTCTCTTTTTTCCTTTGTCGCTCCAATGTTATCGTTCTCCTATTTCTTTTAATTCTTGCTTCTTACCATCAACATTTAGTTCCTTTTATGAACAAGAAGAAAAAGAAGATACAATGTGGATTGTAAGCCATGAGAGACGATGAACACTAGAATATAAACTAAAATATACTATAAAGGATTTAGACGATATATACCATATTGCATTCATAATGGTGTGAAATTGCGATGTCCATCACATTCATAATGATCACAATTTTCGCGAACCTAATCTTGGCCTTTGTCTTTTCATCATCGTTGATTTATTTACTACCAATGAAGTGATTTTGTGATCAGTTCAATTTTCCCATTTGTCCTAGGCTTTGACTAGTAGAGAAAGATAAATTATGGAATCTCATGAAGTTCATTTTAAAACATTTTCAAATTTGCAAAGAAAGTAAAGATGGAAAGCAATATTTATGCTACTATATGTTATTTAATAAGCTCCTGTGCCTAATAGCCATAAGAAATATTTAATTTTTTACAGCTCTATACATCATTTAATACACCGTAAGGAGAAGGATTCTCACAACTGGTTTAATTTTCAACCGTGTGCATAATTTCATCGAAAAACACTTTCCGTTAAATGGTAATGGATTAACATTCATCATCTATGAAAATTTTCCACTGTAAATTCTATATACAGAGAGTCAGTAATGGATATGGGACGAAGGGAAAGGAGAAGAAACTTGGGAAAGTATAAAAGGAAGTGAAAGTAGGTAGGGTTTCCAAAGAAGATACAATGGCAGTCAAAAATAAGTTTTTGATAGAAAATTGTGCGGCCTTTGGTAATGCTAAAAAAAATTTTGATGGGAAAAAAAACATATACAATACGCAGTGTTTGCCTAAAGGAAAATATAGTGTTAAACTATTGAAAGATGAAGAGGTCGTAGCCAAAGACTTTTCTGTGGTGCTGAAGTATTATGGGCATGAGCTTAGAGGAGTGTCCTTTGCCAAATTTCTAAACACCAATGATAAGAAACATGTAGAATTAAATGTGGACCTTCTACAATGCTTGGATTTGGTCACGAGGGAGCATCTGAATGAGACTCGAATTCTAGTGGGAAGAATTCTTTATCCGAAGAAATTTGAATGAGATGGAGATATTGGCAGCGCAAGAGTGGCTTCAAGGGTATTTTATCAAAGTTCAAGGACCGCGGCTTAGGGATTGGTGTTGAACGTGGACCTATCTACAACATTTTTTCACAATAGAATTACCGTGCTTGAGTATTTATGTGAAAGTAGTAAAATTGACTACAAAGAGAACCAATATCTCTCTGAAACAAAGCTAAGGGAAGAAAATTAGAAAGCTCTCAAGGGGTTGAAAATTAAAGTGGATCTTACTCATAAATATTTGCAGAAGATTTTTCAAGCAGGAAACATGTACGTATTTGGAGTCCTAGTTGTGTGAATGTTTGACATATTTGATGCAGATTCGGTTTTTTTCTTCTTTATTTGAGCTTTGAAGGCCCTTCATCTAGTGATCCTATGATAAAATTATCTCTACCACCATAACCCTTACAAGAATTTGGTTCGTGATTTCTTCCATTTCTACAAGTTGCTATTGATACAAAACAAAGGAGGTCATACCCACAAAGTATAATTTTACAGACTTTGATTTTCAATGCCACCATTGTGAATGTGAAAGGGACTTTTACTGCTTGGAGAATTTGGAGGGCCTATAAGGTTGCTTAGAATATTGAACTGGAAATGCCAAGTTCTTGGAGTTGGTTTATTTTGAATGATCACTCCCTACATTATGAAATAAAATTCAAGATGACATGGTTCTTGGTCCTTTCATTTTTCAAAAGAGCCATTAACAACATCAAATGAATTTTTGATTCTCAGATATGGGAATGTTTATCTTTCTATAGGCAGAAAAAAATTTCAGTGTAGCTAATGTTCATAGACATGTCATCGAGCAAGTCAAGGTGATCATCCCCAACTTAATCTTCATGAAATTAGGTTTGCAATACTCTACAACCTGGTGGATGGAGTTGAATTGGAACTAGGTTGAGGCCTTTACAAAATACATGCCAATGAATAACACTCACTAGGTTATGCGAGAAAATAAAATGGGAGAATTTTTTTCTCCTAGAGTTTATCCACTTCGGTGTGTAATACACACCAAATCCATTTCCTAATAGGTTTCTCTCTGAGGGTACAAAGTGTCTTAGGTCATCAACTTCCCAAGAGCTCAATAGATTATTAGAGTTAGAATTATATTTCTTGTGTGTAATAAAATAAATAATTCTTGTTTAGATTTTAACAAGGGCCAAGAAGCTCAATTTTTTTCTTGGCAAAACAAATAACTTACTTATGACAGTATATTGGCTCTCATACTCCCTCTTCCTTCTCTACGTAATCACTAAGTTGTAGTAGAAGACCAAGGCACAGATCTTGTTATATTGATCGCTAAAGGAGAGCATCACCATAGCTAGACCATGTAGACCTTTAATTTTCAACCCCTTGAGAGATTTATTTGCTTCCCTTAGCTCTCTTTTAGAGAGAGATTGGTTCTCTTTGCAGCCAATTTTACTACTTTCCCATAAATACTCAAGCACGAGAATTATATTGTGAAAAACTATTGCAGATAGGTCCACGTTCAACACCAATCCCCGAGCCGTGGGCCTCAAACATTGATCAAATCCCCTTGAATCCACTCCTGCACCGCCAATATCTCCATCTCATTCAAATTGCTTCGGATAAAGACTTCTTCCCACTAGAATTAAAGTCTCATTCAAATGATCCCTCATGACCAAATCCAAGCACTGCAGAAGGTCCACATTTAATTCTGAATGTTTCTTATCATTGGTGTTTAGAAATTGGGCCAACAACATTCCATTAAGATCATTCCCAGTATACTTCAGCGCCACAAAAAAATCTTTGGTTGCGGCCTTTTCATCTTTCAGTAGTTTAACACTGTATTTGCCTTAAGGTAAATGTTGCGTACTGTAAATGTTTTTTTTCCCATAAAAAACAATTTTAACATTACCAAAAGCAAGGCGATTTTCTATCAGCAAATTATTTTAACTTCCATTGTATCTTCTTTGGAAACCCTCCCTAGTTTCACTTCCTTTTCTGCTTTCCCAAGTTTCTTCTCCTTTTCCTTCTTCCGAGATCCATTACTGACTCTCTGTATATTGGAGTCATAGTGGAAAATTTTGATAGATAATGAATGCTAATCCATTACCATTTAACGGAAAGTGTTTGCCGGCAAAATTATGCACACGGTTGACAATTAAACCTATTGCGAGAATCCTTCTTCTTACGGTGTATTAAATGACGTATTGAGCTGTAGAAAGTAAATATTTCTTAAGGCTATCGAGTACAGGAGCTTATTAAATAATGTATAGTAGCATAAATATTTATTTCCCTCTTTACTTTCTCTGCAGACTTGAAAATATTTTAAAATTAACTTCATGAGATTCCAGAATTTACCTTTCTCTATTAGTCAAAGCCTAGGGAAAATAGGAAAAGTGAACTGATCACAAAAGCACTTCATTGGTAGTAAATAAATGAGTGATAAAGAAAATCCAATGCGAAAGATTAGGCTCACGAAAATTTTGATCGTTATGAATGTGATGGACACCACAATTTACCGCTATAATGAATGCAATTCCTTGATGTAAAGCTTTAAGCACTAAAATATTTTATTGCATTTTATTTATTTGTTTTTGTTTTATCGTGTCTCTCGACATGGCCACCGAAAATCTAATAGTTACATCTTCATGTTTAAATCAACCTAGTGACGGGAAGAGCTTGTCATGGGCACTAGAGAGGGTGTTAACAAGCCCTTAGCTAAAGAGCCAAAAGGTGGTAGCCCTACGGTCAACATTGCAGGACGCTGTGAATGACATGGTTGGGCCTCCTTACTCACCTACAATATAGTGATGCTCCTATAAAATATAAGAAAGGTATTCACATATCCACACATACATATAACAAAAGGAGACGAGAAAAATGAAGGAAAATATAAATCTAACTAGGATATAAAATATATCTTTAGTATTTGGTAGAAGGATGTCAATCTCACACCTCACAGATATAATTGAAGCATTCCTTTGAGGTGATAATTTAAGGAGAGGATCAAACAATGTCTGAATAAAGTATGATTCTCAACACTTAGATAAGAATGTGCGTGAAACATGTCACATTAAGCTTGAATATAATCCTTTCATTGCTTGGAGGCTTTAACAATAGAATGCAACTCAATATTGTTATAGGTTGGGCATCTATGAAAACCATCATAGAGTGTCTGGCTCCAATAGACCATAAAATTTTGTGTGTCGTGTGGGGACTACATCAACAAAATGAACGATTGGCTCATAAGGTCCCTATTGTGTAGCCACTGATCGACAAAAACTACGTTCCTGATGGGATAGAAGTGAAAACTGATAGCTGCAAACGTAGGAATTGTTAGCCCCCTATAAATTTTTGACAAGCAAACAGGGGGCTAAAATGTTTTTGAGCCTTCAAGGAATGCATTTCCTCTGAAAACACATCATCCTTGAAGCCTCCTTGTGCCTTTTGTCTTTTGATAAAATCCCCTCTACTGATTCCCATTATAAAGCCTCTCTGATTGCAAAAATTTGTGTTCCTAAAGGCTTTCATTTGCCCCTTGTACCTCTGCAGAATTCTCCATTTCATCCCTTTTTCCCCTTTTTCAAAGCCTCCTTTTCACCTCAAAAATCCCTCCCTTATTCCTCCTAAACTATCCCAAAATCCCCTCTAAACCCTACTCACACCCCTGGTTTGGTCTAATTTCCCCTTTTCTCCCTTATCAATACCCTTTATTGGCCTTGAAATGCACTAAAAATGGGCCAAAAACCCATTTTCCACATTATGACAGGCTTAGCACCTTTTGGCCCCAACCCCTCAGCCTTTTTCTCCACGTGACCATGGCGGTAGAACCAAGCACTGGCCCAAAGAGTGCTTATCACATGTGTATCGGGGGCAAGGTCCGTCGTTGATCTACACAGATCCGACGATCTTCGCAATCCCATCGCGTCCATGGTCCCCACCCTTTTCACTGCCTGATAGAATCACAACCATCTATTTAATCCGTAGATTAATGGTCAGTAGCTCGTTCGCCCCAGTGGTCCCTGTGCCACGCACTATGCAAAAACCGGCGACCTCTATCGCACCGCCTTTGGGAGGTGGGCGGTATTTTTTTATTTCGGAGTGATTCCACTCATCGCATGACGTGTGGTTCCGCGCACTATTCATAAACTGCCCTCCATCGTGCATTAACGTTCGTCCACAGATCCGACGCGATATTGTTGTGCACTGTCTGATCTGGGGCGAGCCATCCGACGGTAGTCGCACCACGAAGTTGCGCGGGAGTTAACCAAGGCAAACAGTACCCCTGGCCCACCATCCGTCGCCCTCCAAAGCGTTTTTAGCTGTCTATCTCCTCTAGAGATCGGACGGTCCAGATTTAATGCATGCCCCGCCATCGACCGGGTCCCACCATGTCACCATTCCACGTGTTTTTGTCGCATTGTCGTCGGCTCCCCTAAATATTTCATTCAAAGGTCAAATTTCAATTATTTGCATTTAAACTTTGCCGAAATCCGTCAGCTTTCACCAGACCATCCTCCATGGTTTCACTGTGTTTTTGCCGTCACCCTGCACTGTTCTGCCATTTCGCCAAGCTGCATGCCCATTTTCATCGTCCCCACTGCATCCACCCTTCCCATGCATGGTTTTCTTAACGTGTTTGCGTGTTTTACAGGGTTACAAGCAGGCAAAAATCTGCCATGATTCACAGTCTCTGTTACAGTGACAAAGAACACCAGGATGGCCATGTACAGAGATCGTATTTATGGAGAAAGCTTGGGAAGGAGCCATGACAGTATGTGCATTCAAAGAATGGAGCTAAACTCTTTCAAACCTTCCAGAACCATTTAAAGCGTAGACTTTGCAGACAGAGATTATCAGTGGAAAGCAAAGATTTTAAAGGCGTGTAATTGAATATTTTGAGAAAACTAAAAACTTAAAGGCAAAATACCAGTTCAAAATCCCGTGGATCACTCAGAAGTTCCAGCACTCAGAAGACCATATCATCAAGGTTTTTAAATCAGCAGAATGTTTCCTCCTAAGAAAGGACACAGTACACATTATTGTTTCAATCCACATTGTGTCCAAGTGAATTTTTCCCCCCTGACAGCAGTCCTATGCCATCATAAACATTTGTTACACAGTATGGCAGACCTGAGTCATTGATTTGTTTTCGTTCAGTTCACCAGAGTGTTGTAGCAAGTACACCAAAGACATACCTGGAGTAAATTGCAGCCTAACGAGGACCACTCTTTCATCAAAAGAGTGCATAAGTTCAATGCTTAGACATTTAAAATAGAACGAGGCCTTGGCCCTTTTCCTCTTCTGAGTTTTAATGTTGCATTTAGTTTTCCATCTACCTTCTTTGCTCCACTCGAGCTATAAGAATCCCCGAGAACATATTGTAAAAGGTTGTTGTTTGGTTGTTGCCGATTGCTGTTAGAGGGATTCAGTTTAACCATTAGAACAGTCTTGGGAGGAGTAGCAAAGTAGTTTGTATGTAGTAGGTTGGGAGGAGAAAGTTCAGACTATATTAGCCATTGAGCTCAGTGTATGTGACTGGTTTTGCATCAATTAATCAAGCACATTTCTTTGGATCCTGGTCTATTACTACGGGTGATGTTTTCTTATCGCATTTCTTATTACATTTTTCATGTTGTTCATTTCTTCTGGCTCGAATCAGAAATCTGGCATAGGATTTACCCTTGTTAGGTACCTTATGTCTCTGCTCTCCTTGCCTTCAATTTTTTCTATTGTATGTGTTATTTGAGGATTTATTTCAAACTAATATAACCAGTGTAGTAGTTCCATATGCTGCTAGCTGATGTATGAATTAATGAAATCTGTCTTTAGTTCTTCTTGTTGGGTTTAAGCTGGAAGATTTGGGATACTGGGGATTAGAGTTAGCCATGTCCACTAGGATCCTTGTGCGACCAGCTGGCCTTTCTAAGATCTCTTGCTCGTGTCAAATCATTGAAGGTTCAAAGTCCTTCTCTGATATATAGACCCTGGCTCTATTAAACATATCTATGTTTTCCCTTGGAGCATGCTAAAGTAGACCTGGAGTTAAATGACCTCTGGTTTGATCTATAAGTTGCCCCCTTGTGACTTCCTTGAGAGCTGCCTTTGAGTATGTCCAAGCAGGTCTGGAGTTAAATGACCTCTGACCCGATCTATAGACAGAAACTAGGTTGCTTTCCTTCTCTCACTTTCAATCCTTAATGTTCCATCCCATCATCTATCTAAAAGATCCTTTCGTATAGATGACTTGCCCTCTGAAAGCCTTGACTAGTGGTTTGCAAGTAATTCCCTTTCATGACTCCATAGCCCAATGGATGGCACATTCCTAACCTATCCTCTTTACCTAAACATCCTACTGCTTTGCTCCTTTCTTTCCATTACCCTCTCAGTTTATGATCTCATGACCAACCCAGCAACCAACCAACCAAATTATGTTAAAACCCCATTTGTGCTTCATACCTAGCCTAACATCTTATTTGAGCTTCAAAGATATATATCATTATTTGTTTTCATGTATAGATCCCTCTCCGGGTCCAGGAGGGCTAGATCCTAGGGCTCCAAAGTGGTTATGATGTTGTCTCATCTTTTGGTCTTGCCAATCTTGCCAAAACATGGGAACACCAACATAATGGCGACTCCACCGGGGAATTGAGTGCATTTATCTTAAATACTCTTAGGCACTCAAAAGACCCAGAATATATGGTTATATTGGCATTCAATTGCTGATGGTGGACAGCATCCTGCTTCAAACATTAATATACATGCACCTGGCGACTCCACACTCCATAACTCCTAGAAGACCAAATGACTCCACTGGTAGAAGACTCTGAACTGGTTGAGAAGAAACAGTGACCTCTTTCTGATTTACAAACATGCTTCAACGCATACAGATAATATATGCCCCAATGAGTAGGGATCATATCCCTAGATTCCCACACAAAATTCCTAAAGTGGACTCGTTAAAAAACCTTCCTACCTTTCAGGGTGAAAACGTTGATGACCCCTTGCTACATCTCATCAAGTTTCATATACATGTGTGGAAATTTAAAGTTGAATGGCATGAAGACTGCCTAATGAAAATGTTCATGGCAACATTAGAAGGAAAAGCTAGGGTCTGGTATGAATGGTTAGAACCTCGAAGTTTTTTTTCTTTAAGGGACATGCACCAAGTATTTTACAAGAACTATAAAGGAAACTCTCCATCCTTATCATGGGATTGTTGTGATCAATATCATAATATCATACAGTACCTATTAGATATCGATGAGGATTTGGTTAATATGCATCTTGAAGATCTGTTAACAGCCATTCAAGAATTTCATATGCATCCTAGCTATCACAAGAACATGGATGAATCAGCTGAGGAAGAAAAAAGTCAAGAGACCGTAGACATTCCTCAAGATATTCCTGAAAACTCAGATGTTGATCCACCATCCCTTGTAGTTGAGGCTTCAGATGACATTCTGCCTCAAATCCAGTCTTCAAAGGAAACAGAGAGCTGCTGCACTTTTGCACAAAGGAACACAAGACCATCTTCCCCTTTGACAGAAGAAGAAATAAATCATATCATCAATGGACAGCCAGCCTCTGAATTTTTTTACAGATCAGAAATTCTTGTCCATTCATCTGATGAGCTTTGTTGTACAGAGTTAGAAAGCTCACATGTAAATCAGAGTGAAGAATAATCTGTTGATAATCCAGTATGTCTGGTTGGCAGCATTACTTATATTCATGATTTTCCTATTTTTGATCCATTTGATGATGATGTTCTCCAAACAGAAGATGATCTTGTAGGGTCATCATTAGTAGATTTATGGGAGGAAAATTAGTTCCCTTTACTTCCAGAGAGTAATGAGCCAATGTAGGATATTTATGATACTGATGAAGAAAGCTTTAAGAGTGCAGAAGAGGGTGAAGGATCTCTAGATCTTTGCTTCGCTCCATTACAACTCATCAGTAATGGTTTTCACATGATTGGAGGTCAGCAGCCTTTCATCTCAGAAGATGAAGAGGTAAGCAAAGAAGAAATTTTTTAGCAGTTTGAAAGCAAGGAGTTTTCTCTTGAAGAAGAGGAAGCAAAGGAACATACCCCTGATCAAGAATACATAGATCTGTTCACAGAGCTCAGCACATCAGAGCAGAATATATCAGAGCTCCAAGAGGACAACACTGTCGTATATGATGAGTCCTCTGGTTCAGAAAATGAAGAAGTTGAGGGAGATTCTCTTTCTCAAGAGAGTCTTATTCTTGGTCCAGTGGAAGAAGAAGAAACCCTGGTTGAAGCCTGCCTGCCAGATATTCATAACCAGATATCATTTCATGATCCTTATGTTCATTTATTGCAAACATCTGAAGAAGGATCAAAGGTTTTTTTGAGCAGCATGTTGCAAACAGAAAGAAAAATTTTCAAAGCTGTTATTATGGAACAAAAAGAGTGGGGGTTGCCCTACCTATCCAGCCTGCTCAAAGAGTTGAGAAAGAAAGACCAATCATGGGATCACTTGATGGACTGGTTGCATTGGAAGACAATGTTTGTAAGCTAGACTTGTAAATATTTGAAGTAGAGTAGGGTAGGTAGGAAAAGCTCAATAAAGCTCAGTCTGTTAACCAAGGAAAACAGTACCAAGGCAAACAGTACCCCTTGGAAAACAGTTGCGTGGGAGTTAACCAAGGCAAACAGTACCCCTGGCCCACCATCCGTCGCCCTCCGAAGCATTTTCAGCCCTCGATCTCCTCCAGAGATTGGAAGGTCCAGATTTAATGCATGCCCCGCTATAGACCAGGTCCCGCCACATCACCATTCCACGTGTTTTTGTCGCATTGTCGTCGGCTCCCCTATATATTTCATTCAAAGGTCAAATTTCAATTATTTACATTTAAACTTTGCCGCAATCCGCCAGCTTTCACCGGACCATCTTCCATGGTTTCACTGCGTTTTCGCCGTCACCCTGCACTGTTCCGCCATTTCTCCAAGCTACACGGCCATTTTCATCGTCCCCGCTGCATCCACCCTTCCCGTGCATGGTTTTCTTAATGTGTTTGCGTGTTTTGTAGGGTTACGGGCAGGCAAAAATCCGCCATGATTCACAGTCTCTGTTACAGTGACAAAGAACACTAGGAAGGCCACGTACAGAGATTGTATTTATGGAGAAAGCTTGGGAAGGAGCCATGACAAGATGTGCATTCAAAGAATGGAGCTAAACTCTCTCAAACCTTCCATAACCATTTAAAGCGCAGACTTTGCAGGCAGAGAGTATCAGTGGAAAGCAGAGAGTTTAAAGGCGTGTAATTGAAGATTTTGAGCCTTAACTAAACAATTAAAGGAAAAATACCAGTTTGAAATCCTGTGGATCACTCAAAAGCTCCAGCGCTCAGAATACCATATCATCAGGGTTTTTAAATCAGCAGAAAGTTTCCTCATGAGAAAGGACACGGTACACATTATTGTTTCAGTCCACATTGTGTGCAAGTGAAGTTTTCCCCCGTGACATCAGTCCTATGTCATCAAAAACATTTGTTACACAGTATGGTAGACCTGATTCATTGATTTTTTTTCGTTCAATTCACCAAAGTGTTGCATCAGGTACACCAAAGAAATACTTGGAGTAAATTGCAGCCTGACGAGGACCACTCTTTCATCCAAATATTGCAAAAGTTCAATGCTTAGACATTTAAAACAGAACGAGGCCTCGGCCCTTTTCCTCTTCTAAGTTTTAATGCTGCATTTAGTTTTCCATCTACCTTCTCTACTCCACTCGAGCTATAAGAATCCCCGAGAACATATTGTAAAAGGTTGTTGTTCGGTTGTTGCCGATTGCTGTTAGAGGGATTCAGTTTGACTGTTAGAACAGTCTTGGGAGGAGTAGCAGAGTAGTTTGTATGTAGTAGGCTGGGAGGAGAAAGTTTGGACTGTATTATCCATTGAGCTCAGTGTATGTGACTGGTTTTGCAAAAATTAATCAAGCACATTTCTTTGGATCCTGGTCTATTACTACGGGTGATGTTTTCTTATCGCATTGTTTATTACATTTTTCATGTTGTTCATTTCCTCTGGCTTGCATCAGAAATCTGGCATAGGATTTACCCTTGTTAGGTACCCTATGTCTTTTCTCTCCTTGCCTTCAATGTTTTCTACTGTATGTGTTCTCTGAGGATTGATTTCAAACTAATTTAACCAGTGTAGTAGTTCCATATGCTGCTAGCTGATATATGAATTAATGAAATCTGTCTTTAGTTGTTCTTGTTGGGTTTAAGATTGAAGATTTGGGATACTAGGGATTAGAGTTAGCCCTGTCCACTAGGATTTTTGTGCGACCAGCTGGCCTTTCTAAGATCTCTTGCTGGGGTCAAAGCATTGAAGGTTCAAAGTCCTTCTCTGATCTATAGACCCTGGCTCTGTTAAACTTATCTTTGTTTTCCCTTGGAGCATGCTAAAGCAAACCTAGAGTTAAATGACCTCTGGTCCGATCTATAAGCTGCCCCCTTGTGACTTCCTTGAGAGCTTCCTTTAAGTATGTCCAAGTAGGTCTAGAGTTAAATGACCTCTGACCCGATCTATAGACGGAATATAGGTTGCTTTCCTTCTCTCGCTTTCAATCCTTAATGTTCCATCCCATCATCTATCTAAAAGATCCTTTAGTATAGATGACTTGCCCTCTGAAAGCCTTGGCTAGTGGTTTGCAAGTAATTCCCTTTCATAACTCCATAGCCCATTGTATGGCACATTCCTAACCTATCCTCTTTACCTAAACGTCCTACTGCTTTGCTCCTTTCTTTCCATTACCCTCTCAGTCTATGATCTCATGACCAACCCAGCAACCAACCAACCAAATTATGTTAAAACCCTCTTTGTGCTTCATACCTAGCCTAACATCTTATTTGAGCTTCAAAGATATATATCATTCTTTGTTTTCATGGAGAGATCCCTCTCCGGGTCCAGGAGGGCTAGATACTAGGGGCCCAAAGTGGTTATGATGTTGTCTCATCTTTTGGTCTTGCCAATCTGGCCAAAACATGGGAACCCCAACAGGAATAATGGCGTCAAAGGTAATATTGTTTCCATAAATAATAGAAATATAAATAGGCTCATGAACACCATCAATATATATTGGAGGTGATATGATGAAAGCAATAATGAATACAAACTTTGTGTTTAATAGGATATGGATCATCAAGATGTTGAACCATCCAATGTAAAAATGGTTTTTAGTGCTAGTGATCTAGTCACTTAAAAGACATTATAAATTTGTGCTTTGGGGTACTAGCTCATTTTTTCTCTTTCATTTCATCTTCATAAATGGAAATCACCTTATAATATTGAATAAAGAAGATTTAAATCCTCCTATTAAGGAATCTAGAATGCAAGTGGGCAAGGCTCTATAATGAACATAACAGTAAGATGAGATTCATGGTTCTTTCCAAGGATTGTGTGAAGATCTTTTGATCATGGATTCTCTTTGGGATAGTTTAATTCCCCCATAAGTGGCTTCCATCCACAAACCCTTCCCACAAGGTTTGAACATGAGACCAATCAGGGACTAAACTCAACTCACACTAATTGGTCTACACCTCATGGGTATGATAAAATTTTACAAACAAGGGTTGTCATACAACAAATTGGTGTATGTCTTGACAAAAACCATAAAATAGATTATTACTATTATTATTATCATAAACTTTGAAAATAAAGTTTTCAAATATAGGAATACAAAATTATATAATACCTATTAGATAAACTAGAAAGATAGGTGCAAAGAAACTAATCACTACCTCATAAAACAATTAAACAATTTGTAATGTTTTATAAAAACAAATCAATCCTTTATTTATATTTTGATAGTGAAAAACCCCATAACTCATAATTTTTAAATGTCAGACCCATTTAACATTATTAATCCTCTCTAAATTATCAAATATCATGTGTCCACCAAATGTTTGTCACAATGATTATCAAATATATTTCAATATTTTTAAAACCAAAACTACTATATATTTCATGCCTCCTGGGCATATCGATGGAGGTTTCTACGAGCAAGGAGATTGCATTTGTGGATGACACATCTTCCACAAGAGTTGATCCCCTCATTTAAGTACGACATATACTAGATGCATATTGTTAGTTTGTTCAAAATATTCATGAAAACCTTGATTAGCATGCAAATAAAGAAAAACTTGCTTCCTCAGACAAACATGATATATGCATATGCCACGATTGTTGGCAAAGAATTCATTTTGGAAGTGTTTTGCTTCATCGCCGATAGGGTATGCTCGATGCCCTCGCCGTGAACGACATCTATTGGAATGAAGCTCGAAAGATATGCCTTGAGTTTGTGTATCTGTGCCCACCATAGTAAATCACACATGATTTGGACACAAAAAAAAAACATTGTACATTTCAGTAATGTGTAATTATTTTCAGTGCCAATCCAAAAGCCTATTGCTATAAATTAATTTTATCAAGGGGAGGAGGTTAAGCACTCATGGTTGCATGAATATTAAGCCATTAACTCTATCATGTGCTTTCATGTCCATATTTCCTCGAATTTTATCCAACATTCCCAAAAGGAAATGTCAAATGAAATTTCATCATATCTTTTCTCTCGCAATATTTATATAAAAATGAAAAATAAGAGCAGGGATTGAATAACGCACACAAGGAAAAAATACAAAAGCTATATTATTATATTTGGATGCTTTTTAGAACTGTCATTGTTTTAGGGTGAAAATGTGAATCTGGGTTACACTTTTTGCCCCTTTTTGAGAAAAAAAAATCATTTTTTTCGGTTCTTCAACTTTCTGCAAACTATAACAATTTTTCTGTGTAGAATTTCATTTTGCGATAAAAATAAAAGTTGTGAGAAATTTTGTTAGCTTTCTATTACTTATTTTTTGAAATTTTTTAATTATATTTGATATGTCAACTTAGCATTTCTTTGAGTGTGTGTTTCTTAACAATCAAAGGATTCATAAGAAGTCATGTTATGTCGCAATGATGTATTCATTGAAAATTTGTGTTGTCATGTTATGTCGCAATGCTGTATTCATTGAAAATTTGTGTTTTTGAAAAAACAAAATGTGTTACAACAATCTAGACAGAGTCTACTTTGTTTTCATCATATTTACAAAGCCAATGGATGCATATCATAATTACTAGAATTTTTTGAAGTGGTCCAATACGAAAAACTGTGTATTTTGGATATGTTTCGCGTGGCAAGAAATTTCTTAACATATAAGTTATAAACTAAAAATCTAAAAGCTACCCATTAGAGTCGACGGACCAATGTAATGCCCCATAATTTTTTCAATTTTTTTTACAATGTATTTTTGGAGATACAAAATTTTGATTTCACTGAATCACAATGACCCTCAGAAATTGTTTGCACCCATTTTATTAGAAAAATAATTAAAATTAATAAACGTTTATGAAATTCCATAAAAGTTATATTTCCTGAAAGTAGATTCAATTATGAAAATGCTTGTCTTGGTTCCGACAATTAATTAACAACTTTTCATGGAGTTTAATCAGTCCAAAGTTGCAGAACCGTTTTCAGAGCCTGCTTTTGCGTAATTGGTGACGCGTTAGTTCGGCTGAACTTTTAGTCCAAGTTCGGCCGAACTATGTTTTCCGTTTATGAGTCGCTAAATCTAACGTCTTAATAGTTCGGCCGAACTTCTTCTGAACAGTTCGGCCGAACTATTGTGTAACTCTCTGTCGGCCGGAAAGTTTTATGGAGTCCCCTACAAAAAACACATTTCGCGTCAATATAAATTGCCGTGAAATGATTCACAAATTTCGCACATTTCGCACTTCATCTCATTTTACAAAGACTTGGTTTGGGTTCAAAAAATTTTCTTCAAAGTTTGGGTTTAAAGAACTTTTTTGGAAGACATTTTTTGGAGGCGGCGTGATTTTTCTTGGAAGTATGTACGTGTTTTGTGTTGAAATAAATCTTTTGAGCTTCTTTGTTCAAAAAATTTTCTTCAAAGTTTGGGTTTAAAGAATTGGGTTTAAGAGCATTTCTTGGAAGCAAATTGATTTTACAATTTTGGATTTAAAGAATTTTTTTGGAAGACATTTCTTGGAGGTGGCGTGATTTTTCTTGGAGGTATGTACGTGTTTTTTGTTTTTTAAATTGTGTGTTTTGGATTGGATTACGTATTTTTTACAAAAAATTTACACTGAATTTTTTTTAAAATTTTTTTAAATTAAATCTTTTGTGATATTTTTTGTAATTGAGTTATTGTCTAATTTTTTGAAGGAAATTTTTTGAACTTCATACCCTATTATCATGGGAAATCGAAAAACTTGTGCGAGAAAATATGATCGAAAAAGAGACCCTGAGGCACGTAGAGAAGAGACGAGACAATATCACAAAAGAAAGTTAGAAGCCCTCTCAAATATTGAAGAGGAAAATCAACTTCAAGCAAAAATTGAAGCAGGTATGTAAATGTAAATATTATGATCTATTGATATATATTTAAAATTTTCCTAATGTAAAATGTGAAGCTTAATTTTTATTTGATGAACTAGTTTGAAAAATATTTTGTTTGATGTAAACAGACAGAGATACTCCTAAAAATATTGAAGAAGAAAATCAACCTCAAGCAGAAATTGAAGCAGGTATGTAAATGTAAATATTATGATCTATTAATATATTTTTAAAGTTTTCCCAATGTAAAATGTGAAGCTTAATTTTTATTTGATGAACTAGTTTGAAAAATATTTTTTTTAATGTAAACATACAGAGATACTCCTCAAAATATTGAAGAAGAAAATCAACCTCAAGCAGAAATTGAATCTGGTATGTAAATGTAAATATTATGATCTATTGATATATTTAAAATTTTCCTAATATTTATTGACATATTTATTAATTTAGTTATTTATTGAATATGTACTATTTTTTCAAATATGTACAGATGAAATCACTATCGATAATGAGATGTTAGAAAATGTCGACACTCACACATATGGAGATAAAAAACCTGACCATGTTATACGATATCGTGTCGATAGAATTTTTGAAAAGTATTTAAAAAATGAGCAAGTGAAAGTTCAAGCTCAAATATTGAAAGGTCTCCTATCATCAAGGAAATTAAAAGAAGCGACGACACTATTGGGTATTCGAAAATCAACCAAAGATAAAAAAAATGAAAGAAGAGGTGATAAAAAATATGAGTAGTGCTATAGAGTCAATTAAGAGATCTAGAGATAAAGATGTTTCAAATATACATAGAGGAATACAGATGGCAATGGTTTCACCAAGTACTCAAGAGAATCGTTTGATAACATCTATGGCACGAGCACCGGGAACCTCGCGAAAAACTCTGCACAAACATCGAAAATTTCGACTGCAAATAGATGTAAATGATGAACTCGCTTATTGGAGAGCTATTTGTAGGCAACCATACAAAGATAGACTTGGAGAAGATGTTAAAAAAATAATATATGAATATTGGAAGAACAATTCGCGTGTTTCACCGACTGCAAGACATGTGATGCGAAGAAGAATAGCATGAAATCAATACGAAGAACATGAAAAACATCTCTTGGAAACCGCTCAAATAGAGTTATTCAACAAGTTCAAAGAAGAAAATCGTCAAATTCATGTTTCACTTAGTGCTTTTGTTCAACAAAAACCATGGTATGTAAAACCTATCACCGTACGCGACACTTGTTGTTGCCATTATCATGTGGAATTTGAGTTATATTATGACACATTCCTTGATTTCGGTAGAAAATTATGGAAGGATTCACCTCCTCCTTCCACTATCCGCGAATTCATATCTCAAATTCTATGTGAAAGAGAAAGTGATGAACTATTTTACAAAAAGAAATGTGTTGGTGGTAAAAAATGCGATGATTGTGGAAATTTGACTAAATTTCAAAACAAATATCGTATTGATATAAATGATCAATCATTGTCCAACATGAAAGTGAAATGGAAGAGATATGAATATATCGGTACATTGATTCAAGGTGCAGATAGTGTTAAAAGAATCGAATTACAAGAAGACGAAATTTTTCTGATAGAATTTTTGAGAAAGTTTGAGGCAGAAATTTACAAATACACCAAGCATTCCCATAGAGCTCGATGGCAAGACTTGCAATTCAAAAAATCTCGTGAATTTTTTCCACCAGGGACCATTTTGTCAGTGATTGATTTTGCATAAAACTACACATTTGTTCCACAAAAAGAAATTCATAGTGAATACTATCATTCTGACCAAGTCTCCATGCTCGTCCATATTCTATATAGACATGCTGAACAAAATGTCGATCATATAGAAAGCACGAGTGAAAATCGACATATCATTAAATAATATCACTTTTATATCAGTGACGATCGTACACATGATACATGTTTTGTACAACATTGTTTTGGAAAAATTTATGATTCATTGAAAAATCGTGGAATAACATTCAATGAACATCGGATATGGTCAGACGGATGCGCAGGTCAATTCAAATCTGCATGATCATTCTTTTGGTTGTGTTGTCTTCATAAGAAAACCTGCATTAAACATTGTTGGAATTTCTTTGAGACTGGCCATGGAAAAGGAGAACATGACGGTGCAGGAGCATGCATAAAACGAGCACTTCGAAGATATCAAATGAACCACTCTGCAAGCCGACTTGTGAACGTTGAAGAAGTTGTTCAATGGTGCATCGCTGCTCTAAGCCATGAGAGAAACCCATCAAGAGAAGTGCGAAGGTACATTCAATTTAATTTATATTGGAAATCTAATTTTAAACATCGTACATTTATCATGCAATGATTATCTTTGATTGTATTTTGATATCATATTTACAAATTCTTCTTCTAATTTTCCATATAAAGGTTTTTCTAGCATATTGGAATCGAAGACGTAGATAGATCAATTGGAAATGACGTTGAAACAATAAAAGGGACTCGAAAATTGCATTCAATTCAAACAAAATTGTCCAGAAATGTGTTTGCATTGAATAAAAGAAAATATTCTTGTTTTTGTGATGTTTGCATAGACAACACAAAATCCAATGACGTTTGTGAAAACAAAATGTATGTGAACGATTGGAAACATACAAAGCTAAATAAAAAGGAAAAATGTCTGTTGCAATGTTTGAAGAAATGTAATCAGAGGAAACTACAATATCATCCGATGGTGATCGAGTTTCTGATCTTGTTAGAGAAGGTAACATTTGAATTACTTTCTAATGATTTAAAGATCTAGAAATAAATTTAAATATGCATAATTAAATGTTAAATTTTTATTTTATTGTGCAGGAGATGTTTTTTCCGTAATTGCACCTATCGACAATGATGAAAATGTGAAGTATTATTTGATGCGTTGCACTGAACGAAAAATGAAATTATTACAAGACTATAATGATCACGGATTTCAGTATGACAGAGGGTCTATTATACTGAAAGGTTATTTTTTCAAACAAACTCATCAAAGTGGAGACTTTGTTTACTTTGAAGACTATGAACCTGATTCCATAAGTTGTCAATATAGTCACTTGGTGTGTGCAGCACGCATAAAGTTGATAGAAGTTCAATCAAAGAAAAATCGAAAATTAAGAAATGGAAAATGTCAAAATCCGATCATGAACGGATTATTGAGGATGGAATTCCATTAGAATTTTTTTGAGTGAAGTGTCCAACAATTTATTATCTTTGGATTAAATATGTTTTAGAACTTCCAGTACTCAACTAAAAATTGAGCTGTTTATGTTATTTGTGGTTTGCACATGTTACAAATTGTTTGGGTATAAGCACGTGCTCTAGTATCAACTGAAAGTAGTTTTTCTATACATGTGCATTGATGAAAAATGTTATGTGTATTGGATATATATATATATATATATATATATATATATATATATATATATATATATATATATTCTAGAATGAAATTAATTGTTCTTGTATATTAATTGTTCTTGTATATGTTTTCCGACCGTATGGTACAAATTATTTCACTTTATTTTGTAAGTTCAGATTCGGTCCCCATATGGCCTAGCCTCCAAGGGACGAGATAACAAGTGGTTGTCCCCACTTGCCCGAATCTCAGCTTTTAAACTTACATGAGTACAATTTTATTGTTTATGTCAGGCATCTTACATGATGTCCTAGCCAAAGATAGATTCTCTTTGTTTCAAGTTTCCGGTAAAATTTGTCACCGAATGACCTGCTCGAACTCTTGTAGTAAACACCATACCTTATCTCTCTTGCTCTCCAATATTATTAGGTTTAATTATTATTTAACACAAAAATCGTTCTACATTGTCAATAATTTTTTGCGCTTACACCGAAATCAATGAACACTATTAATCCAATGACTTTACAAGTAATGTACCATCATACATGCAATTATATCAAATTAGAAATCAACATATACAATGAAATCAATGGGGATTGTCTTGTTACAAGTAACATAATTTCAGTTTACCATATGTGCAAATGTAGGTTGAAACCATCCAAAACTTTAAGTTTTAAAGCCCTTTTGATTATATATTGTGCAACATTATTTAACATTAAACATTTAAAGTTCATTAAATATCACATGCAAAATGTAGATTGAAACCATCCAAAACTCGAGTTTTAAAAACTTCACATGCCATGCCAATTATAATTCAACTATCCAACAAAATTTTTTAACAAATTAAATATCACATGCCAAAGTTGTTTCAAGTTTCCGGTAAAAGTTGTCACTGAATGGCCTACTAGGATATTATAAATGTTGAGAAGGTAAAGCAAGACGATGGAGCTTAGTGAAATGAAGTCGCCTTCACTAAGTGGGCCCGCAGGCAAATTCTGGCGCAAAGTCTATTTTTAGACTATGTCTATTTTTAGACATACGGAGCATAATTTGGGAATTCTACTTGGAGATTATTGAAGTATGCGACATGTCGGTAAAAATAGATGAGACCCTATTTTTAGGACCCAGGCTATTTTTAGACTGATCTCCTAAAAATATGGAAGTCAAATATTATTTACCCTTAATAATATTTTGACTATAAACAGCAGTTTACTCTCTTGGCGCACTTCACTTTGAGTCATGGAGGTGGCTCATGCAACTGACACAAGGAATCACGTGGTTCCTAGGGTTTGATGGCATCTTGCATGGTTTACTTCAGTTAGACTTCAGTGGCAGAAGTTTTGGAGGAGTTAACGGGACAAATAGTGGAGCTGTGTTCTATTTATTTCAGTTGAACTAGTTGAGATTAGTTAAACTAACTAATCAATTGTATATGAGTGGAGTAAATTAAATATTATTTAATTCATTAATTAGTAACTCATTATTCAACTCAAGAACACATCAGTTCACTACAGTGCATGATCAGTTCAGTGGAGACCAGTGAAAGAGGTAGATGAAAGGGTAGAGTTAGCTATCAGTTGTGACTATATCGTTGCTATTTGCAACACACAGATAGGTGGAGTAAGCTCATGAGGATTGCACAGTTCAGGTTGGTGGTTTATCTATATAAAGAGGCCATCCCATAGCATTGAAATACGCAATCAAGGTTGGCTATCAAGTGGCTAAGGATTGGAGCAAGTGATTTGCTAGATCGATAGTGTGTAGCATGGGAGGTAGTGCATGAGAGCTTGTAAAGAGTTTTTGTACTATGATTGTTACATGATTTCTCCATTATAATATACACAATAGCTGCGGGGTTTTCAGCTATAGGCTTTCCCCATACATACTGAGTTAATGTGTGATTGATTTGATATAAGATTGCTTCTATGTTATTTCCGCATGTGACAATTAATTGTAGAAGAGGGTTATGTGTTATGCATGCAATTCGAAATTGATGTATGATCGGGTTAATCTTCATTGAATAAGTGATTTATTCAGCTAATTTCTACATGGTATCAGAGCGAGATTAATTGTCGAAGTCTATTACGGTGATTGCAAACTTATTTCCTCGGACAGAGTCTGCATGCGGGCCAGGTAGCCTCCGGAATATTCATCCTTCTTCGTAAGGTGAAAGATCTGGTGAATGCCCTTTGCAGTCAATCTCTGATTTGGAAATAATTTGTTTTCAAGTATAGATCGGAAGCGATAGAGCTTGGAGTTTGGAATTCGAATTTTGCAGAAGGTTGTTCTTCTTGGTGCCGGTGTAGAAAGATGTCTTCTTTCAATGGTTTGCGACTCGAATATGCTCTTGAAGGCAGTTCGAACTATGTTGCATGGAAGGATCGAATGGAAGCAGTGTTAGAAGATAATGGTCTGAAGAAGTTCGTGGATGCGGATGTCCCAAAGCCCACTGATGCAGCTTTGGTCGATGCATGGCAAAAGAAGATCGCGAAATGTCGAAGGATCCTGTTGGAGGGCGTCAAGGATCATATTGTATCCAACCTTCATGGTAAGGCTACTCCATATTTAATGTGGAAAGCTTTGACGGATCTATTCCAGAAGAAGAGCAACCAAAGGAAGCTGGTGCTCAAAGATAAGCTCAGGAACATCAAGATGGAGAAGGGCGACAACATCGCCGAATACCTCACGAAGTTCACTCAGTGCAGAGATGAGCTGGGAAGTGTGGGGGTGGCTGTCAAAGTTTCACTGATTGCATGCTTAGTTTCAAGTATGCCGGGATCGGTGTGGTTCTTGGACAGCGGTGCGTCATTTCATATGACGGGAGATCGGGAGTTGTTCTCAGATCTGGAGGACAAGGATTTGGGTATGCACATCGAGATGGGCGATGACGGTAGATACAATGCGACTGGTATCGGTACCGTATCCTTTCAGAGGGAGTCTGGTAAACCCTTTGTCTTAAAGGATGTCATGCATGTACCTGGATTGAAGAAGAACCTGATTTCAGTAGCGATGTTGGAGGATAAGGGTTATGATGTGGTCTTCAGCGAAGGAAAAGCTTTCCTGCGCAGTAAGACTACAGGAGAGACCCGGAAGATAGGGGTTCGAACTCAGAACCTTTATCAGTTGCAGGTAGATGACTGCGCAGCTATGGCATGCAAGGCTGGAGATGTGGTGAGCCGGGATGATGAGGGCGAACTATGGCACAGGAGATTGAGCCATCTTCACCATGGAGCTTTGAAGATTCTGCAGCAGATTTCTACTGGACTTCCTAAGGGCACCCTTGCGCAGTCAGATCAGTGCAAGGGGTGTACTTTAGGGAAGTATGTGAAAGCCACCTTTCACGAGAAGGATAGTCGCGCCACGACGATCCTCGAGAGAGTTCACACAGACGTGTGTGGTCCTTTCTCTGTTGCTTCGACAGCAAAGCACAGGTATTATGTGATCTTTGTTGATGATTTCTCTCGAAAGTGCTGGATCTTCTTCATGTCGAAGAAGAGCGATACATTCGCGAAGTTCTGTGAATTTAAAGCACTGGTCGAGAAGGAGTCGGGGAAGAAGGTGATTGCTCTAAGGAGTGATAACGGTGGTGAATTCATCTCGGCTGAATTCAAGGAGTTCTGCAGCGCAGAAGGGATTCGTAGAGAGCTCATCGCACCCCATAACCCACAGCAGAACGGGGTGGCTGAGCGGAAGAACAGAACGATCGTGGGTGCTGCACGGGCGATGTTGCATGATCAGGGCCTACCCCTTCACTTGTGGGCCGAGGCATGCAATACAATAGTGTATGTGCAGAACCGTTGTCCTCACAAGGTTCTTGGCATGAGTACACCGGAGGAGGCTTATTTTGGCAAGAGGCCTGATATTTCCCATTTGCGGATCTTTGGTTCTCCTGTCTACATGCATGTGACAAAGGATGCAAGAAGGAAGCTGGATCCAACTGCTGAGGTTGGAATATTTGTGGGGTACACTGATACACCTCACAACTATCGGGTGTATTTGTCAGACAGTCGCAAGACTGTTGTGCGACGGGATATAAAATTTCAGGAGGAGAAAGCCATGCAGTGTTCACTTGAGAGGGAGCTACACTTGCATGCAGATGAGGAGTTGTTAGTTCCTAAGGAGGAGCTTCCGGATGTGGATCAGCCACAAGAGGAGGTTCAGAAGGTGGAAGAAACCACCCAGGCAGCGCCAACCATCAGAGGGCGCATGCGCACTACAGAAGCTGAGCGACTGGCTCGGGATGCAGAGAAGGTTGTAGGACCACCTGCAGCACAGCGCAGACAGAGACAGTCACCGGATCGGTACACTGGATACATGGCTCTTATGAGTCAATGTGTTGTGACAGAGCCATCCTCTTTTGAGGAAGCTGTGGAGGAACCCGCATGGGTCGATGCCATGATCGAAGAATATGATTCGATCATCAGGAACAGTGCATGGGAGATTGTCCCAAGACCGGTTGGGAAATCAGTTGTAGGTTCGCGATGGATCTACAAGGTGAAGCAGGCGGCTGACGGGAGTGTGGAGAAGTACAAGGCGAGATTTGTCGCCCGTGGCTTCTCACACATCGAGGGGATTGACTATGAGGAGACTTTTGCACCTGTCGCAAGGTACTCTTCCATACGGACGATCCTTGCTCTCTCAGCGCAGATGGGGTGGCACATTCATCAGATGGATGTGAAGACCGCGTTCCTCAATGGAGTTATTGAGGAAGAGGTGTACATAGAGCAGCCTGAAGGTTTTGAGATCTTCAGCAGTGAGTCGCATGTGTGCCGACTCAAGAGAGCACCGTATGGGCTGAAGCAAGCACCTCGTGCTTGGTACACTCGGATAGACAGCTACTTCACCGGGCTTGGATTCTCCAAGAGTGAGGCGGATCCAAACCTGTACCAGATTGTGGTGGAGGGTAAGCTGTTGATCATCGTACTGTATGTAGATGATCTGATTTTGACTGGCGACGAGCAGTTGATACTTTCATGCAAGGATGATCTTGCACGAGAGTTTGAGATGAAGGCCCTGGGCATCCTTCATTATTTCCTGGGATTGGAGATTTGGCAGCGCAGTGGAGGACTGTTTGTTTCTCAGGGCAAGTATGCCCGGGAGATTCTGGAGAGGTTCAACATGCAAGGCTGCAAGCCTGTTGATACCCCTCTTCCTGGAGGTCGGAGGAAGGGAGATGCTACTTCGGAGGAGGTAGTGGATGCCACTGTCTATCGACAGTTGGTGGGGTCGTTGATGTATCTGGTCAATACTCGACCCGATATATGCTATGCGGTTAACCAGCTTTCGCAAGCTATGGTTAAGCCTACCAAGCTCTTTTGGAAGGCGGGCAAGCATGTATTGCGCTATATCAGAGGCACATCGGGATATGGTCTATGGTACAGACAGGAGGATGGAGTGAAGCTTTCTGGTTTCACTGATGCAGATTGGGCAGGGAGCCCAACAGACCGGAAGAGCACTTCTGGAGGAGTTTTCAGCATTGGGTCGACAACAGTTTCCTGGTACAGCAGGAAGCAGAGATCCGTGGCACTCAGTTCAGCAGAGGCCGAGTACATGGCAGCAAGTTTGGCTGCATGCGAGGCTATTTGGATGAGGAAGATCCTCACAGGTTTGTTCAGGTTGCATTTGGAGCCTACAATGATCTACTGTGATAAACAGAGCTGCATCAAGCTCTCGGCTAATCCAGTATTTCATGATAGGTCCAAACATATCGACATCAGGTACCATCATATCAGAGATTGTGTTCAGCGGAGAATCATGATGCTTTCATATGTTCCCACAGAGGATCAGGATGCCGACATCCTGACGAAGGCGCTCACCAGGAGCAAGTTCAAATTCCACAGAGGCAGGATAGGGGTTGCAGATAATCCATATCTTGCTGAGAGGGAGTGTTGAGAATGCAGCAAGATGATGGAGCTTAGTGAAATGAAGTCGCCTTCACTAAGTGGGCCCGCAGGCAAATTCTGGCGCAAAGTCTATTTTTAGACTATGTCTATTTTTAGACATACGGAGTATAATTTGGGAATTCTACTTGGAGATTCTTGATGGATGCGACATGTCGGTAAAAATAGATGAGACCCTAATTTTTAGGACCCAGGCTATTTTTAGACTGATCTCCTAAAAATAAGGAAGTCAAATATTATTTACCCTTAATAATATTTTGACTATAAACAGCAGTTTACTCTCTTGGCGCACTTCAGTTTGAGTCATGGAGGTGGCTCATGCAACTGACACAAGGAATCACGTGGTTCCTAGGGTTTGATGGCATCTTGCATGGTTTTCTTCAGTTAGACTTCAGTGGCAGAAGTTTTGGAGGAGTTAACGGGACAAGTAGTGGAGTTGTGTTCTATTTATTTCAGTTGAACTAGTTGAGATTAGTTAAACTAGCTAATCAATTAGATATGAGTGGAGTAAATTAAATAATATTTAATTTACTAAATATTAACTCATTAGTCAACTCAAGAACACTTCAGTTCACTATAGTGCATGATCAGTTCAGTGGAGACCAGTGAAAGAGATAGATGAAAGGGTAGAGTTAGCTATCAGTTGTAACTATACTGTTGCTATTTGCAACACATAGATAGGTGGAGTAAGCTATGAGTATTGCAAAGTTTAGGTTGGTGGTTTATCTATATAAAGAGGCCATCACCTAGCATTAAAATAAGCAATCAAGGTTGGCTATCAAGTGGCTAAGGATTGGAGCAAGTGATTTGCTAGATCTAGCTTGATAGTGTGTAGCATGGGAGGTAGTGCATGAGAGCTTGTAAAGAGTTTTTGTACTATGATTGTTACATGATTTCTCCATTATAATATACACAATAGCTGCGGGGTTTTCAGCTATAGGCTTTCCCATACATACTGAGTTAATGTGTGATTGAATTGATGTGAGATTGCTTCTGTTATTTCCGCATGTGACAATTAATCGTAGAAGAAGGTTATGTGTTATGTATGCAATTCGAAATTGATATATGACCAGGTTAATCTTCAGTGAATAACTGATTTATTCAAATACTAATTTCTACAATAAATACTAGCTTTGTAAGATCATTTGGCATTCAGAAAAATTCGAAAGTCTTAGACCGTCAATCAATTTAAAGTATCATTCACCCTAGGGAGTGTAAAATATTCAATGTAGGTTGGTGATGATGCTCACTCCTAGCTTGAAGCAGCGCCAATGACCAATTCTTTAATGAATTCCAATGCACTAGACCAAAGTTGGTTCAACCTACTTGGTTTTTCACCCAAGAAATTCCAAGGATGGACTATTTGGACAAACTGCTTAAATTGAAAAGCTTGACATGGAGATACGAAAAGGTGAACAAAGACTTCAAGAACTCTTTATGGAAAGGGCTCACTTGAAGGAAAGAAGCAGCACGTTGCAGGCTAAAGTCAAGAACATGGAAGATAAGATCAAGAGGGACTTTCTTGATCCGAAACCTATTGGTTTGAAGAAAGAAAATGCATGTGTTGGCACACTTGGAAAAGAAGACAACCACACTATGAGGATTGGTGCACTTCGTTTGGAAGGAGTCAATATATGTTGTATTGGAGCAATTAGACAGAATTCGAAAAGGAAAGAGCTTGAACCAATTCAAGCAGACCCAGGATCGGATTGTTCTATGGAGCTTCATGAGAAGAGATATGTGAAAAGGACTATTAAGCCAAGGGCTAGTTCGAAAGACATATTGGAAGAGGAAATGTTGAAAAAGATTGCGGAAGTAAGGCGCAAGACAAGGAGAAGGAATGATGATGAAAGTTCCTTGGACTTGAGATTCGTTTCTACAACCGTACATGGGAAAAAGTTCTCTGCTTTGATAGACACGGGGGCTACCCATAGCTTCCTAAGTCGAAAGGCAGCTTCATCTCTTAGAAAGAGGAAGGCTAGCATCGAGAAAGAGTTGAGTGCTTTCAAGGCAGTCAATTCGAGGATGAAAGTAGTGACTGGTGTCATGAAAGGCACACATGTGAGAATAGGGTCATGGTTTGGAAAGATAGACTTAAGAGTCATTGACATGGATGATCATTCTATGGTGTTGGGACGAGACTTCATGGTTGCAGCACAAGCCATACCAATGATGAACCGAGACATTCTCTTAATTCTTGTGATCAATCTTAAACTATTTTTTGAACTTCTATTCTTATTGTCACCCTTATTAGTTTTGTCATCTTTCCGTATCGATTATATTAAAAAGAAAGTATAAATCATAAATCATAAACCATTTAAATATTTAACTCGAACTCTTGTAGTAAACACCATACCTCAAGTCTCTCTTGCTCTCCAATATTATTAGGTTTAATTATTATAACACAAAAATCGTTCTACATTGTCAATATTTTTTTGCGCTTACACTGAAATCAATGAACACTATTAATCCAATGAATTTACAAGTAATGTACCATCATACATGCAATTATATCAAATCAGAAATCAACATATACTATAATGAAATCAATGGGGATTGTCTTGTTACAAGTAACATTTCAATTTACCACATGTGCAAATATAGGTTCACATTCTATCATTCATGTAGTTTTAAAAACTTCAGATGCCATGCCAATTATAATTCAACTATCCAACAAAAACATTTAACATTAAATATCACATGCCATGCCAATTATAATTCAACTATCCAAAAAAAACATTTAACATTAAATATCACATGTCAAATGTAATTCAGATGACAACATTACTTCACATTCACATGCACATGTAATAAAATTAAATAAAACAAATTATATAATAACATTGTAATAAAATATGTCCAAAAATTGTAAATCTCACTTGAGTATCAAACTGTATCAAGTTTAACAAATTTTAAAACCATCTAAATTTTGAAATCAAATCTACTGTAAATATTGTCCATCAAATGGAGGATCTAGCGTCTGGGTCTTGGGTAGCGCCCTATCCTGTGAATAGGAAACCTACATACACAATGCACATGTACTTGAACATTAAAATTTGAAGTTTTAAAAATGAATGAGAATATATATATCTAGAACTTCATGTAAAAAACAAAATATAACAAAAAAATCATGCAATACCTCGTAAGGTTGCCTCTCCATTTGATGAACAGGTTCTGCCATAGAAACATTTGCAGTGGTAACCTGTACAATATACATGTATAGTTAAATATAAATATATATATATACATAAATAATTTATATAAATTAAAAACTTTCAAATGAAAATGCACGTGTACATATATAAACTTATTTGAACAATAATATTAAAAAAAAGAACTAAAGACAACTTCTTCAAATGTTTTGGATGTTCCTATCTCCGTCGCTAAAGTCCTCGGATTAAAAAAATCTTCTATACGAACCTAAATTCAAAAAAATTTAAATAACTCAAAATATAGATCTCTCTCTATATATCTCAATTTTTAATGGAACTTTTTGAGGTAACATAAATTTTGAACTTGTGAAAAATTGTCCATACTTGTACATCTCCCAATGAAGTATAAGGTATATCTCCTAAGGAAGAAGAAGGTACCGCCATCCCAAAAAAATCAGACGGAATCGGTACCTGTTAAAACATTTTATCAAATTATATATATACATACATGTACATGTGTGGCAACAATTATTTATTTTAGAGTCACTTAAAAAACACTAACATACATGTGCCAACATATCATGATGGTCATACCCATCTGCATCGTTTGAACCGGAGGTCTCGAGCATAATATTAACATTTTCATCACGCATCATGCCTGAGAACTGCAAATGGTGTTTTAACATATAATCATACATTTTTGTTAGATTAATGTACACATACAAATAAATGTATACATGTGTACATACACCTGTATTTATTACAAATTGTACACATGTATATGTAAATATAATTTCAAATCCTAAGGTCACTAACACATACCGTTCCGGTGCCCTCTTCCTCACGAAAAATTAGGTCTTGCATACCATTGCGACAATTTATTGCGTATGTTCGGAGATCTTCAACATTCATGTTGTAAATCTCCTCATCTGTATGATAAACAAAATTGGCACGTGCATTTTCACGTGCTCTTTGTCGATTTAAACCAATATCGACTCCACTCAATCCGCTATGAACATTTTCGATCATAACATCTCTTGCTTCACGACTTATTTGAGAAGTCGCATCCATCTCTGATCGCAGGGTTTCGACTCGAAATGGTCGACTCACCAATGGCGGCTCAGGGCGAGGCAACTCCACATCTCGCTTAGCGCCCTTACGTTGATATAATCGACCTCTCCCCGGGCCAAAAAATTCTGAAGGAAGGTCATTGTAGTCGGGTTTCATACCCAAAAAAAATTATGCATAAAACATTTGTGCAAAATAAACAGGAACCTCATCATTCCATGGAAGCCTTCCAAAGGCCGCAAGATGTCGATCATACAAATAACCAGCTTTGTCTGGGTGCTTGAAATACTGCACCTTCAACATTTTTCTTTTTGGCCCTTCCTTATAATTAAACATTGACTTAGCATCATCTCTTGAAACTTTTTGTTTTATGTCCCGCCATTTATCGGGACCTATCACTGTTTCTTTTCTCTTTCTCATCAGTTCTACAAACGAATCAGTCGTTGGCCCCAAATTTTTGTACACTTTTACCATTTCACTCAATGAATGTGTAACTATTTCGAGGCTTTGTATACTCTCAACAGGTAGAGACAAAGCCTCGAGATCTCTTTGCAATTTTGCATGAAGGCTTTGACACCTTTGTAAGGTGCATTCCGCCATGTTCGTTTCCCATGGTATATCAGTAATCTCAGCCGGATAAGTTGTGCTAGGTTGACAACCTTCTTCTTCAATGTAGCGCACTGCCCTGCGTCTTTTTCGACCACTGGCTCTAACATTTTCAGCCTCTGCATCAATATATATAAAATTTCGTATATTAGAAAAAACACGTGTAAAAAAAGTCGTACAAATTTAATGAAAAAATATTGAAATTGATGGCAACCTTGATGTTGTTGGTTAACATCATCTCCAACTTGAACCTGCTGAGAACCAACCCCAGAATGATGCTGCTGAGAACCAGACCCACAGTGACCCTGTTGAGAACCAGCAGCCATTGATTGCTGGCCTTCATGGGAATAAATATCACCCCCTTCCCGCACCCTGCTACCTCGACCGGTTGAACCTTGGCCACACTCCATGGATGGAGTAGAAAGCCTTCTCCTCTTGCCTCCTAAAAATTAGAATATGAAACTTATTAACAACTAATTTCACTCACAAAGTTAATAAAAAAATCAATTCCATATGTACACACATGTATGGAGATTTAAGATTATATTTAAATACCATGAACATCCTCCGATCCCTGAACCTCCATATGGGATTCGGCTGATCTTCATCTTTCATCCTCCATGATATATATCTATTGGTCGACATTCACAAAATAGATTTCAAAAAATCAATTTTTAATTTAGTGTACACAAATTATGTAGAACACAACTTTCAAAGCAATAATTGATCATGTGTGAAACAAAATTTAATCGAAAAATATATTATAAAAATGATAAATTCACCAAATTGCGCTTTACATGGTGGGAGCACACTTGGTATAAAATTTACTACTTATACACTTTAGTTTGTGGGAGAAATGACACATGTACATATTTTACCTTAAAGTTGTTGTGTTTTACGGATATTAAAATGAAGAACTTCTATTTAGATCCATTCCAGAGATTGACTATAGGGGCATTTACTAGATATGTCACCTTTATATGAACATAATTAGTACGCATATCTAATTTACATTACTTTAATATGTCATGCTTCTTTAATTTATCTTTTATAGATGACCGAAGCATCCCTTTTTAATCTATCCCTTTTGACTTCGGATATGTGGGCAATATTCATCTTCATATTTTTCTATCATAAAGCAATGAGTAAAATTGTATTCCATTTGTGTCAATGTTAAGGTTAAGCAGATGGATTAAAGTTGTATATATTATATGAGTACGCTATGTATTACATATGGTCTTGAATGAGCTTTTGGACTCTTTAGATATATATCTAAAGAGTCCAAATGCTCATTCAAGACCATATGTAATCCTCATCTAACTTAGCAAGGGATTTACAATACTATATTTGAATTGGCTAGCTCCATTTCAAGATATTATGGTTATCCAAGAGGGGATATAAAAAAATGAAAATAAGGATATTGAAATGTAGGTTATCCAATTTGGACATAGAACCAGTGGAGAAACCTAAGGAAAAACTATGTTTCCAGGTCAAACCTTTGTAGAGGTTCCAGTACCTGAGAGTCAAATCTAGTTTGGGGCTGTTAAATCCAGTATGTTCTATATTTCTTACATTTCTGCCCTCCTATTTTTCTTTCCAATCAAGGTTTATAAAATAACATGAGAAGCAACATGAGACTTGGAACAATCATTTTCATTATCTATATGGAAGGAAAGAAGGATTATATCCCCTTAAGCTTAAGCTTATGTAGTTTGTCAATTTTTATCATATATTTTTTTGTAAGGGTAAATGTTTTTTTATCTATAGTACAAGTCATGAGTTCCCCAATTTTACCTTATGTAAAGCATGATTCTAGGATTACTACAATTTGTACTTGGTTTTTTAAGAATATATCAAATAAATTTTTTGAGAAGCAAATATGGCTTGTTCCTTAGAATTTGGCACTTATAATTTCCATAACGCTTATAACCCCATCCTTACAATTTTTATAATTTCCATGATGAGACATTTGAATTTCCTTCCCCATATTTCTTGTTAATGATTATAACCTTAAAATGGATAGTATTGGTTTGTCATCATCATCTCAAAATGACCTGGCATATGAAAATTTACCATGTCAATCATCATCACTTCACACCATCTCATACATGACCCCTTCTACATATTATATGCATGAATTTTTGGCATGTCATCCTCTCTACCTATCCCATGAATGATTGTGACAACAGGTGAATAAAATACAATTTATAAGCAGAGGATAGTTTCTAGTTTGTCCTCCTCCATCTGCCCCATATCTAGTGATTTCTCAATTTTCCACTTCCAACTTTCTATTCTCGAAATTCATTAGCAGCTAATTTTATCGATAGCCATACCACACCTAGAAGTTAAAAAAATTATCATATATACACTACTACATTAATGAACTCTACGTTGTTTGTTATTGTAAAGTCCAATAACAAACAATGTTAATTGAGTTTAGTAGTGTATATAACAATTTCTTTGACTTCCAGGTGTGTTGTGACTATTAGTAGAATTAACTACCAAAATTAATTTCCAAAATAAAATGTTGGAAGAGAAAAAATAGGCAATCACTGGATATGGAGTGGGTGGAGGAGGACAAACTTATAGTGATCCCTTCCTTATCAAATTTCCTTTATTCACCTAATGTCACAATAAATCATGGTCTAGGTAGAGGGGATGACCTACCATAAATTCAATCATATAATGTGTAGAAGGGTCATATGTAGATGGTGTGAAACGATGATTACAAACATGGTAATTTTTCATCTACTAGGTCATTTTGAGATGATGATTACAAACCAGTGCTAGCCCATTAAAGGTTATAATCATTGGTGCCTGATGTGGGGTGGACAATTTAAATCAAGTTCGTATCAAAGTACAATTTAGCTCATTTTAGTCAAGGTTAGTTAGAAGAATTAGCTATTGGTTTCTGCCTTCAATTTCCTCTGAAAATGAATGTGTACGTGCTTTTGAGAGACATTAGAGGAATAAGGTCCAAATTTTTGATGAAAATGTGCTATGAAAGTAAAGGGTTTTAAAGGCAAGCATGTACAAGGCATAGTTGAGTACAAGGCATAGTTGAGCCAAATGTTCTTCAGGAAGGGCCTAATTATTTGGGTCTTGGTTATGGAAAACGTGGAAAATGTTCCAAAGCCAAGGAGGCACATGAAGCTGTTCCAAGAAGGAATTTTATTTCGTGTTCATTACCTCAAGCTTGTGAAGTTTGTGTTCATGATGAATGGAAAATGTACATAGTTTACCTTAAATTTGTTGTGTTTTACAGATATTAAAATGAAGAACTTATATTTAGATCCATTCCAGAGATTGACTGCAGGGGCATTTACTAGATATGTCACCTTTCATAAAAGATGAGATCCAGAGGCTACCTGGCCCTTTACAGACTCTGCCTATAGAACTTGTAGAAGTAAACACTAGAGGCATTAACAATATCAAAGAACGTTTTCATGCTCGGACATGGGAATGTGTCTCTTTCCCTACGCAAAAAAATAGTTCTTGAGGTAGTTAATCTTCATAGACATGTCATCAAGCAAGTCAATGTGATCATCCCTCCTTCCCTCCCTTGTAAAATAATTATGTTTTGCGGGTCAGAAAGCCAAAATATGGAGACAATTATCACCAAATCCACCGTACGATTATGCATGATGGAGAATCTCTAGCGCTTTCCCTTGTTAATATATTTAATAATCTCAATATTTATTTAAAAGTATCAATAGTATTTCGACGACATCACATTGTTCAAATCTCATGGTCGAAATACTATTGATACTTTTAAATAAATATTGAGATTATTAAATATATTAACAAGGAAAAGCGCTAGAGATTCTCCATCATGCATAATCGTACATTGATGCTTATAGAGTGAAAAAACTGAAAGAATCAACTTGTAGGGTCATTTTAATGGGGGGTGGAGAATTCAGGTCTAAAACCTTTTGGAGTCATTTTGAGGTATTAAATGACATTTCTGGGGGTCAAACGATTATATAATTTAAGTTGAAGGCCCATGAGATAAATATGACTTATATGTGACATTTGTAAATTAAATCATCTATTTGTTGTGTTATATTAACATAATTGGTACGCATATCTAAAGAGTCCAAATGCTCATTCAAGACCATATGTAATCCTCATCTAACTTAGCCAGGGATTTGCAATACTATATTTGAGTTGGCTAGCTACATTTCAAGATATTATGGTTATCCAAGAGGGGATATAAAAAATGAAAAGAAGAATGGAAAAGAGGATTTCATAATCGATGAGGGTCAAGATGATTCACATGATGAAGTGCAACTAAAAGAAGCGCCATTGAAATGGTTTGCTAACAGATGGTTAGATTTCTTATCCAATTAAGGCCTTGCATGTATTTTGATGTTTCATGAATTTCTTTGCAAATTCAAAGTATGGTGCATGTTGCATGAAGCAATATGTTGAAATTAGAGTTATGTTGACACACTTAAATGCAACAAATATGGAAATTTGTACATGAGCTCTATTATTGGACTTGAGAGTCAGTTGTTTGAAGAGGCATGTTTTGTCGACTTGTGTTTGGTTGATGGTTTTGTACACCAATATGTAAGAGTACATGGAGATATTCACATGATGTGAATTTTTTTTTCTTTTAAGGAGAAAAATGATATGTCAGCGAGCTATGTTTCTTGCATGATGTGTTTTCAGTTTGATGGTTTTGTTTGTGACAAGACGTCACAAGATTTTGCGAAGGTCCACTCTTGAGTGAGAGCCTCATGATTACAACCTATTCATGAGAATCAAATGGGAGTGCATCCTTATTTTGAAAACAAGTAGGATTCTAAGCTACCTAGGACTCAAAACATCATTTTTAAATTTGAAATATCATGGTGTGTTGTTTCAATGCCTGAATCCACAACCCTAACACATGAAATCACTAATCTAATTACACATGAAATAAATAGTTATTTTCTCCAACATTAAAAATATAACTAAAAACTAAATTCAACATAGTTGAAATAAAAAGAAGCGCCATTGAAATGGTTTGCTGACAGATGGTTAGATTTCTTATCCAATTAAGGCCTAGCATGTATTTTGATGTTTCATGAATTTCTTTGCAAATTCAAAGTATGGTGCATGTTGCATGAAGCAATATGTTGAAAGTAGAGTTATGTTAGACACACTTAAATGCAACAAATATGGAAATTTGTACATGAGCTCTATTATTTGACTTAAGAGTTAGTTGTTTGAAGAGGCATGTTTTGTCGACTTGTGTTTGGTTGATGGTTTTGTACACCAATATGTAAGAGTACATGGAGATATTCACATGATGTGATTTTTTTTTTCTTTGAAGGAGAAAAATGATGTGTTTTCAGTTTGATGGTTTTGTTTGTGACAAGACATCACAAGATTTTGCAAAGGTCCACTCTTTAGCGAGAGCCTCATGATTACAACCTATCCGTGAGAATCAAATGGGAGTGCATCCTTATTTTGAAAACAAGTAGGATTCTAAGCTACCTAGGACTCAAACCAACATTTTTAAATTTGAAATATAATGGTGTTGTTTCAATGCCTGAATCCACAACCCTAACACATGAAATCACTAATCTAATTACACATGAAATAAATAGTTATTTTCTCCAACATTAAAAATATAACTAAAAACTAAATTCAACATGGTTGAAAGAAAAATAAAATGGAACTTTAAACATTCAATGAAAATTTCTAAATAAGAACATTGAAATTATAAGTTTCTTTCTTACACAGTTTAAGATTTGGGGTGTAAAGTTTTTTTCAAAAATTCTTTTAAACTTTTTGATGCTTCACGTTTCTGCCCAATTATCTATTCCTAATGTATTGCAATAACTGTTAGTTAATTAAACAATCATAAACCATTTCAATCTTCTTTCCTTTTATGTCTTTAAAATATCAAGATAAGGAAAAAAAACTTTAAAATATCATACATCAATCAATCAAAAAACATATCAACTCAACCAGAGCCAACATGGAGATATCATTCTATAGTATGTACCATTCAAACATGAGCATCAAGTACATGTCCAACAAAAGAGAATTGACCAAAATCGACCCAAATGTTTCTCCAAAGAAAAGCATTGCAGTATGCTAGATTTGTAATAAATTCAAAAAAATTAAATATTACTTGAAGTATGAATTTGGATGTGAAATAATCATAGCTAAATGTGAAAACAAAAATTATATATTTGTTTTAACTCCAATGTACTATGGGGTTTAAATCTATGATACTATGGGAAATAGAGATCTATCCAAAAAGTATTTCTTTCAATATCAATATAAATATACATAAAGTCTTGAATATTCTACAATTTAATGAAACAATAATTAATAATCCATCTTTGAAACCATCTAAATAATAAGGAAATAACACATATGTGGAAACCAACAAGCACCATCAATTTACCAACCAACCAAATCCCCACTGATGGCAAGGGTTAGGCTGTTACATTTTATCTACATATAACCCAAATGATTTGGTTGTCCTTTGTGCTACTTCTTAGAAAAACTGCAAGATGAAAGTTAAGGAAATTCATGATTGCGAAATTCTAGGTGTCCAAGAGGTGTAAGAAAAAGGAATAAAATAAAATAAAATAAAAATAATTTAGCTCCCAAGGTCTCCAACGAGGAACCAAAGCATATTTCTTTGTCAAGTTTGTCCTTAGAAAAGCTACAACATGAAAGCACGAGAAATTCACAATTACAAGATTCTAGGTGTCCAAGAGCTTAAAGGATAAAAAATAATGTAAAAAACTCAAAACTTGAACTCGTAAGGTGTACAACAAGGAAACAAAGTATATTTCTCAAGGCCATTTTGTACTTAGAAGAGAAGCAAGATGAAAATAGAGAAGATTCACAATTGCAAGATTGTAGGTGTCCAAGAGCTTAAACAAAAAACTCAAGTTCCGAAGGTCTACAGAAGGCATGAGAGGCTTAATATTAAGCAAAAATAACCACCAAATATCTTCCTTGAGAAAAAAAAATAAAGGAAATAAAGAGTCACCAAATAACTAAAACATTGTTGTTTTGTGGAACCAAGATATAGTCAACAATATAAGTGCTACACAAAAACAAATGTAAACACAATGGAAAACTAAAACATATCTCGCTATCAAATTCGTGAATTCTTATTTTAAGATGGTAGAACTTAAGTCTCAATTGTAATTGGATTCTTTCTAAAGTGTAATTCCAAGCTCATTAAGCATACTAGGTGACCAAATTTTTAAAGTAACTTGAGATTCACAACAAGAGATACACAACATGCACCACAATACACAATGTGCCCTTGTAGATAAGGATTTAGAAAAATATACTTCAACAAGGATGGAATCAACCTTCAAAAAGAATGATATAATGGAAGCAATATATCAATACTAGTGTCCTTTTTCATTCCTTAATAGCTATGATGACCAGAAACTTGAAATGCTAGAGATTTTAGCACATGAGTATGGAATGGACCAAAAAATTATTGACCGCAATTGTTTGGTGACCTTCAACTTTATGGAAAATGTAGGACTACAGGGAAGTTCTCTTTGCACATGAAAGATGTAATTTCATTCCAATTACCAATAAATAATATGTTTTATTTCTGAAATTAAATATATATATATATATATATATATATATATATATATATATATATATATATTAATGTCCAATGAATGACCACAAGGTTGGTTAACAGGATTCAAAAGTATAGACAATGTGATTGCATATTTATATTTCAAATTAAAATCAAAATTTTATAAAGTGCCTAAATCTTCTTCAAAGATTAACATTTCTAAGATTAGTGGAATCACTAAACAACATCATAAAAATATAACAATAGAATAGTGTACATGCTTCTATTCTATGGTTATCCCTCTATCCTTGTAACCTAGATCTATTTAAACATTAGCAATTTTAGGAGGAGATCCCATGTCAGGTCTAACTTTGAATATGAGTTGTACAAGGACTAACTAACTAATGTACATATGTGAGAAAGAGATTAACAAGAAGTATATAAATGAAAAAGTAAGACAAGGGAAAAGTAGAGTAAGACATGAGAAGAGTAAGAAAACGCTAGAGCAGAGTAGAGTAAGACATGAGAAGAGTAAGAAAACGCTAGAGCAGAGTAGAGTAATACAAGAGAAGAGTAAGAAAAGGCTAGAGCAGCGCATTTTTATAGAAATTCAATCCAGAATTAGATCCATTTTAATTTGGATCTTGAGACAGAAGTAGATCTCAAATATGAAAAATATCTATGTAACATGTTGTAGGTATTCCATTCTTACAACCATCTTATAGTATAAAAAACCATCTTATACGAGAAAAATTAATGCTTTCCTTTTATAATGGGAACACAAACACAATATATATTAATATAGTCCAAATCTCATGCAAAAATTCCCTTATTTTTCCAATAGAAACAAAAACAATAGAAATATAGTTCAAATCTGATGAAAAAAATTGTGAGAAAAAACAAAACAGTATCAATATAGTCCAAATCTACAAAGTTGTGATGCAAGTTGTTTATCAATGCAGTCCAAATCTACAAAGTTGTGATGCAAGTTGTCTGTAGTGCAGCCCAATGCAACATTGTGATGAAACTTTACAATACTTTCTATCCAACATTACTTCAATGCAAAAAAATGCAGGTTTGTAATACTGATCTATTGTAATACTGAGCTAAATGTAAAGAAATGCAGGTTTGTAATACTGAGCTAAATGCAAAAAAATGCAGGTTTGTCATACTAGGCTAATGATCCAAAATTGTGATGAAGGTTTGTAATACTCAACTAACCACAATTTGCTTCTTAGTATGACATACTCCTCACCACACGAACATGTTTTGGTCGACAAGTTGGCCATTTATATGAACAGTTGTTGCAGCTGGAAAAAATATCTATTACAGTTGCTTCTTAGTTCACTAAATACGAGATGCTACTCACCGGGAAGTTATGGTCGAAAAGGTGTCGATGTACCGAAGGTTGTTAGAGGTGGAAACAATTGTTGTATGTTCTTACGCATGATACGCTAATATGAATGCTACTCACCAGTTTGTGGTCGACAAGGTGTTAATGTACATGAACAAATGTTGGAGTGGAAAAAATAGTTGTTGCATGTGGAAAAAATTGGTGGCGAGGTGTAAAGGGAGACAAAAAGCGGTGGACTACGCTGTTAAAAACAATAAAGAAATTTCCACAATGTATAAATTAAATCTATGCATTATCTTTTCTTAATGCAAGTTTTAAGAAATATATTGCGATGCTTTGTTATTCTGAGACTTTGGTTTGCATTATCTGTAGACTTAGCATATCTCAAAATAACTTTAGCAACACGTTTCTCAAGTCGAAAAGCAATACGAGACGGACAGGACGAACATACCCGGACAGGACGAACACCAGCGCGGCAGGAAGAGCGTTGGACCCAGACGGATAGAACAGAATACTGCGCACGAAGACAAGAGAGTGTGCCTACAGAACGTAAGTGCGCCAACAATGAACCCTAGAACCATAACACTTCGGCGGCGATTTATTTATAGAAAATAGTTCGGCCCGAACTTTTAAAAGTAGAAAAGTTCGCGAACTACTGCATTGGCCGAATCCTTTGTTGCTTCTGCTTCCAACTTCCCGCAAACTGTCATTTACCGCCGTCCGTGTGCCGTCGTAACCCAAACGGAATCAAGAGTTCACGAACTTTCTAAGTTAGCAGCTCACTTGTCCATTGCCGAAAAATTACCCCCGAGCTCACAAAAGTGTAACCCAAATTTTCTCACGTTTCCGCCCCATGTGAAGAGGTTCATCTTTCGGGCGCAGTCGAATTGGATCATCATAAATGAATCATTGAACCAACATATTATCAAAAATTGTAAATTCAGGCTCAGTCTTCGTGTTGACTATGTAATTATGTATATATGTAAAGAAGATGTCAAAGATAATGAAATGTATTCTTGGTGTACTTGCTTCATGGGTTTCATGAGCAAGATTTTATTATTATGTAGACAGACTTCTTCTTGATGTCTACTAGGCTTGAGTCTTCTAAGTATAGAAGTATAATTAAGTTTCATGTAATTATGCTCCAAAGACCTTGTCATGATAGCATGAAGAAATGACTCCTACATGAAGATCAAAGTTGCACTCTCAACGCTGGTATAAAAGTCCTCAATGTCAACCTATAAATAGAATTTAAAGTCGGCCTACGTAATAGTGAATGGTCGACCTAAAACAGAAGTATATATCACTATATATATCCAGACCTCCGGTTCATTTGAAGAACAGTTTTTGTGGATTCCTCTGAAGTTTCGGTGAGGAATTACAGTCATACAGTTCAAATAATTTCGGATGAAGAACAACAATGATGAGTTCGGTCACCAAGTATTTTGGATCTCTGTTTTGGGGTGAATTACCACAGTGATATTACAATCAAATTGCAGAAGACATAGTTTGTATGATCACCTAAAGAAGGCTCGAATGTTTACAACTGAGGAGCTCGGTTTCAGTACAGGAATAGGTCTCAGACCTCTCTAAGATATATTCGCTATCTCGACATACCTTAGTGACATTACCTCTATCTCAAGATGATGTATCTTGGTACAGTGCTAAGGTCTCGATGCTACTTGGTGATGTACTCAGTGCTACAGTGAAGATATGAAGAGCTCGGTGATGATGATCAGTGCAATTCGTTCCTATGTTGGTGATAGCAAGAAGATCTTGGTGTTAACATGTGCTGAAGAAGGACGAAGAAGTAAAAAACATTCACAAACAGTCACTAATGAAAAGAGAAATCACCTAATTCAAATGCCCTAGATTTCTCAACGCATATCAACATAGCCATTAGGAACACCATCTGATAATACAAGGATCATTCGTTTTGAGAACACAAGGGCTCTATTTCACATGTCCTCCCAAGCCTAAAATAGAGTAAAGTGCAATTAATTCTAGTGTTGGGACTAGGTAAGAACTTATTCATATTTATAACACATTGAGGGTAGAATTTGTTTGCTTAGGTGGACCTAAAATATTATGGAGCCCAGTAAAGTTCCATTCAAATTGAAATGATAAGAATTTTGGAAATTTTCAATGCAAAATGCTCATTGGCATACCACATAAGATTCATTATAGTACCATGTGGTATTCTCTATTGCTACCACTTATTGTCTCGATTATATTTTTTTTTTACATATATTTTTTTTTGACATTGGCTTGAAATATTATGAAATTGTTAAAATTGAGCATTGGATTTGTTGTGGATGATTTTGTCACCCTCCTAGAGACAACCTAGAGTTGCCATAGACCAGTGCCTAGGACATCTTAGTATAGCAAGTGACTCATTACAGCTTGGGTCGTCAATCCAAAGAGCTCACTTACTATCTCTTGTTTTGAACAAGGAAATTAGATTTGAATGGGACCAATCTCTCTCAGAAGCTGACACAAAGATAAGAATAATGTAGGAACATCATGTAAAACTTCAGCATGAAAGCATCAGACAGTTAAGAGACCGCTTACTGTAAAGAGGGCCGATTCAAATAATATATCACAGAAATCAGATATCAGGAAGTGAGTGCAGTGAGGAAACATAAGGAGATATTAGCTGACATGAGACTGATACCCAGATACACAACAGAACCATATAAGGGTGCACCAATTTACGAATCCTTATATGACAATGGCATTTTAAAAGCACCCTCCTCAAGCAACTAATATAGCAGAAAATATGGAAAGAGTGAACATGGAACAGTATACCATGACTAGGCCTATTTAAAGCGCTTGAATAATTCCAGAAAGGGCATCAACAAGGATGAATCCTTACTGCAAACTAGTGAGCCACTCACATTCTAGAACATGATACAAGAAGACAAATAGCATGAAAGAGATATTGTATTAACACATAAGAGAAATTACATACTGTGAGATACCAGAGACCAGAATCCTCATTACAGTCATAACCCCTCCTCACTGAGACCCTACGGGCTCTGAAGCTTCATACAGAAATATTACAAAAATGTATACAAAAGTCTTCTCGCTGCACAGTTTGCTGATAGAAATCTGGAACCCTTACAATGTATTCTTTTTTGGTCTTTATAGGAGTGATGGAGAATTCTAGAGGAGGAGGCAGCTGAAACACAATTAATGACTTAATTTGAATAAAATGGCGGAAGACATTCGCGCCCACTCTATGAATGACTAACTGCTAATGACTGTACTAGACACCCTGTCCATGAAATAAATGCTGGGAGATAAAAATCTCTTTATATACAAGATAGAAATGATAAAATATATACACCATATTGCCCGCGGCTGAGGGAAGATCTGCTGCCGTAAGAGATTTGGAATAATCTGTATTTCAGTACTGTACTCTCGGCCCTTGGCTCTGGATTTGAGTCCTGGATCTTTAATGTGGGCGAATTTATCTGGAGAGTTCTGAGAATCCATATCTATGTTTTCTTTAATGGCGGTCACCTCTCCCACCTACCCTCGGCTTCTTTCCTTAATTTCGCCAGTAGGATATGTCCTTTAGTATGTTCCAGATCTTTGCAACGGAGGCGGCGAGTTAAAGCGCCAACTAAGTCATTTTAAAACCTGCAAAACCCGCAAAACATTAGAGAAAAATGACTCGGTGACAGGGAGTGTGGATACGACAGCGGCCATGGAATCGGTAATACAGACTAGGCGAGATATTGAGAAGATGTAGGGTGACAGGAAACGCACGAATATAATGGAGAAATAGAGGGTGACAATGCAAAACACAATGGAGCGACAATGAATGGACGGGTCAAAGGTTCATAAAATATGACACGTCACCGGAACATGTGGATGATGGAGGAGAAACACGGTGTACGCTGATGCATTATGATGACATGACCGCAGGGAGTGGGACCCGAATCGGAGATCGCAATCGGAAGATGGAGCGGGGAGACCGGGGTGGTACATTTTAGAAGTTCCGATCGCGATTGAGGACAAGATCCAAGTGAGCCGACTTGCAGACCGTTTGATCTCGGCACAAGATCAATGGTTGCCCTTGTACCTGGGGACAATAAAATGGTGGGCCGCAAAATACCGACGATCCGATGCGCGGGCCCTTCATATAAGGCATCACGTTACCAAGGATTGAGTTGGGACGGACCACGCATCGCGTCCGATCGTTAAGACAATAGGCCCCTTCGTTTTGAATTATGGTTTTTACTCGGTCACATGAAAGCCGAAGCAAGAGGGCGTCAAGCTCTTTAGGGACTCGGCCCGATTATTTAAATTTGTCTCGAACTATGGTAAGGGCATTTTCTAGAGGTAGATGTTGTGAAACCAGCTCCAAAAATAGAAGAAAAGAGATATCAACGCCTTAGAAATAAGCCACTTCGAGGGGGCAACCTCCAATACATTACATGAATGAACAATTCTTGAATGATACAATTTACAAAACCTCCTTTCTATATATAGGAGTCCATGGGGCCATAATGTAATCCTAGTGGGCCACAATGTAATCCTAGCCGACCTAACAATAATAATTTAAGGGCACAATAATAACAAAATGGGGGTTACAAGGGTACAATAATAATAATAAGGGGGGCTACACTAACATACTAAGGGGCTACACTATTAATATAGGGACTTATCATGCCCCTCTCCTTCAACAAGTGTTGTCCTCAACGCTTGATTATTTCTTGATGCTTCTGTATAAAATTCTCATCCTCCCATGTGAAATATTCTACAGGAAAGTTCTTCCACTTGCTGAGATACTCTAAAATTGATCGTACTTGTTGAGTTCTTGTTTCTATGACTGCTTCATAACTTCTTTCGACGTCATGTTGATCTTCCTGTTGTTTCATTAGATTCTGCACCAAAGTTGGGTTATCCTTTGAGAGTTGGAGAACTTGTTGTTGATGCTCGATGTGATCTTCCACTAATTTATCATCCATATTTGCTATTATTTTATCCTTCAAACCATCCAACTTAGCCTCAATTTCTGCTTTTAAACCATCTATTTCATCTTCAATTGCTCTTCGTAACATCGAAACTTGTTGCACTTGGTACCGTAATTTTGATATCTCATGCTGCAACTCTTCCTCTTCATGCGTCATAGTATAGCTTTCTAAAGGATTAATGGGTGTTGAATTATTTTTAGGGGCCATTTTAGACTCCAATATTGATATATATTCTACAATAGGCCCTTGCAATCAATTCAACTTGATTCTTCAAACAAGACTTATGCAATTCGGAAAAAAAAACACACACCTTTTACTTGCTTTGAGGAGCTCAATATTGAAATTGTATTATCTCTGTGATTGTGGATCTTCAATATCTGAAATTCAGCACTGAAGTAGCCCTCTAAATTCTCTTTTTAATGTCACAGGTCTGACCTGATTTGGATTCTCCAAGACAAAGTTGTGTCCAGTCTCCCACAATGACCTAATTCTGGACTGGTTCAGTAGAGTGAACTTGTACGACTTGCCACGTGTCACTGTTTTGTCCTTTGTCTCTGAAATTGATAGCGAAGAAACTACAGGCCGTGTAATTGCGACCACTTTTGACGGCACTCCAATCCAATCTTCAGAGAGAGAGTTATTGAACTTTTCCCACGATCACCTCTTTGAGATGAAATTCAGGAGCCTGAAAAAGCACTACCTTCCACAGATCATATCTCCAAAAATATTGCGAACCAAGCTCTAAAATTTTTTGAAGAATTTCCTCAGGATTTCAGCTTCGCACCATATGAATTTCAGATTCTGAACCTTCGTAGAAAATGTTTTACACATGTCAAAAATGCACACGATGTGTTTAGGAGCTTGAAAAAAAGGCCTAACTTCAGATGATTGTTAAACTGCTATTGCACGAACCAAGCTCTGAGGGTACATACGGTCTTCCCTCGAGTTCCAGCTACACCCCTAAAATTTTTGAAAACACGGAAACTTCGTAGAAAAAAAGTTATAGCGAAAATGCCACGATGACCTGTTTGGAGCAGCGAAACCCTAGAATCCAAAGCTCTGATACCAAATGTTGTGTAACCGGCTCCAAAAAAGATCTGCGGGAAACTTCTTTCAAATGCCACGGGTCATCGTGGAGTTTTTCACCTATAACCTTCTTTAAGCATGAAACATGGAAAGCTGGATGTACTCGCGAAGAAGCAGGAAGCTCCAATTTGTATGCCATAGTACCAATATTTTGCAACACCTTGTAAGGACCATAGTACTTAGGCGATAATTTATTAATAGAAATAGAAAATATGCCCAATAGGCATGACATGCCTCTCCAATAATCATTTACCTCCATTGTGGAAGACAAATATATAAGAACCAATGTTCAAATCGAATAAGCATCAATTAATATCATATTATCTTGGTGAAGAGAAGCTAAAGAATAGTGTAGGAGAGAAAATAAACGAGACATATTTTAGACCCCTAGATGGAATTTTTGGACCTATATTTTTTCTAACCTGTAGACCTGTAGTAAGCACATTAATCTCTAAATTTAGGCCAATGTAGCATCCACAATTTTGGCCTATTTCAGGCCTGAAATTCAGCCTTATGGCCATTGTAATTTTGGCCTATTTTAGGTGTAGGATACATATAGACTCATATCAACATTCTACAAGGACCTATTTGAGGCGAATTCAACATTCTAAAAGGACCTATGTCAAAAGGGCTCAAATCATAGTAAGACAGTCCAATAATTAACAGTCAATAGTTTGCATTGTTACTGAACTAGGTAACACTTTAATTTTACATTATTACTCAACTAGTGGGTTAACAATTTATAACTTTTGAGGAATCCAGAGCTAAAAAGTTCCTGAGTTTTACCTTGTTAGAAAACTTGAAGGCATGCCTGAAATGGGTCAGAGTATCAACCAGTCTTCTCTTCTCCACCGTAACACTCAGCAACTCTTTTCTACTTCATCAGGCCAATGTTTCAGGATCACACCTTTGGTGGGAATGCCATATGGGCAACTCCATAGGAACTTTAGATGCACACTCAACAATTTTAGTCCCACTTAATTACCATATTTACTATTTACCTTCCATAGGCTCACTTGCCTTAAAAACCACTTGCTTAATTAATGGTGGGTACAACACTTAGAACTGAACAAGATTTAACTTCTTGAACTTCCGAGACCTGTCAAGTATAATATCACTGTCCAGATTATTAGCTTCTTCCAAGGCCTTTTTTTGCAAAAGAGACTGCAAGAGTAGGATCCCATGAAGTTAACTCCAATGCAAGCCCATAATCTGTATCAACAACCTCAAAAAATTCAAGATACTTATTGCATAAATTAGTTATGAAATCCATTGGGAGACCCATATCAGTAGCTAAGTGGGAAATCTTCTCCAACAATACCCTCTTGCTCATAGACATCATCCAAAGCTTCCTGATATTCTCAACAAAGAGGCCTTCCATTTGAGATTTAATCTGCACTTCTTCCAAGTGCAGCTGTTGTGCCTGGGGGGTCAATGTGAAATAGAATCAGTATCCCAGACTTGTTCATTGTATATTTCAATCATTTGAACAACAACCTCATATATAAAGGTATCCTTTCTTTGTTTTGATATCTGGAATAAGTCATTCAAGGCTCAATAGTTCACACCCCAACTCTCCTCTGTAGACTCCTTGAATTAACAATGATCAAAGTCTGCTTTGGCTATTAGAATAACCATAATAGACAAGTTAGGGAAGTAAAGGCATTTATATTACCCACCTCTTTCTAATAGTACAAGTAATTTGTAACCTTCACAAATTACAAGACAATCCTCCAAGCATATCCTATCGAAGGTCTCTTCCAATTCTGTAGAGCCACATTCTTTTGGAAATGTGATACCAAGCACTTTGCTATACCAACCTCAGTGATTAATTTTTTTTATGTTTCCTCAATGGAAAGAAGAGGAGCTTTAAGAGAAATTCTATGGCACTGCTTCTCGCTAGTTTTTGTAAGATCCCCTTCTGGACCAATCATGCATTCCATTAAGGTGACAATTGCTTTACGAATTGGATTAATAGGAGGGTCTGTAAATTGAGAAAACATCTGCTTTAAGTACTCAAATATTATTTTTAGTCTATTTGACATCGTAGCTAAAGGTGTATCATTCCCCATGGAATCAAGAGATTTTGTTCCATATTTTGCCATAGGAAGCAACAACATTTCCAAAGCCTTAATTGTTTGTCTGAAAAATGAAATGCATATTTAAACAGATAGGTCATAAATGCAAACATACATTCAAAAATACCTCATAGCATATTTACATACAAATCACTTACCCATAAGCCTTCATTAGTGACAACAAGCCATATATTCCCATGTTTTCCATTGTATCATCCAAACTATCAACTTGTAAACCAATACAATCAACAAGCTATGGAAAATTTATAGTTGACATCCAGGGTGACCAAGTCCTTCCACACAATACTTGTGATCATTTAGTCGACATTTTATTTGCAATAAAATCCAAATGAGGAGTTTCAAAACTTAGTCCAAATATTAAGAAAAAAAAAAAATTGTTTTGTATCCGAGTTATCAAAGAAGAGTGGTTGGATTTGAGAAGTTATATATGAACAACAACAAGACGACCATCTAGATCGATGACTTTTCCAAATACTTCTTCGGCCACCGAATGAAACTATTTTCCTTCTCCTTCAAACGAACACATCCATCTATTTTATCTTCATACGAAAGGGGGATGTTACTTGTGACATTAATGACATTTCCATTTGCGTCTTCTGGACCAAGTGGCACTCCATGTATGATAGAAATTGACTGAATTCGTCCAATGCCAGCAATAGCACTGTCATATGGATCTAATATATTCACTTTGTCACCTACTTGGAGTAGGTCATCCCCTACCGGAGTTAATAAGCACTGTCAAAAATGAAAAAGTATACATCGATATTAGGAAAATAATAATTACAATTAAATTGCAAAAACATACATAGCTATTTAATTAATTGAATAATATGCACTCACTGAGTTAATATCTGAAATACCAGCAGGATTTGGCACCGATTGGGAATGTTCAGGTGCATCAATTTTGTCATATTTTAGAACTCTCGAGGTAACCATTTTTCCTTTAACATCCTATATGTGATTTCATTAGGCACAAATCAAATATTACATTAAAACAAAATAAGTTTTAACATAGCAGAAAACAATAAATATAATATTAAAACATAAAAATATTAATAACACTAAAATAGAAGCATATAGCTCTTGTAGATATCTACAAAAACATACCTTCACATGTTCATGGCCCTTTTTTGAGTCATTTAGCATTCTTGCACCACCCAAATTTACATTTTCTTCCTATGATTGACAAGAATTGCCAATAAAAGAAGGCTTCATGAGTGAAGGGAAATGGAACCAAAACATTAACATATTACAAATTCAAGTGAAGCACTGGTTGCAAGGGAATTATAATTTGCTTACCTCATCTAAATCAATGTTAAATTCCTTCTTTTTCCATGCAGCAACAAGAGGTTTAATGGAGGAGGCTATGGTTGACATTGTATTTGCCAAACCAATTATACATTGCATTGCATGATTATAATCCTTACTATGGTTTTTAACAGTAGATAAAGCTCCTATTTGTCTACTCTCGACGTCAATAGATGGAAAAGAACTTTCTATTGGATTTTCTGACATATAATTATGTTTGGAATTTTCACTCACCACTGGTTCTCTTTTAGCTTCTTCAACCTACAAATAATTTTCAACACACAACTAGTTGGATATTAAGAAAACTCAAAACACATAACACAATGTACAATATTCAACAAAAAAATTGTATACTTACAAATATTTGTTGTTTGGCTCACAACCCATCCCGACCCAAAAAATATCGAGCCTTCACCTGGTCTCTTGCTTTCTTCGCTCTTATAATCTTTGACAAATACTCTTCAGCACGCATACTTTCCTTCAAATCTTCCCATTGTTTTGGAGTCAAGCTACACTCCCTATCTTTTCTATCCAATATTAATTCTCTGCATTTATGCCTGAAGTTATTCATCAAAATTCTCATTCTGTGCTTATAATATTTACTAGAAATCCTTCCACCAATAGTCTCAAAAACATTTTCCATTTGTTGGATCACTTTATCAACATTTATTAGATCTTGATCTACAAAGTTAGATTTGGTAACATCCAAATGAGACCTTATTCTTGTGCCCAACTCTGTGGCCCATCTTGACGCATTTGGTCCAGTAGGCTCACCATCTTTACCTCAATCAAGTAAGCCTTCTTCCCTTTTGATTTTTGTTCTTTGGCTTCCCTTTCTGTGGACCTATAAAGGCTTTGACTAATTTTTTTTCTTTTGAATAAGGCTGATACATCTTCAAAACCAAGACTAGGTGATGGAAAATCACTCATACTTGTGGCTAAAGAAGGTGTGGTAGTTCCTAGCACCTTACTTGGAGAATATGTAATTGGTTTTCTTTTTGTGGAAAAATATTGAATTGGTTGCTCCTTGTCCAGAATAGGTGTGGCACTAGGTTGCACACAAATCTCCTCAAATGTGCCTCCAAATCTTTTCTTTAATTGTAAATAAATTTCTTGCAACTCTGCTTTGTCAGAATGTGCCAATTTTTCGCGAACACCTTGGACATGATCATCTGATATATCAGGAAGTTGATCATTAGAATTGTCAGCTTCATCTCCATGCATTGAATTACCATGGCGTTTTCTTCTACGAGTTGGCAGGGATATGTCTTTTCTTGCTTATTATTTATTCTCATTGTCTATGGGATCCAAGTTTCCCCTATATAAAAAAAAAACTTATCAAATAATGGCCTACATCATCAAATATATTATATACAACTTTCATTAAATATGCATAGAAATAAAAAGTGACGAAGAGTAACTACTTACTTATTCACCAAACCAAGAGATGAGAAATATTCTTCATTTTTTGTGATACATTCTTTACGAACACGCTCGTATTCTATCATATTTTCATCACTGCTAAGATCATTTTTATGTGTTCTTCATAGTATTTATGTCCTACATTTCACATTTAAAGAAAAAATATTATTGCATGGACAAATAGCAATTATAAAATATATCTATTATATGATCATGCATTATGATCAATGAGAATGAATTGACCTTGAATTGATAGAAGGAACACTTTAATCAGTATTAGCACCTTATCTAGAATTATGGATTCTATTTTTTTAATTGCAAAAAAATTGTAATATTTGCATAAATTTATCACATAATAAAAACATAGCATATTGCAATTGGGAATGCAGATTGGTTGTCCCAACCATTGTAACATTATTGAATCTATTATATGTGTACTAGTGTCATTACCGTACAACTTCTCCTGAACCATATTAAGACATTGAGCCCTTAGTAAACAGACTCCAGAGACTTACATTTAGCTTCAAGGTTTGCAAGCTGAAAATAAAATATCTCGCAATAAAAAGATACGTATCCCCCAAATTAACCACTAAAATAACATTAGAAGAATCTAGATTTTCCTGAGGAAAAAAAAACAACTATAGAAGTTACAAAAAAAATATTAAAGTTAGCATAACTTCATGTATGAAATTTCATTTATGGATCTAGTAATCCTCTTCAAGATAAATTAAATCACTTCATGCTACAATAGAGTCACTGGAATGAAACAAAATTCACACAAAGTGAAAAATGAATGATAAATTTCACACAGAGTTTAATACAACCATCTGGCTAATCCCATGGCCAAAACAATAAAATCCATTTGCATAGTGAAAATTTATGCCATAAAGTCAAGGTGATAAATCATCATCATGATCATTTGCGTGGTCATCAAGATCACAATCCTGATCACTTGTGTATACATCTGCTTGAGTTCCTTCATTGTCCTCGTACATTATATTGTCCTGGCCATGAATTATGTTTTCTAACTTAGTCTCTTCACTGGGAATCAATGCTTCATCTTCAAATACTCTATCGCCATCTTCAGATTCTTCCTCCAATGTTTCTTGTAAACTATTACATTGCCCATCAACCATTATATCAACATATTCCATGAATTTCCTTTTTGAGCGGGGCTCTATTTGAATGACATATGACCATCCTGAGCTTGTCACATCACCAATTAAAAATGCCTGGTTAATTTGAATAGGGGAAACATATGGCTCATTGGTCTTCAGTAAAATTTGGCGTGTATTTGCATGTACAAATCCATACTCATCATGTTGTATTGCAGATGGCTTGATCCATTTACATTTTAATAATATAGGACTAGTTTCACCATAATCAACTTGAATAATTTCTTGTATGAATCCAACATACAATTTCTTTTCAGTGTTGTGATGAAATTCAACACTAACAATACAATCACAATTTGCCTTTCCTGTGTCCCTTTCTTCCACTCTTAAATGAGTACCATAGGCCCACATCCCACTGAAAGAAGAAGCCCATATACTTGGAGGTTGTGAAAGCTTAATTTCCTCCTTCGTCATATCTTGACCTTCTTGTCATGCATCATTAATTGCATCAACAATCCAATCATCAAATTTTGGAAAAGAATGATCTCCAAGGTTCAAATCTTGAAGTGTATGCTTTCGAGATGGATGCATCCATTTTTGAATCTCTTCTTCGTATTTTCTGCATAGAATATGAAAATTAAGAGTGATAATAATTTAGCTATTAAATGAAATTAAATAAATAAATTATGATGTAAATAATATTTTACCTACGCCACTTATCGAATGATGATGTGTTTTGAAGAACATAGGCATGTATGGAAATTCTTTCCTCATTTGATAGCTTGAAGCGACGCCCATTTCCTTCTAATACTTCACATGCAACTCTCTGGTCGTCATCATGATCCCATACACGCTGATTGACATTGCTAAAATCCTTCATATATTATGTGCAAAACCCTATGGCCTCTTGCATTAAATATCCTTCACAAATGCTACCTTCTGGTTTTGCCTTATTACGAACAAACTTTTTCAAAACTTTCATGTATCGCTCTATAGGATACATCCATCTTGTTCTTATTGGGCCACAATTCTCTAGTTCATGTTCTAGATGTATAAGAAGATGCATAGAAATATTGAATATTGTTGGTGGAAATTCTTGTTCCAATACGCAGAGGACTTCAACAACCTCTCCCCTCAAATTATCAAAGTTTGAAGGATCTAGCACATGCAAACTCATTCTTTTTAAGATTAGGCCCAACCTTATAATTGCCAATCTTGGTCCCTTTTCCAAACTTGATATGAATGCAATAGGTAAAATATCCTTAATTATGACATGATAGTCATGGGTATTGAGGCTTCTTAAGCTATTATTTTCGGTTTGGCTTCTAATATTACCACTTACATATCCAGTAGGAAATCGAGTCTGAGACATCAACTTTAAGAATTGTGCACGTTGATCCTTTGTCCACACATAAGGAGCAATAGGTTTTTTGTATTTTCCATTACCATATTTTTCAACCCAAAGATTTCGACGAATCTTTAGTTCTTTAAGGTCTAGGCATGATGACACTGTATCATATGCACCAAAAAGAGTTTCTATAATAGAAAAAGCTATGTTTTTCTCAGTATGCATAAAGTCAACAGTATGCCTAATGGTTATATGCTTAAAGTATGGCAATTTATAGAATATGCACACTCTTTTTACACCACTATCATAAAGTGGATCATTTTTACTACCACGAATGCCACCATTTTCAATAAATTGCATTCTTTTTTCTCCATTCTCAATAATGTAATCACTTGTTATTGCCAGTGGTGCTTCACGATTCTCTTCCTTACCATTGAAACGTGAATTTTTTCGACGATATGGATGCTCCATTTTGAGGTAAGCACGATGTCCACAATAAATACACTTGTGCAAACTAATTGAGTGCCTCACAAAACCCTTAAATATGCAAGCTGGATATCCATGGTATCCATGAACATTGAGACCAGTCAAAGTGCCATATGCAGGAAGATCGTGGATTGTAAATAATAAAGAAGCTCTTAAAATGAATTGAATTGAATTACCATCCCCTAAAATTTGAATTGCTTCAATTCCTTTCCACAATTCCACTAGCTCATCAAATAATGGTTCTAAATAAACATCAATTGTATCTGAAGTCACACTTTTTTTCCCCGGTATGATCAATGACAACATCAAGAAAAATGGCTTCATTGCTAACCATGGAGGCAAGTTATAATTTATTAAAAACATTGGCCAAGTTGACCATTTAGTGCTTTGATCTAAGAAAGGGTTCACCCCATCTAGAGCTAAACCCAGTCTTATATTGCAAGGATCTTGGGAAAAATCAGGGGATTTATTGTCAAATTCCTTCCAAATCTTAGAATCAGCCACAAATCATTGTTTTCCATCGGTGCTCTTGTTTTGGGCATGCCATTGCATTAGCTCAGCAATTTCTCGACATTTGTACATTCGAAGCAACCGTGGGATTAGTGGAAAGTGGCAAAGAACCCTTCTCAGTGCTGAATTTGATTTCAACCCTGGTCTATACCTCCCTTCTTTACATTTTGGACATTCAGTCTCACTTGCAAGATTTTTGTGAAATAATACACAACCATTCACACATGTGTGGATGTTTTCATACCCTAAGCCTAGCTTAGTGATTTTCACTTTACATGCTCTTCGTTTTGTTGGAAGTGTGGAGTCGGGTGGTAACAATCGTTGTAAAAATGCCAATAACTCATCAACACTCTCATTTGTCCAACCATGCACCACTTGCAAGTTAAGAATTAAAAGGATTGTTGTTAAATGAATTAAATTGCAAGTACCATACACAGGTTTTAAAGCATCCTCCATCAACTTCTGCCATTCATCCTTGAAACCCTCATTCAACATTCTATCAACTTCAATCCCTTCATCAAAGGTTCCTACCTTTTCATTTGTTTTTTTTGCCTCTTCATCTATGTCTAGTGCCTCTACATCTCTCATGCTATGCAATTCTATCCTATCTGGATAACAATTTTGAGGGAAAGGGCTTATACCGCTATGCCCATATTTTAGCATATGTTGAAAAATCACACTTCTTTTTCTCATTTTCCCACCATGACAATCATTACATGGACATGCATATTTAAGCAAGCTCTTCTCATCAACTATTCTCTCATCATGTGCATGGTATTCATCTGTTGTCAAAATTGGGCTTTGACTCATCTTCAATTTTCTGCATTCAAAGATGAAACTAATATGTTAACTCTTTACTTTCAACTCTTTTCAGAACTATATTTGTAAAAGAGAAGTTTCAGCTCCTATTTGAGCACAAATGTCAATTGTGCAAACTTTTTAGAAACAACATATAGGAAGAGAAGACTACACATTTTTTACCAGTGTGAACACACCCATACACAACAATCACATAGTTAAACAACAAAAGAAAGTCATATTTGAGAGAAAGCTTTTGGATCAGCACTTGTTTGAGGAGATATTTTTGTTTTATTTACACCTTTTGAACGCAGATCTATCAGCATGACAGCAAAAAAATTTGGTTTTGAATGCAGATCTATCAGCATTACAGCAAAATGTTTTGGTAAATATATTAGCATTCTTAAGGGCACAACCCTTGCGGACATTTTTAAACATTCATTACATCAACAGTGAGGAGAAGAACACACCAATGGGAGTTGCCTTAGCAGAAAATAGGATGCATCACTCAGCTAAAGGGGAGGCACTTGGAAATGATGAAGTCACAGTTACCAGTAGTGAACTCTCTCCTTTAAAGCCTATTTCTGACATGTTCCCAGAGCTCATTCCTAGAAAACGAGGGCACTCCAATTGAGGGAGTCACTTACCTATTCATGGCAGCATGACGAGTTACAAATTATCACCTTTTTGGCACTTGAAGACATTCTGTTTTTGGCCACTTGCATGGAGGTCACATTAATGAAGGATTTAGACCACATTCTCTCCTTATTCCTAGCATGCAAGAGGGTACATTATTTGGAGATTTACATTACTTTTCTAAGCTTGAAGAAGTTCACCCTAGTAGAAAATATGCCTTTGGAGTCATATTTGTTATTCCTATATTCATCTATAATTATGTGAATGATCTTTGATACTCATTCAAGACCTTCACAAGTTGTAATAATATTACCTAGGATAAAATTTCTCTTAATAAACTCCAGTTGATCAAGAAAAATGGCTCAGGCTGCCATATTCTTGATTATAAGACACATTACAAAGTGTGATAGGCCGACAATTTCTCACTATGTTTATCTTGTTGTCTATCTTGAAACTGTTAATCAAGGTTGTCATTGATGTCAATGTGGCATTGACCAAGATGTCAATATTCTTGAGATGCCTAGACCCAGTATGATGTCAATATGACATGGTTGATGGAGGACCATTTGATGACATGAACAATGTCTAGGGACATGACATGAAGAACACTTGAGGACTTAATGACATGGATATGACTATACTTGATAACATAGATGTCATGGACAATCATGGAAAATTGTTGGAGGGCACTCTTGAAATTATAACAAAAATGATCTAATTTCAGGAATAGTCACAAGAAAAATATTTGTTGTCACCTTGGAGGCATCCTTTCACATTGGCTCCTTCACCATCTTAAAGAGGACTCTTTCCTCTTTCCAACAAGCCCTCACACAGCTCCTAACTCCAAATACTCTAAGAGAAATTGATTTTTGAAGTTTACATCATAGTTATTAAAACTGGAACCGGTGACCAAACCGGTGGACCTAATGAACCAGGTTTCGAACCGGAACCGGTCTAACCAGTAGCGGTCAGATCTCAATGAACCAGTTTTGAAAAAAAATACATTAAATAATTATTTTTTAATAAAAAAAACTATTCTCAAGATTTGCAACCTTGATTCCAAGCCAATAGAGACAAAATATGCAAATTTTGCTTATTTATATACCATGCAAAGGTGAATATATCAAAATGGCACCAAGTGCAATTGGAAATCCTAGTGCTACTCAATGTGTTGAGGAGGTGTGGGCAGGAAATGCCTTGTATTCTTGTGGGATGCAAGTGTAGGTGCCAAGGAGGAGCTTTGCTGGAGTAAGCAGCTTTGGTTAAGAGT